>OX438762.1:16509775-17026840 GCA_949316455.1 Acleris holmiana | reverse complement strand
AAATAACCCATATATTAGTAAAATTTATTAATGACTTCAATTCAGGAGTTATATAACCAATTAAAATCACTACAAGAGGATATTAGAAAGTTAGGACCAAAACGCCGAACTGAGGCTATTGGCCAAAATAAACTTCAACAAGTAAAAACATTATATAAGCAGTACGAAATATATATAGAGCAATATAGCTCCAAAATAGAAAAATCAGAACTATCTGTAAAAGACAGTGAATTAATTCAGTCTTACTTTCTAAAAAAAGAGGAAGTTTACAGTAAAATTTTAACAACAAACGAACAAGACAACAAAAATATAATCACAATGACGTCGAACGACAGTTTTGACCTAAAAACAGCTGTATCATTGTTACCAGTCATGGACGGCTCGGAAGCCGTCACAAAGCAACTTATAGACGCCATAGACTTATATTCCGCAATGATTAAGGACACAGACTACAAGTTATTGATTAATTTTGTAATTAAGACAAGACTAACGCAAAATGCCAAACTTAGAATATCCAGTAACCATACCACAATAAGCGATTTACTTGATGAAATGAAGCTCCATCTTTTACCTATTAAATCAGCAACCGCGATACAAGCCAAACTAACGACAGCAAAACAAGGGAATAGGTCCATCGAACGTTTCGTACAAGAATTGGAGGATCTATTTGTAAACCTCACAATAACGCAGGCAAATGGAAAACCAGAAGCCTATACCATTTTACAACCCTTAAATGAAAAAACGGCAATTACAATGTTCGCAGAAGGATTACGAAATGATAAGTTGAGTACCATTATAGCGTCCCGGAATTACACCTCGCTCAAAGACGCTATACAGGGAGCAAAAGACCAGGAAGTGTCTATAACACCCACACCTGGACCGAAACAAATGTTCCACTTACGGAAAAAAGGATACAATGTCCGTAGACCTTACCGAGGACATTATAGTACACCTATGGGTAAATACACTCGCATGCAACCGGGTACAAGTGCGCAAAATAAACCCACAGGAAAGTACGCACAAACAAATAATTCTCGACCACTAAGAACCGCGAATAACTATTACAGGCGTATACATACAAGTTATCGTGGCCGACGTCAAAATCCATCATACAGACGTCATCAAGTTAATACGGTGATAGGAAGTGAACAAAATACTAGCGATATGTCAGAAGAGTTAAAAAAAATTCGTCCCTAAAAACTACATTCTAACGTATTGTCATATGAATTCAGTTCAGCTTGCAATAAACGGCAAAACGCACATATGGCTTATTGGCACGGGCGCAAGCATAAGTGCCATAACACATGACGCAGCGATATCAGCCGGTAGTCATATGACACCCAAGACGACTCACATTAACGGAGTAGGAGGAAATATAACGTCATACAATATAATTACTTTAAACTTACAGGCAAAAAACCAAACTTTTGAACATAAATTTCATGTATTTCCAAAATTACCATTACAAGCAGACGGAATTATTGGACAAGATTTCTTAAAAAAATATAAATGTGTCATAAATTACGAGAAAGAGATAATCACATTAAATAATAACATCAAAATAATTACAATACCATTAACTTTAAAACATAATGATAACGGAATGAATAGTTCAAATCAGATACAAATACCAGCACGAAGTGAATCAATAATACAAGTATCTACAAACTGTACAAAGGATTGCGAAATATTATCAAGCGAAATAGCTGAAGGAATATTTGTAGCCAATGCCATAACTACAACCAAAAACGGAAAAATAACAGTTAAAGTATTAAACACACGTGACGAACACATAACTTTAAACAATTTCACACCGGAAATAAGACCATTACGAGACTATAATTGTTTTTCTTTTGAAGAATGTAAAACAAATGCAGATAGAGTAAAATTACTATTTTCACTTTTAAAATTAGAAAATTTAAATAAGGAGGAAAGTAAGTCCATTGCTAGTATTTGCGCGAAATACGCCGACATTTTTCAACTCCCAGGAGACTCTTTAAATACTACAAACCTATACGAACAAAAAATACGATTAAAAGAAAACGTGTCACCAATATATAGTAAACCGTATCGTTTACCTCAATCACAAAAATCAGAGATAAATAAACAAATAAAACAAATGTTAGAAAATTACATCATTGAAGAATCCCAGTCGGAATGGGCAAGCCCATTACTCCTCGTTCCCAAGAAAACAGACTCGAGTGGAGAAAAGAAATGGAGATTAGTAATAGATTATAGAAAAGTCAATGACGTAATTGAAAACCATAAATTCCCCTTGCCCAACATCACTGAGATCTTAGATTCTTTAACCGGTGCTATGTATTTTAGCACCTTAGATTTAAACCAAGGTTATTATCAAATCAAACTAGATCCCAAAAGCAGAAAATATACCGCGTTTATAGCAGATAAACATTATCAGATGAAACGATTACCAATGGGACTTAAAACTAGCCCAAATGCTTTCAGCAGAGCTATGACCATAGCTATGTCTGGACTAAACTACATACAATGCATAGTTTATTTAGATGACATCATTGTCATGGGTCGGAATTTACAACAACATAATAAAAACTTAATTGATGTTTTCGAAAGATTAAGAAAAGTAAATTTTAAACTGAACCCATTGAAATGCAATTTTATGCAAAAAAGAAATTTTATACCTAGGACATGTAGTAACTCCCGAAGGAATAAAACCTGATCCAAAGAAGATAACAATAGTTCAAAATTATCCAGTACCAAAAAACGCAGATGAGGTCAGACGTTTTGTAGCATTTGTAAATTATTACAGACAGTTTATTAAAAATTTCTCCGAAATAACCCAACCTTTAACTAATTTATTAAAGAAAAACGTAGAATTTAATTGGACAGAACAATGCGAAAATGCATTTAAAAAGTTAAAAACAAACATTAGTACCCCACCAGTAGTACAATATCCGGATTTCTCAGATAACAACACGTTCACGATACACACAGACGCATCAGGCACAGCTGTTGGAAGTTTATTATCCAATCAAAATGGATTACCAGTAGCAAATGCAAGTAGACCTTTAAATAAAGCAGAAAAAAATTATCCCACAACGGATAAGGAATTACTAGCCATCGTATGGGCAGTGAAATATTTCAGACCATACATGTATGGGCGAAAGTTTAAGATAGTCACAGATCACCGTCCACTAATCTATTTATTTGGAATGAATAATCCATCAAGTCGACTCACCAAATTTCGTTTATGTTTAGAAGAATATGATTTCACGGTAGAATATTTAAAAGGTAAAGATAATGCAGCTGCAGACGCGTTATCTAGAATAGAAATAACTAGTGAAGAACTCAAAAATATGACAAAGCAAGTAGTATCAGTAATGACCAGAGCACAAACAAAACGAATGAAAGAGCAAAACATAAACAATGACTCAAGAAATAAGGACTACCACCGTGATAGGTCTGATCAACCAAGAATAGTGGAACTCCTTAAAAACCAGAAAATTTACCAGAATTAAGTTTCAATGAGCATGACTATTGCAAAATATTCGAACAAAAAGATTACGTTACGAGTCAAAATAATGACATCGTGTACTCGCCATCCTTGGCGACATTGTGTGTCAACTCTAGTATTCAATCGCGTACGAAACGAGCTTTTCTCGCGAGGGCATTAGGTGCATTTTGCAAGGCACAACAAATAAAGGAAGTATGCATACTATATAACAATGACACCGCGTGTACAATAACAGAGCTAGCTCAATATATAAACAAATATGGTACAGGGTCCGGACCCCGATTATGTATCATTAAAGGTGTCACAAAAATATACAATAAAGATGACAGACGTGTCATATTGAACGATTTTCATTTATTACCCACAAGCGGTCACGCGGGGATTCGAAGAATGACTAATAACGTGAAGCGTTACTACTACTGGCCAGGAATGGATAATGGCATTGTGAAATTCGTAAAAACATGACATAATTGCCAAACACAAAAATATCATAAAAATGTAAAACAACCACTTTGTATTACTAGTACGGCCACAGCTTCTTTCGATAAGGTATTCTTAGATTTATGCGGACCCCTAACTAAAGATACCAACGGATATTGCTATATACTTACGTTACAGTGCGAGCTCACAAAATACGTAGAGGCATATCCACTTTTAAATAAGGAAACAGACAGTCGCGAGAGCATTAGTTGATAATTTCATATTGCGATATGGAATTCCAAAAGAAATTGGAACAGATAAGGGAAGTGAATTCATTTCATCAACTATGCGCAAAATATGTAATATTTTAGGAATAAAACAATTGCAATCAACCGCTTACCACCACGAAAGCCTAGGTTCTTTAGAAAATTCACATAAAGCTTTAGGAGCATTTTTAAGGATACAAACAAATAACCAAGCTCACCAGTGGTCAGATTGGTTGCAATATTGGTGTTTTTCATATAATACGACAATGCATTCAGCAACTAAATATACACCATATAAATTAGTATTTGGAAAGTTATGTCGTATACCAAATAATATTATAACTCAAGTAGATCCAATGTATAATTATGAATCCTATAGAATTTAAGTATAGATTACAAAAATCCCAAGAGGATGCTAGAAATAATTTAATTAAGTCAAAAATAGATAGAAAAGTAAGTTATGATTTAAAAACTAATCCCATTAATTATACAATAGGAGATTTAATATTAGTTAAAAAAGAAGATAAAATGGACCCAGTGTATAAAGGACCATATACCTACTGTACTTGAAGATCAAGGTACGAATGTTAAAATATTAGTTTTAGGTAATGAATACATTGTGCATAAAAATAGAACAAAACCTTACAGCATATAAATTAAACAACAAACACACTGAATAATAAAAGTGTAATAATAAAGAAAAAAAAAAACGACTACTTAAACCAGGAACGGAATAGTGAATAAATGAACCACAACACTTAACATTACAACAATAAAAATATATACTAAACCATAACAAAATCAAACTATCAAACATCACCACCAAAATAGGAACCGCTATCCTCATATTTAACGATGGTTAAGAACGCGAAACCAATAAATATCATAATACTCCTTGCAAGCATAAAAGTAAATGCAACAATGTACTTCATAGCCATATAAGAAACATGTAACATAGACGAAAAATAAACTGTAAACGGATTACATTAAGTTAGTTTAAGAATTTATAATGTATACCATAGCCATAAGTAAATTAAGTAAACCTAAGCCAAAAATTGTTTTGTTACAATTTTTGTCTCAAAAAAAAGGGGAAAGCTGTAGTGACGTCACCAATGTAACAGCTGATACATACAGCTGATACCTACCTCTTCTCTAATTATTAGTTTAACGATGCTATAAAACTTTATAGCCTCTATTAAGTTTTATAGTTTAAACCCTAAACCTAGATAATGACTAGAAACCATAGTACATAGTACAGTATAAGCTGTACAATTTTACCAATAAAGAACAGTATTCCTCCAGACTCTTGAGTTGTCATTATACCTAACACCCTACACTTCAAAATGTAAAATCACATAAAACAGCCAATCGGCAAAATTTCGTATACGGCCTCTAAATAATTAAACTATTCAGATTTCTGTTTCGAAATATTTATAAAAAACTATGCAGTAAAAACCTGTAATAATTATGTTGCTCTACGTTTGTGATTGGTTAACTTTGCTGTTTAAACAGTGTTTTAATTAAAGACACTTAATTGCTATCATCGTATTCTCTACCATTTCATTAGTAGGTACATATTCTGTGATGGAACTCTCGGTGCGTAACTCGTAAGTCTGAATACCATTTGATAGGTATTTTTAAACATTAGGTATACTTTTTTTCAACACCTCTTTCAAAACCCATTCCTTTCCTTCATTTTATTTTCCGTACAGACTATCGTTTTTCTGACCGGCCAATAGCCACTGTAGTATATTGTTGTGGCGGAGGTTTTTCTCAGGAAATCAGTTTATAGGTATATTTTATTTTTTATAAGGCGTTACTTTAATATTCTTATTTAATATTCTTTAATATTCTCGCGGTGCGGACCCGTAAATTATTAATGTCGGACGCGTGACTACGCTGCTCATGAGCATGAGCATTTGTGGCGTCCACTTATATAATTTTCATACTAAAAATCAGCCAAAAACCCTTTTGTGATTGTGGTTCGATAAATAATTACACATGTGCATATAAAAACACTTTTGGGTTTAGGTAGACAAAGATATTCTAAAAATTTGATAACCACCGCTGCACATGCGTGGATTTAGTACGAAGTAACAGTAATGTATCAAAACACTTATGAGTATTAATTGTCATTTTTTTAAATTAAAACTGATAAGAGTAACCGTATTTAATAGACGCGGAATACCTACTTGGTACTATTTGGTCTAATAAAATTAGTTATTAAAAGAAAAGTGCAAAAGAAGAGTAGGTATAATTTATGGACTTGAACACTAGGGGGCCTAACGACGTTTTGGCTCTCTCGTCCAAAAATCGCACACTTTCTGCCGAGGCACACAGTGCTTTTCTCAACTGCTGCGACGAAATAAAACGTTTATTTTATTTATTACCTACTTACGTAATTAGTATGAAATAGGCAACGAATATTTTTATTTTGTATGAAATCGGACTGTTTTAAAAGCTGTTTTCTGACCCTAAACAAGACCAACTTGTTCATATTTCAGAGCAGTGTTGAGAAAACGTATTTTTATTGTTTTTCAAAGTATTCGCCTTAATATTTTATGTACTTTTCCATGCGTTCAAATCAATCGTTAAAGCACTTATTGAACGTTGAAATAGGCATAATGGCCGTTTTAAAGGGATGCCTTTAAAACTGCTTCTTCCGGCGCGCCGGAAACCGCTGACCACGCAACTTATCCTTGATTTCGGGGAATGTGAGATAGTCATTGGGGCTTAAGTCGGGGACGTGTGGAGGATGGTCCAGTAGTTTGGACTTTTTCAACGTCCATATACTCAGTGGTTTTCCGAGCCGTGGGCTGGCATTGTCGTAGTGAAGTATGATACGGCGACTGGGGTTTTTTTTTACGGAGTTCAGCAAAGATATTCGGCAAACAAACAGTTGTGTCCCAATCGGCACTGACCGATCACGATCTTCAAGGTAGCCATCTGATCCGATTTTTTTGGCCGTGCTGCGAAAACGAAATAATTTTGTTCGGCTTGAGCTCCCCTTCGTAGACCCATACTCGAGATTGGTGTTTAGTTTCACGCTTGTGCATAAATCCACGACTTGTCACTTGATACGACGTTAAAAACTACAAGTGAGCTTCCTACGTTGAATTTATACAAAGTTTTGCGGCACCAATTAACACGTCTGACAATAAGCGAGGGATCCAACGGGAAAACCACTTTTGCACATTTAATTCTTCCTGCAAAACAATTTGTTTCTGATTCATTCCAATAACCAAGCATTCTTGAATCTAGCGATACGTCACATGCCGGTCATCTTTTATCAGCTAACGCACAAACATAGGTATTTTCTTGCGTGACTGCCCATTTTGGTTGAAGTTAACGCACGGCGTCCGTGAGGGGTATAGGGCCGGCCACTTTGAAATCCTGAATGGCACCTGTAATATTGTGTTATTTGAAATTTTTTCATTACTAAAAGCAGCAATATTTTTTTTCTATCCACTTTTAAATGTTGACGGTGTATATCTTAACTAACTGCGCTAGGCGGACGACAACGCCATCATTGCAGAAAACTTACAGGACCTGCGACTAATGCTGCAAGAGTTACACTTCGCATCTGTAAAGATTGGTTTGAAAATGAAAATGGACAAAACAAAGTTGATGGCCACAGCCGAATCATCCAATCTATAGGGCAAGTGACTGAATATCTGTACTTGGGGCAGAAGATTAGACTCGGACGCGACTCTATGATGTTGCAGATTCAAAGAAGAATACAACTGGGTTGGGCTGCTTTTGGCAAGCTGCGGAATGTGTTCCAGCCCAAGATACCCCAGTCACTGAAGACTATAGTATACAACCAATGCGTGTAACCTACCCTAAAATGTGCGTACAAAACATGGCCACTCACAGGGCAGATGGTAAACAAGCTCAACATTGCATAAAGGGTCATGGAGCGCATCATGCTCGGTATATCTCTTACCGACAAAGTCCGAAACGAGACCATTCGCAAACGCACCAGGGCAGGGCCTCTATTCAGGTGCGTTTAAACGATATCGTGTTTGACACGTTTAAGAATCGTTTATGTCACAGTCGCCATTATTGTAAATGACATAAAAGTTACGTTGTTGTTGTTAAAACGTTGACAATACGGAAACAGGTCATAAACGATATCGTTATTACCTTGTAGAATTCCAGCCCTGGGCTTCTACACGGTAATAACGATATCGTATTTGACGTGTTTCCGTATTGTCAACGTTTTCATAACTCTTATGTCATAAACGATTATAAAAGACGTCAAACAAGATATCGTTATAACGCAGTTGAATAGAGGCCCAGAGTGGTAGATATTGGTCATCGCGTTGCCAGTTTAAAATGGGGGAGATTCACTGTAAATTGAGCCCAGAGGAATAAAATTGGAGAGGCGTATGCCCAACGGTGGGTGCAAATGCGCTGAATAAGAAGGAGAAAACTTTTAAAGTAGTAATAAATCATAGTTTTCTTAAATTTTCACGGCACACTTCCATATTCAGCAGCGTCTTTAACGAATTTAAAAAAAAACAATTAAAACCGAAACTATTCTATGCGGCCATTGTGTTAAGATAATGAAACTTTAGAGATTATAAAAAGGTATAAAGTTAAAGATAAGTTCGTAAGTATTAGATTCCCAATCTTTCAATGCAGCTCGTATCTAGTGAAAATGCCGACGATTTGTGTGATGCCAATAGAGCATATACAAAAAAATTGTTAGTGTACGTACGTCCCGTAATACCCCAAAGAAAACAAACACCAGTCCTGACTGCAAAACGTTTAACTAGCAGGGCTCTATACAAAAACACATAACTCAGTCTAGTAATCCTTGAATCAAGGAAAATGAAATTCCTTTATGTGCATGATTAACACAAAGTATTTAGTAAGAGCAAAACCAATACACATATATGAACAAAAAGTGGAAAAACAATTATAAATTCATTTGCAATGTATAAATCATTATTAATTCTAAATAAATATACTTATCAATTTTATTTATATATTTTATTTCTTATATTTACGATATATATTTCGTTAATTTTTTTCTCCTGAAAAGTTGCTAAAAAGCACATCGCGGAATAGGCAATCTCACCGACGATATATTCTATCATACCTTCCATCTCCTGTCCAGCGTTTTTTGAAAATCTTCACTCGCTTCCTGCTAAAAAGTCACAACTGTATTTATACTTTTACAAGCTGTTTTATGCACATTAGAATGTTGTCTTACCAAACAAATACTTTTTGAAACTCGTTTCTATTTGTAGTAGTCAGGAAGACTTTAACTCCAAGCATTGAAATTTGTTTTTGTATGGGAGGCAATAAGTCAAATTCGCCAAAGTTAAAAAACCTAAGAACTATCTCAATCTGAATACAATTAGAATATTTTTAACTATTGTGAAAAGATAATGTAATAAGGCATTTGTGTAAGGAATTTGGCTTGTATAATTAAAAATAATAAAAATGTTTTTAACAGGAGAATTTGGTAAAGACGGTCAGAAGACCGTGTACAAATAAGTATTGGTACTGTGGATTATATAATGGTCTAAGTCACAGACGCTCTAACATTTTATTACGATTGTATTTTTATCATGTAGTTTCATAACCACTGACTATTTCAAAAAAGTACTGAACGTCAGATTTAAGTGACCAAATCATAGTGATAGATAGTAGTGATTTAAATGGTAGTAACTGTATAAATACATATGGAAACGTAATTATATGAAGCATAGTTTTCAAATTCATTAGGTTCTTTTTTCAAACACTTACCCTCTTGTACCCTTACATACACACATATTTGCACCAGGGATAAAATATTAACACTAAATAAATATGCATCCGATAAGTTACACAATACCGGGATTTTTTAAGATAAATTGTATTAAAAACCAGCTTCCATACTTTTTTAGCTAAAAACAAACATTACGTGTGATCGTGTGTTAAGTGTCTCAATGTTATTTGTTTGCAGTTTTGTAGTTGTAAAAGCAGTTCGCCTTCATTTCGGTAAGATTGAACATAAATCTTGAAAACTAAAAATCCAAGTTTCTCCCCGAGCCGACCGCTGGGAAAAAATGTTCGCGGCGAGAGAGCACTCGATAAACTTTTTTAATATTAAAGTTTTAAATAAAATGTCTTTGCGACCGCACTCCCAATCGCGGGCAATAAATCACTAGCCAATTGGTATTTGACACTAAAATAACAGTAGACGGTAAAACAATCCCATGAAAGCCGGATATCCTTACTAATATTATAAGTGTGAAAGTATCCGTCCGTCTCAAAGAAAAAACAAAAACAGTAAAAATTGGGCGGTGGAATAGCGATAAACGACTTCTACGCGGACGGAGTCGCGGAGAACAGGTAGTTTCTTTTACGAAAAATGTAATGTTATAATGCTGCTGCTCTGCGACCGGCACTTCCCTCAGTTTTAAATTCAATTCGACATTGATACAGCTGACTGATTTATGTATTTTATCATACCTTTAAACGAGAAATTCTTGTATGTATATAAAATTATTTCTGTGATCTCGGAAACGGCTCTAACGATTTCGCTGAAATTTGGTATATGGGGGTTTTTGGGGGTAAACAATCAATCTAGTCTTATGTTTGGCAAAACGTGTGTTTTCGAGTTTTCATGCGTTTCTCTTTCCACGCAGAATATAGTCGCTAATTTCGGGATGCCGGCCACTGTCCGTCTGGTCCAGCGGGTTAAGACGCGGACTAACTTTTTTTTATACCTATGTTCAAGTTTATATATAATAATTCAATTTTTATTGTTTTTAGATAAGTTTGAAAAAATGTAGTTAATGTTTGAGATAACAATATATATTTCTCATAAATATGTCAAACATTTACCTATACTGATTACTTGAATAAAATGTACAAGTTATAACCGAGCAAAGCTCGGTCGCCCAGGTACTACTATATTAAAGTCATAAACAATTTGTTTCTTTATCTTTATTGTTTGTACCTATTTGTTCTTTTGATGTTATAAACTGTAAGCCTAAATAACACTAATATGCTGATTAGGGTAAACTGGCTTTTGCCTGACACTACGATCCCTAATCGTTTAGGGATGTTTATGCTGTGTCTCCTCCACCGGAACATTCAATCGCGACTACTCGGATATTCCAGTCGTAGAGTTCAATCGAGCGGAGCGACGCGCCCCTGCGGCCTTGGCTTGACTGCAAAAGGCTCTCGCTCGGTGATCCAACCGAACGACCACTTCATCTGCAAACAACTAGCAGGAACCTATCGAGCATCATTAAGTGATTTAGGAGATGATTTTAATAGAATCTAAGTACATGAAAGTACATTGAAATGAAGTTACGGCAGGCTTTACAAAGCACGGAGAGGTACCATAACAATTAAGATTTTATTATTAATTTCATAAGCAATTATTGTTTTATAATGTTTCCCGTGCATTACTTTATAAGCCGGCTTGTGAAACGTTATCTTATTACTACATTTACATATTGTAGCAGCTTAAGTACAGTTACAAAATAATGCCTTCATGGAGCATTTAACAAATACGAATACCTATTCCATCACACAAGTGATGAGCCTTGTAACTTTATTACTCCGACCGACACGCCTCCGCGCGCCGGCCAGCTGTCGGCGCGGCGCGACGCCTGCCGTCGGCTCGCAGTTAGTGAGCTAGCTAGCTCACGTCGCTAATAATCACATTCAGGGAGTTTAAATTATCGTAAAAGTTTGGTCTTCACTTCTATTCTACGAAATTTAAAGCAAATCACTGCTTTATGGTTCATAAACATTTACAATCCTAAAATATCCTTTTACAAGCGCGGCACGTACATGTTGCCGTTTGCCCAATTTCTCTCTTGTGAAACTTCTTCGGCCACAATTTCAGACGCTCGATACTTTCACCACTTCTAAAGTAGCTCCAGTTTGAAAATTACATCACGCGACCCGAAATATGGCCCCTTTGTAACTCAATTCTGGACATATTCATGCACATAATATGAGCCAATAACAAAGTTTAAAACAAGTTTAGGAAACATTGCAGTGTTTTTGTTTAGTAAGAGTGGTGTTGATCAAGTGTCTTTTTTTGTTTGTCAACTTGATGCCCAACTGCTTAGTTTGAGAGTAAATAAATCAAAGGTAAGGTAGGTAAGATTACTATTGATGTAGCCGCGCCTCGGGTTCCGCTTGCTTGACGGTAATTCTAACCAGCTTATGAAGCTGGTTAGAATCGCCGGTATAGTTAGTTTAGTTAGTTAATCGGTATGGTCGGACCTATTCGTTTTAGCACATACGAGTATAAACAAATGAATTGACCGTTATTACTCCTGCCATAACCACGACCTGCCATAATCATAGAAATCTCTAAGTATTCAACATTGACTTTTTGATGAAAAGCACATTTTCTTCTTCTTTTTAGGGTTTCGTACCCGAAGGCAGCCAGACGGGACCCTAATAATATGGTTACGCTATCCGTCCGTCCGTCCATCCGTCTGTGCATCCTAACTTTAACCTTTTCATCGCCATTGACGGATATTTCCGTCATGGTTGACAGCGCAAAACAGACCTTAGTGTCTATGAGACAAGGTTGACATTCGCTCTAGTTTTGTATTTGACATAGCGTTGAAAAGGTTAAAGAGCTGTATCTATTGAACCGTAATAGTACTTAGTGTGTCCCTGGATAAGCCACAAACGAATAGGGAGGAAACTTGATGCAATTTTACCGCCAAATAAAGTGTATACAAATTGAGTGTCATATTTTTTGTTAATATGATATAATAAGCATGGACTCTCAAAAATATAAATGATTTTCCAGGCACATTTTAGTTTAGTCTTAGGTACCATTACACATTACACATTTATAGATATTTCAAAACTAACATATTATCACGGATTTGATAAAAGCATATCTTTAAGCGATTTTGTACCAGAGACTTATATTGTAATAGTAGAAGGTATACATTGTACAACTTTAGTAATGGAAGGATAACGTCAGGTTTAATCAAAACATTTAATAGAATTGTTTTTTGTTTCCCTGCAGTTACATACTTTCAGTAATGTGGCTACTTATCCGTATAAATATTGTGTCTGCAAAACACGGGTATGCCCTTAACTTAACGCAAGACTTTCTGAAAATCTCCTTGACGTTACGAGTAATTAGGAGAATGTTACGAAATTGTTATGTTGAAGTTCACGGGCTACGTAAACGCTGCCAATAGAGACGGCGAAAGCTGGTTTCAATGAAACGTGAGAAACGGCATAAAAGCAACATCGTGGTTTTTGTCGGTTTTATTATTTAAATTAAAAAATAAAAAAAACTTACTTATTATTATTATAATGAATACTTTATTTTGATTTGCTCGTGGTAAATAAAACAATGAATCGTCCCACTATGTGTCGCCTTGTAGTGTGCTTTGTTATTAACGGGCTCATTGTGAGTGTAGTGAAGTATAGTAAAAGCTTGTTCGCAGGATTAGTAAAGACCGGTCAAGTGCGATTGCGACTCGCGCACCGACGGTTCTGTATATAATGTGGTTCGCACCAAAACTATTTCCCAATTTTGAGTGTTTAGTATAATATAAGTATAAATATCTCGACGTACCAAGTCGAGGCCGAGGTAGTAGTCATTGATACAATCTGTCGTCTAGAAGCTAAATTTCATTCGTAGCAATTATTTTGTTTTGATTCATATGGAAAATATGTCATGTTTTGCGCCAGAGTAAAATTCAATTTAAATTCCATATCGAAAACGAGTAGGTACCTAACAGCTTGCGCCAAATTGTCGTCATATAACTTAAACGTTAACGTTTTACTTTAACGTTTACTGAATAAATAAAAAAAAAAAAAAAAAAAAAAAAGCTAGTTATCTTAACATCTCGAAAACGATCTTGATAACTTCGTTATACCTTTCTTATAAAATATAGACTGTTTTTTTTCGGATTAATCGATTCGTATACAGAGATAAGGGGAAGAGAATCATTAAACGGAAACTAGATGACTAATAATTGAAATCAAGCCCTTTCATGTGACACCCCATTTGCTATAGGTAATAGTTTTACTTACATTTTTCATTTACTGTAAATCTTTTTTTTTACATATAAATAGATGCGGGCAAGCAAGTTACAACTAACTTACAGTGCTAGATGCTAAATTTCATTTTGATAGTTTCAGTAGTTGCTAAGAAAAACTTCTGTGACACAGACATACAGACACCAAAGTCACATCATAAGGGTTCCGTAGACAACAAGGAATACTTATAGTTTTGCCACGTCCGTCTGTCCAAGTTCGTACAGCAGTTCGCTCATTTTTGAAGTTAGATATCTGTATGAAACTCTGCATGAAGACCATTATGATAAAAACAAGTTTATTTTTAAATAAGCCCCTAACAGGGTGCAAAGGTGAGGTAACGTTTGTATGTTAGATTTTTTTGGCCAGGTACATGTTAGCATCTTGACTTTTAATTTCAGTGTTTTTTAAACATAAACCCCTTAAGGGTGAAATTTAAGGTTGTAGGGTGTTAGGTATTTATTAATAATAGCTTTTGCCCGCAACTCTGTCCACGTAGAAGTCGTTTATCGCCGCTCCGTCGGGGACTGTACAATTTTCCGGGATAAAAACTATCCTATGTCTTTCTTCGGGTCTCGAAATATCTCCATGCGGAATTGAATTTCATCTAAATCGGATCAGTAGTTTATGCGTGAAGAGGTAACACGCAGACTGAAGGAAAAGTATTTTAGGGAGGCGAGGATGGTGAAGTCAATCCGGGTTTTATGCTGCCCACGAGGTCAAGCCAGCTAGGGGAGGCCCGGCTAGCGACCAGCGTCTTCATGAGTCCGTGAGGATTGTCGTCGCTATTGTATCGAGGTCGCGGGAGTTTGTCTTGCCCTCGGAGGGTAGTGGGTGCTGTGGCGCTATGTCTTTCATACGGAGGAAACGTGACTTGTCTGCTCACGCAACATCGACGAGGTCAAAGGACAGGTTTTGCTGCGCTAGCATTTTCTTCCTTTGCTTTCGGCCAGGACGGCGTACGTAAGGTGGGCCTAGGCTAACGTAGATCTTGTAGACCCCGAGCTTCACACGCAGAGGGAGGCTGGAGTAGAGCACTGGATGAAAAAGCACTCGAGTGGATGGTGAGTTTCCTGTCGATGTTGATTCTCAGGTATTTTACAACCGGGGATGTTTTGTCCGAGTAGAGTGGTAGATTTGAAGAGCCGGCTCCTGCTCACGAAAATTGCTTGTGTCTTTGCGACATTAACGGTGAGCCTCCACCTGGCTAGCCAACTTGGTAGGGCATCGATTTGGCGTTGCAGCTTGACGACGGCTTGCTCGGGCTTGAACGATGAGGCGTAGAATTCCGCGTCGGTGTACTTTGTGTAGCTCACCGGAGAGAGGCAAATTTGCTGGGGGACTCCGGCTCTGATTGGGTGATTTTCGGAGATCGCATCTTCCACCATCACCTTGAAGCGTCTGTCCTGTAGGAAGGTCTGGACAACGTTTACCGTCTTCGTGGGGCCGAAAACGTTGCGATATTGTGGATTAGGCCTGATTGGTGACTAAAGAGCGGAGACGTAATTATTCCCGCAGCGCAATGGTCTTCCCGATCCTCCTTTTGAATGGGGGATGAGGAACCGGTTTCAGGCTGTGAACCCCCGCTAGAGTTATCTGCGCTGAATGTTGAACATAAAATAAAACCTAGGAAAACAACGTTCACGACCTCAATGGTTCGGGAAAAATCTTAACTGCGCGATGTAGGATTGAGCGTGATTTGATTACTATAGCGCCCTTAAGTTTTATTACTAATTTTTTTTTAGAATGGGCGCTAGATGGCGGTAAAAGTCCTCTTTGTTGTTCGGTAGCCTTCACTTTAAGAGGCCTTAGAATCTTGAACGTTCCGAACAAAATCATGCTCGATAGATGGCGTTAGCGCTCCCCGTGTGAGCGCGCTTTCCTAGAGTGTCGGTTGTAGTAGGCGTATCGACCGGGGCAAAACAATTTTGATATTTTTTGGGTTTAACTTTCAGTAGGTACTTGTTACCAATGTTAAATAGGTGTACCGATGATGATCAAATAGGGTAAAAAAATGTTCAGATAAAGAGGGCAACGCACGCAGCCCAGCGGCCAGCACACACGAAAGTCACCCTCAGCACAGATTATAATTTAAATACTAACTGAAAATATAATGGTTCAGTCATCAATAGTCAATAAGTAAACGTATGTAAAGGTACTAAGATTACGTATAATAAAGGGACGCAGATTACATAAATTATTCGGATTTGAAATTCAAGAAGGCAGCCCTGATCATTTTTGAAATAGTTACCATTGGTGTCATTATCAGGGTCTCCGTGGATGCATATATGTTCACGTGTTTTGTTGTAAGTACAAAGGAAGTTGACGTTTACCTGTTTTTTTTTTAAATCATGTTTTAAATACAAATAAACATATAAACTAATTAGAAATTGTTATTATGGCGATAATATTATTCTGTATGTAAACTGTCAGTGTTTTTAATACTTTTTACCAAAAACTTTGACTATTTAATAGTGCATTGTTCAACAAGGGTCTAAAGTAAGCCATTATGACACGAGATATTTATCCGTTATAAGAGACGATGGATGAACTTTGAGTGTCATTATCGCTTTTTAGTCTCGAGTAAACACTCTGCTTTTCAAATCGATAGCGAGAAAAATAAATCTTAAATTAGAAATTTCTTATTACAAAAAAATAATCAACCGTTAAACATTTGTTAAGTAGATATAAATTGATAAAAAACCGTAACTTTAAACATGTCTAAGCCGTGTCCAAGATTTTTGTAAAAGCAGCGTAATAGTTTTAACATAGACACCTTAAAAAATTTAATAGCGCTATCATTTTTACTCTCAACCCGTCTGTGTAATACAGAACGAGACAGCTACAAGGTTGTCTTTTGGGTTAGAACAATTACAATAGTCCATAGACAGTATTTGTATTTTAATCACAAGTAATTCAAATACTGCAAAACCCTGGGTATAGGGAACGTAAGTAGGTAAATAATGTAACGAGCACCGATAAATTGCTTGAAATAATTAAAAACAGTTTCGTCAAAGGGACGCGCTCTGAGCGGAGTGAAAAGTGATTCAAGCTTGAACATCATTCATCACTAAATTTAAATCATCCTAAATTTCATTACCGACATAAAATGGTACGGTCGGTCGGGGCGCTCCAAGCACCGTTACCTTTTTGTCAGCAATACGAGTACACTCAACACATTGCTCAGCAACGGGATCGCTAATAGGTACTCGTAGATGTTTGGCCGTTTTCCAAAAATAGTGTACATCGATACGTTAATTTTCGTGACGAAATGGAAAAAGTTAAATTTTCTTAATTTTGTCTTTAACGATATACACTTTTTGTGGTAAACGCCCGTTTATACAATAAAACGTATACATATTAGTCAGTGTTTTAGTTAACATAGTGTTTTATTTTTGGTGAAATTAAATTATATATTGTTGATGTGAAACAGAAACAGATTTCAAAAACCGGGCAAGAGCCTGTCGGAGCATGCTCAGTGTAGAGTTCCGAAGCCGTTAAGTAATACACACATAAAAGTCAACAAGTAATAACTAATTTTGTATTTAAAGTCAATCGGTGCCGTCTTAGACGATTTTAGTAGGTATAAACACTTTAATCGTCTGTATCTCAAGAACCGATGATTTCTACTTAGTCGTGATAGCTTTCCTTTAGAATTCGTTATATACGCTTTCATTTAAGACTTTTTTCAGATTTTAAGTATTTGTAGTTTTGGCTGTAGGGGACGACGACGACGACGACGACACTTGAGTTTAACAAAAATTTGCGCTTTAAAGCTTAATATTTCATAAACGGATTACTAAATCAAAAAACCGTTTTCACAAACCCGTAATATTTTTAAAAGTCCTATCCTCACGAAACCCACAGTAGGATAGGATAGACGAGAAAAAAAACATCCCCACGTAACGTGTAGGGAAAGTACCGTTTTTTTTTTTTTCCGGTTTATTGTATTACTTTGTTGGCGTGACTAATATGAATATTCATGCCAAATTACAGCTTTCTAGTACTAAGTATCTCTGCGCTAGGCTGCGGACGGACGGACGGACGGACGGACGGACTTACATGGTGAAACGAAGGGTTCCTAGTTTGTCTACGGGGTCCTAAAAAGAGGAGCTTCCATGGATGTTCACGGATATCTCCGTTAATAATTGTGGACCGATTTTCTTTTGGTTCGGACGAGGGGTTTCATGAGGAATTGAGGGAACTCCGAAAATATTATAGGCATACACATAGCGATTTTAGTATTTTCAGTAACAAGTTCAGCATTTGCAAAAAGAAAGTATCAATTGATGAAGTGGAACTGATGAAGAAGACCACAGATTCCGAAACTCGACGAGTGTCAAAGCGAGGGCCAAATAGAATATTGGGATTTGGGGTCCCCCGCGTCACATATCAATTTGATCACCGCTAGTCTCTCGCCCGCGCCATTGTTTGCCAAAGCCGTGGAAATATCCAAGGAAACAATTGTCAAATATTTTCGCTAGGCTTCCTTAATGGTTCCGTAATATCAGGCTTTAATTATAACTTCATGAAACGAGGCATGTTGTGCTTTTAAGTTTATTTAATTGCTAAGATAAAATACTGATTCTCTGAAGTTTGTGTTGAGAACTTTGACAATTTCAAAAAATTACAAGTATCTCCTCTCCTAATAGAGAAGAGTATGAAACAAAGTAAACGGTCACTACTCTAGCAAAAATAATTGTTTTAAAAAACTAAAAATTGTCTTCAAAAAGCAAGAAATAACTTCTTTTAAAATGATAGGTAATTAGTCAGTCCAACTGTATTCGGTTGGACTGACCTATTATCTATCATTTTAAAAGTTATTTCTAGCTTTTTGAAGACGATTTTCAGATTATTAATTCATTTATTTTATTTCATACCTTTAAGTGATCATAATAATACTGTTATGTCGTCCACGTATATTTATTCCTATATAATATTTGAGGAGTTATCTCAGTTTCTAACGGATTCCCTCATCAGATATCAACTTGGTGGCAATGGGACCACCTCGGGAGTACACTCTATCAACAAAAATATTTTTTGAAATCGATCCAGAATTGACGGAGTAATTACGTAACAAACACAACAAAAAAACATACAGTCGAATTGATAACTTCCTCCTTTTTTGAAGTCGGTTAATAAAACCAACTTTATTGACTGAAAATATGAAAAAGTCGACTACACAAGTATCTTCACGTCACTAGTAATTTTATCAGCTGATACGGGGCGGACAGTTGACTCTAACAAAAATTAGCACTTTAAAGCTTAATATTTCATAAACGGATCCCGTAATGAAAATATTGTTGTCACAAACCCGTAATATTTTTGTAAGACCAGACCAAGAGGCAGATAAGGACTAATCATAATATTTTAATTACACTTTATCTATTGCGCATTTATCAACAATAGGTTCGAAAATGGAAACCTATCAAGTATAACTTGGGGGTATATCGTTATTAAAAGGTTTTTGGTGGGTAATAACTGGCATAATCAATACATGGGATAAAAAATATAATATAAATATTCCAAGCTTTACAGGGTGCGTATTTTATGGACTGTGGTATATGTTTATGACTAGAATAATAGCTGTCGCATAAGCCCCGGAACTGTACATTTAATGGCCTGTAAATGAAAAACGACGGTGTCGTCGCGCGGGCAGGGCGCCGCCGGCCGCGGCCCGCGCCCTCACTTACGACCGTTCTGTCGCCGCTGCGACACCCTGAGCAAAGCCGCCATTCTGCTGAGATGGACCAGTGTTCATGCTACAGTTAGCATCTCATGCCTTAAATACGCATAATTTAAAAAATATAAAACGTAGCCTTTATCATGAATACACATTACAATATGAAGTAATTGTAAACGCATCGACTAGAAGTTAAGGAAACGAAACGACACTACCCCAGCGCTTTGATTTGCAAATCGTAAGATTTGTAACATCTTACGAGTATCAATATTACATTACTTCTTTTTTGCTATAACGTCGAACCTATCGCTAAAATCAGCTGGTGCAACAGATAAACAGCTGAGATTCTACACGGTAGAAACGATATTGCCTTTGACGTGTTTCCGTATTGTTAACGTTTTGATAATTCGTATTTAGTTTTTTTAGTAATGGCGGCCACGTTAAAAATAATACTAAAAAAACACGCCAAAGAGGCCCTGAGTAAAATATAAAATATAAGCACTTAAAAACCGGCTAGGTGCGAGTCGGACCCGCACACTAAGGTTTCCATACAATTTTTTACGGGGGCCCCTTTTATGTAATATATACCTATGTGTGAAGGTAAGTATCAATCCTATGGTATCAATTGACCAAACTGGTTTTTTTCCAAAACTGTATATTACAGGATTTTTATAAAAATAACATAATGTAACCTATAGGGTTCTACACGATGGTCCTAAAATAAATTCTGAAATATTTACAGTTTCGGAAAAGTACTAGTGTGGTCATATGATATGTTTGGGGAATGAATCAGTTTGGCAAAAACTTTTTACGAAACGAAAGGCTCCCCCCCAGGCCTTTAAGTAAATAAGTTGAAAAGTCTGCTTTAAGACCCCAAAATTAAAATTTATTATCATATCTTACAACCCTTTTTCTTTATTCTTCAGTCTTTATCTAATCTCAATCAGCGTTTTTCAGAACTCAACAGTTATTAAACTTAAAATTTATGAAGAACTCGTCTTAGTTTAGTTTATAAGGTAGATATTTAGTTTGAAATAGCAAGCGAGCAAGAAGACATCAGGTGGGCTGGGCGTTCTGGCCGAGTGTACCGGCGAAGAGGGTCGCATCGATTACACGTCCTGGTGACAAGTTGTTCCATTTGCCCAGAAAGCGATGACTACCTTTTAATTCCTAAGCATACACGAATGTTCGTATTTTCCCCTTACCGGAAAAGGTTAGTATTTCATATGCCCGGCGAGTAAATCGGAAACACGGTTTCAAAGGAAAATTTCTTTACTTTTCTTTTTCTAGCACTTTAAAATATTTGACATAATATTATGATTTATAAATATTGCTAACCTCCTGAGTTCCCGCGTACT
Organism: Acleris holmiana; assembly: GCA_949316455.1. Lineage (NCBI taxonomy): Eukaryota > Metazoa > Arthropoda > Insecta > Lepidoptera > Tortricidae > Acleris > Acleris holmiana. The sequence goes on along the minus strand of OX438762.1, from coordinate 17,005,585 downwards.
AATACTAGGACCAAACAAAACCATTAACTTACTTAAACCCCGGCTACAAAAACACCTTTTAATAAATCCCACGTTTAAAATGACAGAACCGATATCAGTCGAACGATGTTTTTTTTAAATCCACGAAAGACCGTGAAGACTAAATTTTATATATTACAATACAAAACAAGACAATACAAATACTCTTTATTGAACACCAAAAAATAAAAAATAAAAACAGAACACGGAACAGTACATTTAAATCATAGGTATACAACAGGCGGCCTTACCGCTAAATAGCGATCTCTTCCAGACAACCTTGTAAGAGAAATAATTGAGGATACAAATTCATGGCAGGCGGTGTAAACTAATTCGTTTAGAACTCAAACTAAATAACTACAAGATACAATTAAATTATTATATTATTGAATTATGAAAGAAAAAGCTAATTGCCGTTCCCCACACGTGCTACTTGGAAGAGTTTGTAATTATTTAAGACTTAGGGTCAGCCAGGATTTATTGGATCCCGTCCAAACACCGAGTGGACTTAAATGCCATTAAATCCAGCTAACACTGTCAGCACAGAACCGCTGGACGTGCCTGTCATTTTAAATACAGTTGACCTTTAACCATGCTTTTTACCTGTTAACAAATTAACGATGCAGTGGGGTGGCTGAAATTAAAATAAGTGACAAATTTAACAAAGGCTGACGTTTGGTTGGATACATGTAACTTAAAAAGAGTATCTTACTAAGTATACCCCTAGCTACCACGTACTTAAAATAAAAATTGCTTTAGCCCCGTTTTTATTACTTGTAATAATATCAAAATTAGGTATTTTCGAGAGCAGAGCGAGCCGAGACGTCGCCGGGGCAACGGGCTGAAGAGGAAATTGCTACTCCCCCGCGTTTCATAAATCAAGTCGCAGGTAAAATTTAATATCATTGAATGGATCGGCGGCCCCGTCTTGCTAGTTGACACCATCTTTAAAATTGGCAACCGCCCAACCGCCCAATGTGCTGTTCAATTTAAAAACAAAAAAGAAAGACCTTGTTTTTTGAAAGAGTCAATCTACGAGTATAAGGTAGATTCAATTAATACTTGCCTAAGTATTAATTACTCGTTGCGTTGTTTGTTTTCGCACTTAACAGATACTTTGACCACATACTAGCATATAGCGGGTCGATGTGGTTTAGTTAGAGGTAACTTTGTCGTTGTAAAGCCAGGCGAAGCCACTGCGGGTCGATAGCACGTACAAAAAACCAGCTAAGCTTTAGTCCGGTCCCGCAGCCACACATGTAGAGTTGCGTAAATCATGTCAGGCCCTTTTGGCTTACCTCCGCGCGGCAGAATTTTTTTTTATTGTATTGATTTTAGGAAAACAGTTAAAGGCATAATGATAAAGGTAAGTAGCCTCATTTTTCATATTTTGACTGCTCAAACGGTCAAAACTCAAAAATCCTAAGCTATTTGACTACAAATCTCTTAAAATGGTCCATTGGTGTAAGAATACCAATGATAAATCTATGATTACCAATAACTACACGTTACTAATTTTTAATTAGTAAAACAACACTAATTAGAAAAAACTTAACAAAAAATAAATTATCTTAATGAAATACGGATAAAGAACGTTTTATAAAAGGATATCTGACTTAATAAACAAGTGCTTTTCCTGTAGCACAAACCAACTTTCCATTTATACATGTTTAACTTGTATACTTTAAGCTTGACTTAAAGTGATTTGAGCATGCACGGAATCATGTCTTCTAGGTGCAACGACTTGGAGTTGGGATTTCGAAATGAGTAGAGTGTTAAGCCGCTCGAGTTCCACAACTCAGCCGGCGTTCTTCGCTTCAAAAGTAGGTACACCAACTGTATGCAGACTTGTCTCGAGCACGCTCGAGCGTCCGCACACGCAGCCCTCGCGCTTCGCGATCTTTAAGGATGCTGCTTCTGCTGATTATTCCATATTATGTTTCATTAGGTACTGAACATCTTGGCGGCCATTTAGAATGCGTAGGTAAGTTTTTATAAATAAATAATAAAATAAATATCCAGCAGCAATTAAACAGTATAGTTATCCTTTTTAGGGTTTCGTAGTTTAACAAGGAACCCTTATAGTTTCGCCTTGACCGTCTGTCCGTTTGTCAGACTCAAGACAGACACAACACGCAACACTTCACAACACACAACAGCACAACAACAGCAACAACAACACAACAGCACAACAACAGCAACAACAACAACATGATAACAGTTTGGCGAGCATGTAATTAGATAATAACGCAAGGACCGCAATTGAAAAAAAATACCAAGAAATATAGTTTTTACATAGGATAGTTCTTAAAAAATCATTACCTATATTTTATTATAAATGTTTAGGAAAAGTGTATTTTTCGCTAGTTACTTGCATCCCCCAACGCCTAAAGCCAAAATATCGTAAAGTAAAGCACATACGTGTATAACCAACTTAAACGGAAAACTATCAGGACTAAGTAGATCGACTTGTTAGATTCTCCTATCTAGGCGACTAAAGTCATCTAAGACAAGTACCTATAAATAGAAAATCTGATCATACTTGATGTTTTGCGAGTTTATTTGTGTTTGTAGTAACGGCGTCGCCGTCAGAGCCCTACACTGAGCGCGGTCCGACATGCTCTTGGCCGATTTTTGTGTTTGTAGTAACGGCGTCGGAGCCCTGCACTGAGCGCGGTCCGACATGCTCTTGGCCGATTTTTGTGTTTGTAGTAACGGCGTCGGAGCCCTGCACTGAGCGCGGTCCGACATGCTCTTGGCCGATTTTTGTGTTTGTAGTAACGGCGTCGGAGCCCTGCACTGAGCGCGGTCCGACATGCTCTTGGCCGATTTTTGTGTTTGTAGTAACGGCGTCGGAGCCCTGCACTGAGCGCGGTCCGACATGCTCTTGGCCGATTTTTGTGTTTGTAGTAACGGCGTCGGAGCCCTGCACTGAGCGCGGTCCGACATGCTCTTGGCCGATTTTTGTGTTTGTAGTAACGGCGTCGGAGCCCTGCACTGAGCGCGGTCCGACATGCTCTTGGCCGATTTTTGTGTTTGTAGTAACGGCGTCGGAGCCCTGCACTGAGCGCGGTCCGACATGCTCTTGGCCGATTTTTGTGTTTGTAGTAACGGCGTCGGAGCCCTGCACTGAGCGCGGTCCGACATGCTCTTGGCCGATTTTTGTGTTTGTAGTAACGGCGTCGGAGCCCTGCACTGAGCGCGGTCCGACATGCTCTTGGCCGATTTTTGTGTTTGTAGTAACGGCGTCGGAGCCCTGCACTGAGCGCGGTCCGACATGCTCTTGGCCGATTTTTGTGTTTGTAGTAACGGCGTCGGAGCCCTGCACTGAGCGCGGTCCGACATGCTCTTGGCCGATTTTTGTGTTTGTAGTAACGGCGTCGGAGCCCTGCACTGAGCGCGGTCCGACATGCTCTTGGCCGATTTTTGTGTTTGTAGTAACGGCGTCGGAGCCCTGCACTGAGCGCGGTCCGACATGCTCTTGGCCTATTTTTGTGTTTGTAGTAACGGCGTCGGAGCCCTGCACTGAGCGCGGTCCGACATGCTAAATATTTGTATCAATGTGAAAGTTTGTAAGGATGTTTGTCGTATTTTTTTTTTATACAATGACACACAAGCGGCTAAATGAATTCAAATTATGTTTTACACATAGGTAGTCCACAACCGGGATTTGATTGCAGGGTTATACCTTTTATTCCAAAAATTTTTTTTAGAGATCTTGTGGGAAAAATGTGTTCGAGGTCTACGGTGAAGGAGTCACGGGCAAACGGTAGTGTCATGATATGTTATTTTTGTGTGAAGGACTACAACTTTAACTAATGAGTTTTTAGAACTTGATAGAGGTTCAATTTCTTAAAATTAATATTTTACTCCCCGACCCTGTTTGACAACAAGCGTGTCGAAGCTGACAGCCGTGTTTCCCTGTAAAGAGCCTCCGTTTATAATAAAGCCCCGCGCCGTCGAGCACGCCGTCAACAGCTGGAGGGTTTTCATCAACTCACGTTCACTCACTCACCATCCGGAATGACACGTCTTTTGTACATTACTAGAACAAGATCGCATGAGTTAATTAAATTTATATAACTCGTACCTACACTAGGCTTCACCCTCGACAACATCAGTAAAAATACCGTAGATCTATATTATTATTATTATTATTATATCAACCGTTGTTGTCCTAATAAGCCAACGCTTGCCGTCTTCGCGCCGAATGTCTTAAGAGGATTGTGAAGCTAAAAATTCCCATCCAGAATGCGGCAATGTTTGAATATTATGATATGAAAATGACAAACTAGGTCTGTACGTTTTACATTTCAAGAAAACGTTTCTTGGAAAGAAAAAAAACCAAACGTATTTTTATTTTTTTTAACAACATGTTCAAAAGCCGTATACCCTACGCGATTGAAGCGTTGCCTTACAACGTTGTCTTGCCGGTCACGGCAAGTTCAGAAACATTCCTATAATGTAGCTTTTTTTAACAATAACGCTTGGCGCACCCTGTGTTATCAAACCTTTGCTGTTAGGTAAATTCTTAAAAGTGCATATTGAATGCTCCAGAGGAGCCAACGCTGACAGCATTTTCTATTGAAATACATTTACAGTTTCTGAGTCGATTCTTGTGTAGCAGCTTATTAGGTGCCTCGAGATTTACTTATTTCTGTCTAACAAATTCACCATATACGTATCCACACCTAACTTTATTGGCTAAATCTCTTGATAACTCTGACACGGTTTACGAGTAGTGAGTCATAATAATTTATTAGTAGACCCACTATTATACACTTAAATATTTTTTATTTATTACTATATTAACCTTTTATATAACGTTTTGAAATGCCAAATATAAAATAACAAGTTTAGTTTTAGGTGTCATTTTAATAGATAGAATAAATAAACAAGCACAATATTTCAGGTTATACGAGTAATATTTCATCAAGCCTGATGAATGCTACTTACGTGAACCTAAATAACTGCACAGATACCTCTACACAATATCCACACAAACACGCGCCCGCACTTTTTTAAGCATACCCTCTTTCATAAACGCACCATAGCGCAAGTGTGTGTGTTGTCCTTATCCTTAATAGTGACATTTGAATTTAACAGATAGAGACAACTAATAGTTTAACAGAAAATAGGTTTACTGTGCGTTATTTATTAAAAGAAGTTTCCATGAGAAGTTTATTTTACATAATAATTAATAACGTAGGCTATAATTATTTTATTATTACTGCCCGAAAACCTCGTCGAAGAGAGAGTTGACATCGTGCGGTTATGAAAAGACAGTTCAAACAGATAATAAATGAAATCTTAGAGCACGCGCGTCACTGGTATCTGCATTGACAACGAGAGAAAAAGCAAAACCAATCACTAAATTCCAAGACATATCAATGTTCATTTATATGACGCTAGGTTGCTGAGACGGAAGTGGTCATAAATGGGCGTTTTCCAAAAAAAGTGTACATCATTAAAGTCACGAAAATTATCGTATCTAGATGTATGGCTAATTTTCGTGACGAAATGGAAAATGTTAAATTTTCTTAACTTTGCCCTTAACGATGTACACTTTTTTTGGAAAACGCCCAAATAACATCCAAGAGAGTTTTTCACTAAAATGGCGTTTGACCACAATAGTTTTGTGCCGAAGCAAGAAGTGCCGCAATTTTTTAAACGGTTTCCAAAAGAGAGCGAACAGAACGCCGGGATATAAGAAATGCAAGTTTTATCACAGAATAGATAACAAAGTACAAGGTAATATTTGAAAAGTAGTGGTAGCTGTAGTTTCTCTTTTACTCAACTTTTTGCGTTTTATTTTCACCGCACGCTGGCTAACCAAATTGCTTTTTACAAGTTTTCTTGTTTTAAATTGCTTATCTATTTACTACGTGTAAGTAAGTACTATCATCTTGCACTAAACGTACGATGAGCAATATTGAATTTTAATTGAAGGTACCTCTTTCTCGGTGTCTATAAATATACTAATTGATAATTAAAACATTATATAAACTTCGTACTTTTTAAAAACCTTTATATTTAATCATTATTGTCACGTACCTACATTCGGGCCTGAAATGTGAATGGTTGAATTCCGGACTAGGTATTAGGTACATAAATTAACTTTTCCGTGTATCCATTGGATTTTTGTCATATGCGGGTATTTGCTTATTGGGTTGCTACACAAGTTTATGTGTAAGGGCCGGCTAGACGTACAACTCATATACCTTTGTCCTTTGATCTTGTGTTGATATTTTACCTTCATATTATTTATCCAGAAAACATATGTTTTCTAATTAAATATGTTTGTAATTTTTAATGGCTTGAGCCCAGAAAAGTAGAATTATTTATTAAAGTGGCCCATATTTAATGCAGGATGGACTAGGTTGTTTAGTGCTCATTCTCTATGAACACGTAAATAATACAATTTATAAGGTGATGTAACCTTGGGTTCCTAATTCAAAACGTCTCGTTAATATTAATATTTGACACATTTCGTATGTAGCAAAGTCAAATTTTAACGAGACATCATATTTGAACGAGACGTTTTGAATATAGGAACCCAGGGTAAGTAGCTTAATACTAATCAATAGACGAATTAAAAACAAATTTGTTTTTAATGGTATGATGTTACACTAATCGTTAATCAAATAATTAACGACATTAAGTAATTAAAATAAGAGGTGGTCGTCATTTTCATACGCGGCTGGAGTCGTAAACCACGAAATCTCGGCACAAAGTGGGCAATGAAACATCGAGCGCCGCCTCCGATGGCTTTATTTTGTCGAATCCGCTAAAGACATTGATAAATGAAGCACTCAATCAATCAAGCTGAATTAACAGGTAGGTTTGGGCAAAAGGCAATGCTTGATGCGTGCTATTTGTTCCTTTCTATTAAAATAACAATATTTATTTGTAAATTTGTGTTTAATCTGGTTTTAAAAACTACTATTTAGCTACAATAAAGAGGTTTTGGAAGGTGAAATATCAATCTATCTAGGTCTCATCTTTCTGGTGTTGTTCTATCGATTTGCCGATTTTCATTTGGCTGACAACGATTCGCAGATGTTTTATATGGTAGCGTCACATTCAGAACATAGTTATATCCATATATATAAATTCAAATTCAAATGTTTTACTGCATAGCATAGTAACATGAGACAGTTAGGCTTATTCTTAATACATAATGTATGCGTTACAATTATGTTTACATAATATATTGCACACAAAATTGACAGACAAAGATGTTTTAATAAAAATAATAAACATAACAAATGACAAGTATTGCTCATCGCTAAATTTAGTATTGAAAAATTCATCTATGCTATAGAAACATTTATTACATAAGAATAATTTGAATTATGTCGTCTGGGTTATGTTTTTATGGATTTTGGTTTGTGGTTAAGTGGGATGTGGTGGTGTTGTTTGGTGGGAACTGGACGCAATAAGTTTTATGGTAATTTCGGGTTATTTACATTTTAATCATTTCTTATAGTAATTGTATGTCTGGTATAAATGTTTATGCTTTTTAGCGAATTTACAAGATTCAAAGATATAGATGGATGTGAGGGTAAGTATTTTGTGCTTTATAATGTGAGGTTTACATGAGCCCATTTGGTTAATGGTACCAGTATCCTAATACACTTAATTTGCAAGATAAATATTGTATCTACCTCACAACAGTTTCCCCACCACGGCAAGATTCCATATAATATTCGTGGGTGTGGTAGTACGTCGAGAGTGCAGTCGGGAAGTCGGTCACGCGTTTAAGATGCTTGAGAGGATGTATGAAGGAAGATAACTACTTGGATAGTATTTGAAAATGCATTTCCCAGGATAAATGGGTGTCTAGGTGTACGCCTAACAATGTCGCGGAGTTAGCTGATTCTATATGTTAATGCTATTGTGGCTGCATGATATAGGTAGTGCAGGTTTTTGGTAGAGTTTAAATTTAATGATTTTAGTTTTGTTAACATTTAGCTTTAGATTATGAGCGTATAACCAGTGCACATTTTTTTGCTAAGATTTAAATTTTACATAACAGTAAAAATAAAAGAGTGAAGTGAAAAATTCTGTACCTACATTGAAAGTACCCATTTGGGAAAAACCACTTTAGGGGTCTTAAAGATTAACAACAGAAAAGGTATTAATGTTATTTGGATTTGTCTGATTGGTTTCATATCTGTATGTCTTTGTGCATGTATGTTTATTTGTACCAGGATCACGAAGAAGACATAATGCCATAAGGCAGACGTTATAAAACCAACGTGATGACATTATGGGGATGCAGACAATGGAAGGGTGACATTTTAGGAAACCGACATCTTCAGGGGAGCGGATCACCATTTACTAGGAACGAAGCGGAGAGTAAAGAACTCTAAGCCGTCTAACTTAACTATACTATGTACTTCGATAATATTATGTGCGTACTTGAAATAAATCATTTTTGTTTATTTACTTTTTTTTGTTAACATTGATGAGGTTTAAAACATAATAAAATAATACTAATTTATTTATTTATTGTCTTTATTCGTCTTGTTGAGAAATACATTTCCCTAAAGTAATTTAAACGGTTTCGCACTGCGTCCCGCTGCGCTACGAATTAATCTAAACTAATTTCGCCAGACAATTGAGCATATTTCTCCCTCTAATTAGCAGGTCTCATCCTGGTTTTGGATCCTATATGTGACTAAAGGAGACACTGTCTTTGAGACATTGAATTTAACATGTACTCCGATAGTGGCTTCTTGTATATCTGCGACGTTGGCTTGATAATTGGATTTTCAACCAGGGCGTCTGATCTGCTACCTTACACAAATAAAAGTTATTTTTATCAATACCTATAAGTTTCATAATATTATTATTTATTTAGCAGGTGTCCGTTACGGCGAACTATACATGTAGGTGCGGCGTGGCGGCGGCGGTACATACATACAATTAACTGGTGTCATTGTTGAAAGGAAACAGTTTTACCTAATACCCTCTTTATTATAAAACCAATTACTTTACATATAAGAAGTCTATTTGTTTTAAAGATCCATACATTCTGGTGAAAGCGAAGATATTACACTACGTCAGTCTAGATGTGACACCTCGTAACTACACTTTTTTACAAGTTACCACCAGAAACACTATTTGAAACATTCTGCAAAAAAAAAACAATATTATAAAAATAAAAATGTAGTCACGGGGTGTTACAACGAGACCACACACATATGTAAGTTGAACGACCAGATCGAAGGGAAACCGAAGTTCCATTCAATCACCCTACTAACCTTCTATTCCATAAGAAGGCTGGTATTTATTATTGTTTTCGTTAGAGTTTGCACTATGATCGTCCCAAATTTTAATCTTGTAATATGTATTAGCGTTTAAACGATAGAGGTAGAACAAAAACTTCACTTTTTCTTTATAATTTGTAAGAAATACACCGTCATACTCTAATACATCGTAATAATACTCTATATGTTATAAAAAAAGTCTACCTTCCAACGATCACGGTTCAAGGTAAGCTTTTAAAGGACGAATCGACGTGCAACAACTAACATTTTGTTCCCCATACGAGTAATAGGGTGACCTTAGGCACCGTTTGAAAACGAAACCCTAAAGCGTATTCTAAAAAATGATAGTATAATTATATGCGAATCCCGACTCCTCTTTGATTATGAAAAGTTAGTAGCTTAAACAATTGTCTCCAACGACGAAAACGATGAGGAAAGCAGCTAATTTCATCAGGGAACGCTCGTTTCAGACTTTAAAACGAGAAAATGCAATTTATCTTGAAACTTGTGTAATTTTACAGGTCTAACTTTTTCGCGACGAGTCTGACGTAACAAAATTTACGTCGATCGGGCAGAAACTTCTTAATTAGCACTGGTTTATAGGGTAAGGGTTCGGGCACGTGCCGCGCGCGCCGCCTCGCTCGCGGCCGCAGCCAACACTCGGCATTGCGGGTCAAATTGGAGACAAATAAAACCTCTATTTGTCGCTTTAGAAGCAGAGAAGGGGTGAGGTAAGTTCCCAATCGCAGTTGTTACAAGCTAAATACGCGTAAACTCTAGATAGACTAGTTTAAAAAAAATGGTAACTATTTTCTTTCCATTTATGACGTTGCACAAGAAGTGCAAAGATAAAATATCTTGAATCATTACCAATTTATAATAGATTAGATTAGATTCGATTATTTATTGCCCAATGTAATGTAACAGCATAAATTGTACAGCATACAATATATTATATATTGTATTGTATCTGCGCAGTTGCAGTTAACCTGACTATCGCATCGCATACCAAAAGCTATATAAAAATTAAAATTACGTAATCATCGATCTTATTTTGTTACATCAACACAAAACCGTTATACGCAGACAGAAGTTGATGTGGCATAAATGATAATTAATTAGGGACTTCTTCCAATATAACATTTATTTTTATCGATTACTATTTTAAATACCTACTTCGAAGTGACATTTCACAGTGGACATAATTATGTTATCTGGTATCTTATCTAATGGTTTTTTTTGTCATTTGTTACACGTTTACCTTGAAAGCATAAATTCCTTGTAGCAATTTACCGACGCGCGTTATGCCTCGTTCGCAAAATGTCCAAAAAGGTTTTTTTTAGTTAAAGCATTTTTCTCGTCGCCTTTCACATTAAATACGTACTTATAAAGAATTCGCAGCCTATTATTTTTATCCGACTGCGGCAAAACCAAAAAAGAGGTTTATTTGTTTTGCCTGTATGTAATGGCCGACTCTATGTTCAGTCGTAGAGGCTGGATGGATGGGCCGATTTCTACAACCGAGGTGTGTCGTTAGATTCGTATTAACTTCGCAATTGTCACTGGTTACTTACATTAAAGCAAAAACAATATAGTGGTACAAAAATGTATTAAGGGTAACTACCATAATAGATAGACGACATTATCAAAACATGCAGTCGGGTTTTAAAAACTTGCTTTTTGTTAGACTTGTTCATGTAGTCCTTCACCCTATAGTCGCTTTTCAGCGCGATATGATATATTTCATTGGAAAGGAGTTTTATGTTACGCTTTATTGCCGTTTGCATACCTCTGTAGTTTCGTTTTTCAAACGCGGTTTGTAAGTGTATTGTTATTTCGAAATTCATATTAATTAAATCTTCACTCACGAATAAACTATCCAGTGACGCTAGACAAGTTGGATTCGACAATATTTAGCAATAATGTTTCGATGGACAAATGTATGGAATAGACGTAAGCCACCGAGATAATCAAGTGGTACTATCTCAGTGGCTTACGCCAATTCTGTTTATTACACTATATACGATACACGCACAAAAAAGACTTAACGTTTATGTAAGAACAAGAAGAACCTCTTCTGACATCTTGAAATCCGCCTCTCAACGGTCACATCGTATGGACGTGTTCATTTAAGTTCCTCATAAATTAAATCGTAATTGTTGCTACGGATCCTTTTATGAGTTTAAAAGTGTAGCTTTGTTTTTGTAACTCTTATATATTTTGCTCTATTCTATAAATCTTAATATAAACCGTAGTATTGTGTCGTAATTACGTATTGTTTTGTGCAAACTGCAAAGTGAAAAGTGTTTATTGCGGGTGACTAACTTTATTTCTGCTAACGCGATCTGCCCAAACTACCTACAAAGCATTATTATAAAATAAATCTCTGATACTGTATGGAAAATTCAACATGGCATTTAATCTGCGGTTTGGTTCAATGGAACGATGGTGCAACTAAATTAATGCTGTGCGCTACGGGTCCGTGGATCGAATCCCGTCTGTGTACATTGCACAAACATTTAATAATTATATATATATATATTTTTTTAAAAATTTTTTTAGTTCTTTTTTCTTATTAATTTTTAATAAAAAAAAAAAATATATGATTTATTACAATTGAGAGTTTGAAAAGTGAAAATTTTAGTATGGACCACAATTGCGCAGCATGCAAGGAGGGCGTTAACGCTAACAAAGAATTGGTCATATGCCATCATTGTAACAATGATTATCATAAGTATTGCTGCAAGTTTCCAGTTAATGTGCGAATTTCACGGTCAAGAGTCGCAACAAAAGACTGGTTTTGTCCCGAATGTGAAGCGGCAAAACCTAAAGGAGGTGACAATACAAATACCCCAATACGTCAGCGTGTTACTGAGACTCCTGATAGCAAGGTGGCCCAAAATTTAAGCGGCACTGAATCGGACTCAGATAATGACGTGCAACCTGAGCTTACTGGTCAACCGACTCTTACTTCTACTTCGCCAGCGGATAACCTCACCAGCTTTATCCGTGGCGAAATCGACAGAGTTATTAAGGCGCAGAAGGTACAATTTGATACTTTGGAGTCTAGGTTCACTGCATGCGAGATGAAATTGGACAAATGCGTATCCGAGGTCACGAGAGTTGCGTCAGAATGCCAGGAACTCAAATTGACAGTAAATGACCTTGAAAAAAGTGTCGACTTTTTAGCCAAGGATAGAGATGATATCACCGCGAATATATCCACCCTAGACACCAAAGTAAAAACATTGGAGAAAGGTCTAGCCGATGTGTCGGGTCAGTTAAAGCAGATGCAACAGAACGACCATTTACGTGATCAGTGGGCTCGACGGTCTAACCTCAAGATAGTTGGAATACCGCAGGTTAATAATGAAAACCTCATGCGCCTAGTAGCTAAACTGGCTGAATTGGCAAATACGCCTCTAAATCTTGATGCTGACATCGACCTTGTTACCAGGGTAGCTTCGAAAAACTCTAAATCAAATAAAAAGGACAAGCCCATAATTGTCAAATTTTTGAGAAGGTATAAAAAGGATGAATTTTTCACCAATGTGAAAAAAATAACAAATCTCTCCACTCGTGACCTGGGGCTTTCAGGCGATCAAAAGCCCATCCACGTTCGTGAACATTTAACTGTGAACAATGAACAGCTACTCTTCTCAGCTAAGACCGCTGCGGCCGAGAAAGGATATAAATACACGTGGGTTAAGAATGCTGCAATTATGGTCCGTCGTACTGATACGTCAAATGTTTTACACATTACTTGCCCTGAAGATTTAAAAAAAATCAAATAAGTGTTATTGACTTTTACTTTAATTCTAATGTGTTGTTTATAAATTTTAACATTTTCTATGGTGGTCGAGTCTTAGGAATGCATATTTTACAACTGAAGAATCAAACATTGATTACTATTATATTACATCTGCTATTAGTATTTTACGATTTGATACTGTTACGTTTTTATTTGGGGTTGCGTATGTATTTGTTTTTCATTCGTTTTTTTTGCGGTTTGCCCTTGATCTATGATATTTGTAATTTGTATAATTTTTGCGAGTAATTTATTGAGATCAATTGTTAATGGGTTTAACACTATTTTACCAAAACGTCCGGGGCCTCCGGACTAAAACAGAGGCATTTTTTAGAAACGTATTAGCTTCAGATTATGATTTAATTTGTTTAAGTGAAACTTGGTTACTGCCAGGTATAAGTGACTCGGAACTCTTTGATAAGCGATACCAGGTATACAGGTGTGACAGGCCATACGAAACCCGTAAGCAAAACTTTGGAGGTGGTGTCCTTATTGCTGCCCGAGGAGAGCTTGGCATTGTTGTAGACTCACAAATTGACCTACCGGAATTTTCAGATGCTGAAGTTGTATGCGTTACACTATCTTTATTACATAATTACTCTTCTTGCAAATTAAGAATTTTTTGTGCTTATTTTCCACATAACTTTGACCATACGAGTTCTATTTCCAAATTCTTTGACTTTATTTCCGATTTCTATTTGCGACATCCCGAGGACTCAATATTACTTCTGGGGGATTTTAATATATCTGCAGCGGTTTGGCAGTCGTGTGGCATTGATGCTCCTCTTCAGCTAAGTAACCCGAATAACGATGTGCTGGTTAGTGAAACTCTTCAATTTTTAAGTTTAACTAGTTTTAGTCAATATAATCATATTATAAATTCAAATAGTCGTATGCTAGACTTAATTATATCGGATTTGCACTGCGTGGCTTCTCGAAGCTTAACTCCTTTAGTCCCTGAAGATAATCACCATCCGTCATTGAATGTAGTCATTGATGCACTATCAGATAAGCCTTTACACCCACCCCCTCGTACCGTTTACAAGTTTCATCACGCTGATTTTGATGCTATTAATGCGGAACTTGCTGCTTTTGACTGGCCTCTCATGGTCGCTGATAAACATGTCGACGAGGCGGTTGAAATTTTTCATAATACACTAACAACTTTAATTAAAACTCATGTCCCATCTAAAACCCTTAAATTCTCTGAAAAATACCCCGTATGGTACAGTAACCCTCTTATTAAAATAATTAACCAAAAATTAAAAGCGCATCGTAAATGGAAAACTTATGGTCAACAATCAGATTATGATACTTTTTCCTATCTAAGAAAGAGGCAAAGAGTTGTCGAGGCTAGTTGTTATGATAACTATATTTCATGTAGCGAAGATAACATTAAACATAACTCAAAATACTTTTGGAAATTTGTTAAAACTAAGCGTGGTTCAAATGATATACCTAATTCTATGTTTTTAATCGATGAGACTTCTTCCGATGGGTGCGAAATCGCGCATTTATTCAATAAACATTTTCACTCAGTGTTTAAGCCAAGAAATCGACAGTATGCTCAACAACTCCCCTCGGGGATACCAGATCCTATTTCGAACCTAAATCTTGCTTCTGTTAGGGTATCGCGTGACCAAGTTCAGAAATATCTTGCAACCCTTGATGTCAGTAAAGGGCCAGGGCCTGATGGTATTCCCCCTGTGTTTCTCAAGAGTTGTTCTTCCCAATTGGCTTTGCCCCTGGAAATTATTTTTAACCTATCTCTAGCAGTGGGTGTATTTCCACAAAAATGGAAACAATCTTATGTCGTCCCTATATTTAAAAATGGTGACAAACATAATATTTGTAATTATAGGCCCATTTCAAAATTATCAACAATACCTAAGCTTTTTGAAAAAATCATCTACGATAGCATTATTTCTTGTGTGAGACCACATTTAATACCGCAGCAGCATGGATTTGTCTCAAAACGCTCAACTGAATCAAATCTATGTGAATTTGTTGATTTTGTGTCTATGGCAATGGAAAATGGATACCAGGTCGATGTAGTGTACACTGATTACTCCAAAGCATTCGATACTATTTCACATAATATACTTATCAATAAATTGGAAGCTTTCGGTGTGCACGGCAGCCTTCTTAGGTGGCTAGAGTCTTACCTCAAAAATAGATCTCAGGCTGTCACTATCAAGGGTTTCCAGTCGTCATTTGTACCTGTAACCTCTGGCGTACCTCAGGGATCCCACCTCGGTCCACTTTTATTTAATATATTTATAAATGACATTGAAAAGGTTTTTTCAAATTCTCACTTTCTTATGTATGCCGACGATAGCAAAATCTATAAAATTATTAAATCTTTTGATGACTGTATTTTGTTTCAAAAGGACCTGGATTCATTGTGGAGTTATTGTTTGGATAACTGCTTAGAGTTGAACGTAACAAAATGTCAAATAGTATCATTTTATAGAAAGGATAATATATTATTTTACCCTTATAATTTTGTTAATGTCGAATTAATTCGTGTTAGCGAGGTGAGAGACTTGGGAGTTATATTAGACAGAAAATTACTCTTTCGTAGTCATATTAACAAAATTGTAAACAAAGCTTTTAAGATGCTTGGATTTGTCCTAAGAGTAGGTAAGTCATTTAAGAAGCCAGATACACTCGTTACACTTTACAATTCTTTTGTTCGATCTCACTTAGAATATGCGTCTACTATCTGGAATCCTGTTTATCTAATTTATATTAATAGCATTCAAAAAATACAAACAACTTTTCTCAAGCACCTTTGCTTTCGGTTTGGACACACGAGTAATAGAACTTTGTTTAAACAAATAAGTGTACATTCTTTACAATCCAGACGTCTCATTAGAGACCAAGTCTTTTTATTTAAAATTTTAAATTATCATGTCGACAGTCCGAACCTTATAAATAAGATCAATATACGTTGTCCTAATCGTGATTACCGTAAAAAAAAACTATTTCACGTACCCCTGTATAAAACGAATTATGCAAAAAATACGTTTATTTCTCGAGCTTGTGATTCTTATAATCGTTATTTTAATAACATTGAAATATTCAATATTTCTTTAGTTACATTCAAGTGTGCCTTAAATAAGTCAACATTCTGTTAGTATCTGCCTGCCACCTTTTACTTTTTCCTAAAATAAGTCCTGCATGGTTATGTTTGTTTTTCTTTCTCAGTAAAGATGGCGCATCTTGCATGAAAGCGCTATCTATCTCTCTTTCTGTTTTTTGATAGTAGACTAGTTAGGAGGCCTGATTATTTAACGTTCGTTATTTCACCTGTGAACACTGTTTGTCAATGAATTATTTTTCCTTATATACAAATAAGATTTATGCTAAAGACTGTTTGTGTTTCAAATAAATAAATAAATAAATAAATAAATAAATAGGTAATTTACCCAAAAGATTTTTCTGCCAATTAACAATATGCAATGCAAAAATATGACAATACATTTTTTACAATATTTAATTTAGTAGGTCATTAAAAATATTTCAACAAAATAGATGATCGAGGCAAAAATCTACAGTAAAATACACGACCAAAAACTATTGGCAAATAACACGATACGAGGGGTGGCTGAAAAGTAATCTACCTAAGTATGAAGTAAAAGACTGACATGGCTAGTTTTTTTTTATTTTTCAATATTGTCTCCTGCAAGAGAAATGCACTTATTGCATTTGTCATAAAGTGACATTAGACCGTTAAAATAATATTCTTTTGTTTTCTCGACAAAATGATCATTTACTGCGGACTTCATGTCTTCATCGGTCGGGAATCGTCGCACCCTTAAATCTTTTTTTAAAAGCCTGAATAAAAAATAGTCGCAGGGGGCTAGATCTGGACTATAAGGTGGATGATCCAGCTGGTCGAAGCCATTTGCACTCATAGCTGCCTTCACTACTCGAGCGGTGTGCACTGGGGCGTTGTCGTGCAATATTAGAACTCCTTTGCCCAGTTTGCCTCGTCGTTTCTCTTTTATTTTTCCCGGAGCTGAATTAACAAGTTGGCATAATAATTAGCATTCATCGTAGTATTTTTGGGTAAATAATCTATTAGCAAAATTCCGTCGGCATCCCAAAAAATGGTGGCCATGAGTTTGCCTGCTGACGGACGGACTTTAAACTTGCGAGGAGGCTTCTCTCCCTTAAATATCCATTGCATAGATTCCTGTTTGCTTTCAGGATCCCATTGGCGAATCCATGTTTCGTCACAAGTCACTATTTTAGAAATAGTTTCTTCCTCCATACCTTTGCTCATTTCTAAAAATGCCTTGCAACACTGGACACGTCGATCCTTATCAAATGGAGTCAGCATTCTGGGCACCCAACGAGCACTAACCTTTGACATTCCCAAATACTCATGAATAATTTGGTGCACTCTTTCTTTACTAATGCCAATGTCTCTAGAAATCTCCCACTGTTTTATACGTCGGTCTTCCATAAGTTTTTTGATATTGGCCACATTTTCATCAGTAACTGCGGAAACCGGCCTTCCACTGCGATGATTATCTTCAAAGCTTTCGCGGCCATTTTTAACTCATTCAGGCCCTATTTCACACCCTCATCATAACTATTTTCCCAGTGAAGCTAGGAAGGAACAAGACTTTTTACAGATTATTTATAGTAACTAGTTTATGTAACTGATACATACTCGTAATGATGATTCATTATGTTATCTACACACATATAAGTACTAATTTATACTCGCCCCGCAACTGTTGCAATTTACAAGAGAGATATGTCAAACAAACAATTTTATATGTAGTTATCATTTTTATCTCAAATGAATATTTAATCCATGAGAATGGGAACACAAAATTTAAAAAGGTGGGTTAATTAAAAACAAATGCCATCCATTACATAGTGGGGGGATACATTTGGATTATCTTTCTTCTTAAAAAGACAAAATCACGGAAAAATAGCGTGAAATACTTAAGTGTCAGAATGCTGTATCCCTACACACAAAAATTGGAAATTTGTGTGTGTAGGGATACAAAATTCTCACACTTAAGTATTCACGAAGCTGAATTTGCTGGAAAATAAGTAAAAGTTTACGATTACTTAATTTAATGAAAACCTATTGAAAGTCAAATCAATTGAAAGTGAAAATGTGTAACTAACTTTTTTAAGTAATAATTTGCAAGTAGTTTTTGTTTTATTTCCTCGCAATAGTTGAGAAAAGCGCTGTTTGCCTCGGCAGAAAGGGCAATAAATGGACTCGTACACTGAATATGCCATTATATGTATGTATATTATGACTGCGTACTTTCTACCTTCTGCAACAATGTACTCTTTGTTTTCCGGGGATCTTCTACTACCTACTTTGAAGATCACAACAATTTCACTCACGGCAATCTATTTTAGATTTTAGCCGTACACCCTGTATATTCAAGCAGGAACTCATTTTTTTAATATGGTAGTATCATTACATTACACCGACAGATAACATTATGCCGCCATGCTCCTTTTACTTTCCGCAATCCATTCGTGAAGTCCAATTTGTGCTACAATTTGATTGCGACGGGCAATGTGGAGCAGTTAGTCAGTTTCCAGAATCAGAGAATCCTCTTTTACATTTCCCCTGGGCACGGAGCTGCTAGAGCGGGGCGCGGTTTCACTTAAAGCCATCATAATATTGTGGTTGGAAATATACATAATTATGTATATCAGTACAAAGATATTAAATATGTATATCAGTTTCTCAAAACTTTCGGACAGGTCGACTAGACAAAGAATATATCTGTGCCTCCTGTGACAAGTGATACAACTCGAAAAACACGATTTTACAGGAGAGCGAAAACAAGTTTGAAAAAAAATACTGCTCTTAAATGAGTATATTTTTTTAAACATTGCTACCGATTTTCATAACATAGAATATCACTTTATTAACTGGTTTGACAAAAATAATCATACTAGTTATAGATTTTGAGATATTCGAAGAAACATGCTTTATGTATCATTTTAGATTTCAGATTGAGCTCCATTAACTCGTGTAAGATGATACAACTTGAATTGTATTATTTAACACAAAAAGGGGTAATCAAGGAGCTCTGGTGACAACTGATACAACTATTTTTTAAAAGAATTTTATCTATTATTTCTGGAGCTAGCGGTTTAACCTTTATACATAAGTTGTAGAGAATTGAATAGGTAATTCTGTCTTAAGGCGAACGCAAATAATATAAGGATAATAATAATATAACTTTCGAAATACGCAAAACTGGTTATAAATGATGCAACTCAAGTTATATCAAAAGACACGAAATTTTTGAAGGTGTAAAAACTGTGATTAATAATACATTTTTAGATATATCAATAGACACGAAAAAGAAAAATAACTTTTGATTTTTTGGAGTGCTTTAACTAGAGAAATAGCATTAAACACTGAAAATAGAAAAAAAAAGGGTCAGTTGTATCATTTTACACAAAAGTATCTCGGGAACCAGAAGGCCTACGAATACGGGAGTTGGAGCAAAAGATGCGTAATTTTTTTTAAGTTGATTCATGACAAAACACGAAAATTGCTACAACTCGAGTTGTATCACTTGTCACAGGAGGCACAGATATAAGTTTTGCATTCTTTTATACCCTTGGCAGTTAAGGAAATTTGAATTAGTTTTTTCACCCAAGGAAACAAGTCTTCCCCGTAAAATATCTGTAGGCATTTTTTTACTTAAATAATATTATTTGAGGGGACTTAGGTATTAAATCAGTCAAGTATTTTTAATTGACTTCGTTTTTAGGGTTTAGTAGTCTAACTAGGAATCTTTATAGTTTCGTCATGTCCGTCCGTCTGTCTGTCGTCCTTCCATCCGTCCGTTTGCAGTTTTGCTCAGAGACACTAATTGCTAAAAATCTGTTATTTGGCATAAATATAAATGTCAGTCACGCCAAAAACGTAGTAAAGTTAAATCTAGTTTTTCTTTGTCTGCCCTACACGTAAAATGGGGATTGTTTTTCTCGTGTACCCGATGGTGTGTGGGTCGTTAAATAGCTCTTTAAAGAATATTGAGGGTTTAAAAAAAATAGGTAAGGCATCCGTTTGTGAAATATGACAAATATATTATATTGCTTTAAAGAGCTAGTTTTGGTTAGAGTCAAGTATAAACCGTATATATTTAATTTAAAAGGAAAGCTATCACGACTAAGTAGACTTAAATGGTTCTTGCGATATATACCTAGGCAAGAAAAGTGTTTATACCTACTAAAAATCATCTAAGACAGCATCAAATAACTTAAAATAGAATATTACCATTACCATTGAACTGCTAGTTCATACTTGGTTTTTTTTCGAGATAGTTTTTTGTGTTTGTAGTACTGAACGGCTTCGGAACCCTACACTGAGCGTGGTCTGACATTCTTTTATCCGGTTTTTGATTAAGTAATCTACCCGCCCCGTGCTATACCGGTTGTAGGTACCTAATTACATACATTTCTGTTTAACGGCATCGATCGGCCTCAAGACAGAGAACCTTACCAGTATGACAATATGACGCGGAACGACTCTACTTTACTCGTACTTTATAGATTAGTCCCAGTGTAGTATCACCCAAAATAACTTAGTTCAACTTTGCACCATATGTAGCAAAACATGAGTTTTGCGCAATTGCAAAACCATTCCGAAAAAATAAGAATTGACTGCCTTCAGAAAACATTTTGAGAGCAATAAACATATAATAAATTTAAAAAAAACTTGTGGAACAGTCGCACGGTTAAGAAGTTTTTGTCAGTACAATGCTAAATCTTGTGTGTGATTTAAGTCGAACAAATACGAACTGCGGACTTCGCACGGTGATGGCGGGGGCTACTCCGCAAACACTTGTACGAATGGTACTCCACCCACTTTGTTTTTATATTATATGTATTATGAATACGTTTTGCTTACGCACAAAGTTCTAAAGCTATTGGCTGGAAACATTATAGGAGTATTGAAGATATTTAAAAACTGGAATCGATGAAAAGACTTCAAAGAGCTCGTTTAGTTATTTAACATCCGCTGCTACTGGGTCCTCACCCTCTTCGGCTGAGCCGAGCGCGGGCGCCGCGCCGCGAGCGAGACTAATGAAATGAGCACCACGTACGCTTTCCTAAGGCGACTACTCACTACTAACTACTCTAATAGCTGTCCAGTGCAGATTTCTTCCTCTTTGCCACTTACACCGCACTAAGAAAGCAGCTGCAATAAGTAATAGCAGCCGAGTTGTAAACAAACCCATGACAAAAGCAGTACGTTTTACCGAGTAAAATAGAGCCCCTGAGTTTTGTATACAGTTTCAAGTCTCTAGCATTAGAAAGTAGGTTTAAAATAAAATGCTTAAGGGAACTACTGTAACGAAGAGTCTCGACAATATGCACGCTCAGTACCGAGCGAGAGATGAAGAAAACAAAGGTTAGGCTAAAAGTATGGTACCTACATGCCAATCAATACATTTGACGAATACATAAAATGACCTCTTAAACAATCCCTGGTAATAATTTGCCTAACAATAATTTATCATTATAATTTATCAATTTATCATTATTTAAGTTATGATATGACTCAAGTAATGATATTATAATATCAGTGCAAAACGTTGAGTTGGGAAAAATAATTTCGCCCAAATAAAAATATGGGATATTTCAATACCTATAGTTTGGGAGTTAACAAAGTTGCCATAAAATATCGCCGATACATTACTAAACCGACTCTGTCGTCATGTATTTCTCGTGTCTGTAATTTATATTTATTTACAAGGCTTCTAGGTAAAAAGTTAAGTTGTAGATAAAAGCGCAAAACCGAATAGTGGCACGCATATTGTGGGCCCAATGAGCGCGATACGGGCGAGCCCGCGCCGCGCCCGGCCGACGAAGGGAGCATCGACACCCGGCCATGCACGTGCTCGTTCACTATTGGGTAGGACCCATATAAAATTACAACGACACGGAAGATCACGTTATCCTTCTATTTTATCAATGGTGGGTGTCACAGGCAGTGAAGGGCGGCTACCGAAACAATACAACGCCATAATTTTGTTAGTCTAAAATAACTAATTTATATACATATAGTCTATGTCCATTGAAATGCTCTAAAATGAAAACAAAACCAAACGAACCAATTCACAAATACCAGTACCTAATCTGTAGATTATTCCCCAGTCTATGTAATTATTTCAGATTTTTATCCTCAATAGTTTCTGAAATGGGTGTTTATGTTTTTTTTTTCTATGTATACCTCAAAAAAAATATTTTAATAAATCGGCAAAAATATGATTATTCTATTTAAGTTGAAAGCTCTCAAATGATAATATATGTATATCACGTGATATTTTTATCAAACTATAGGGTTGGTATCTAAAACTATTAATAAAAAGTTAAAATTTCTAATGATGAATATTTCGTTGCTTTAATACAAAAGCGCCACAAATCAAAATGAATCTTTGTTGCATTTAAATTCAGAACGCTATTTACTTAAAGTTTTAAATCTAATTGTAAGTATTTGTTTTTGATTTGTGGCGCTTTTGTATTAAATCAGCGATTTGTTAAGATTTAAACACTACAGACATTTCCAATTTGAGCTCGAGAGGTTAAGCCGTTTTTGAGATATGGGTCAAGACTGACCACCAGACGGACAGACAGACATCATAGTCATTTATGGAACCCTAAAATGGTTAAAAATTCTGAAAGCAGATGCGTAACATCCAATTTTTAGTATGTAGCGATTATCTCAATAACTTTACGACATTGACTACACCCATGTTATATTAAGTATATGTTATTTAGACGGAACAATTGTTGTTTTTTTTTTTTTTTTTTTTTTTTTTTTTTTTTTTTTTTTTTTTTTTTTTTTTTTTGGTAGCTGCAAACGAAGCTGGCTCAAAGATTGGACCAAGACCTATCGATTTTACCCTAAAGTATGTTTAATGATTTTCTATTGTTTGAATTTTATTTCAGTTTTTGATAAATATTGACAGCTGTTGATAATTTTTGAGAAGGAGTTTGAGATACTGTGGAAACTTTTGCAGTAGGTCCTTTTTTATGACATTTACATGCAAAGAGGCAGACTTGGCTAAAGGGTCATCATCATCATATCAGCCGAAAGACGTCCACTGCTGGACATAGGCCTCCCCCAAGGCTCTCCACTTAGACCGGTCTTGTGCCTTCCGCATCCATCGCGATCCCGCCATCCTTACGAGGTCGTCGCTCCATCTTGTTGGAGGCCTACCAACAGCTCGTCTCCCGGTCCGTGGACGCCATTCGAGAACTTTCTGGCCCCATCGGCCATCAGTTCTGCGAGCAATGTGACCCGCCCACTGCCACTTAAGTTTCGCTATTCTTCGGGCTATGTCGGTAACCTTAGTTCTACTGCGGATATCATCATTTCTGATTCTATCCCGCAGAGAAACCCCGACCATAGCTCTCTCCATAGCCCTGGCTAAAGGGTACTGGGGCTAAACCAAGTCACCCAAGTAAGTGGAATCTGAGACCCATAGACATTTAAATTCTCAAGACTATAATCTTAAGACTGCAATCCTAAGA
Source organism: Acleris holmiana (assembly GCA_949316455.1). Taxonomy (NCBI): domain Eukaryota; kingdom Metazoa; phylum Arthropoda; class Insecta; order Lepidoptera; family Tortricidae; genus Acleris; species Acleris holmiana. The sequence continues at coordinate 16,981,936 of OX438762.1, read as the reverse complement.
CCTCAAATGCGTTGCCAACCCTGAGGACTAAGATGAAATGCCTCTATGCTAGTAATTTCACCGGCAATATTTTGTTATTTGAGCTTATTTATACCAGCTCAAACGTTTCAATACATTTATTAATTGTTGTCATATATATTTCAGTCAGGTGTTGTTGCCTTCACTTAGCTGCAGGACACCCTGCAGGGGCACCACAATATACACTTCAGTCTAAAAAACTAATATACAACAATGTTACCTTATCGCACACGTCTAAGAAAAAAAAAGTAAATAGAAATAAAAATGTCATCATACTAACCGGTACCTATGATTAGAATGATAAAAATAAATAAAAAATCAATTACGATAAAAATGTCCAGAACCCATCAAGTAATAGTTATCAATAAACTAACAATAATGTCAGATGACATTAATGCAACAATTTATATCTAGGAAACGAAGGGGAGTGCTCGTAACTCTCGCATGTCTATCAACTTTTATTGATAATGATTGTAGATCATTGGCCGACCAGAACTGCACGGGCGCTACTATAATTACAAAATTAAAATATGTGGTCACCACTACGAGTACTATCATTAGGCCAGCGTGAACTTTCGTGTTCTCCATCCATGGCATACAGTCTATGTACTGTTAGTGCCAATATATCGATTGTCTATGCCGGTCGGTATTGATGCCGGTCGTGCGAGCCGTGCCGCGCCCCGGATTAGGCTTTTGTATTAGTCCCACCTACCTTTATGTTTATACCAGTTAGCACAACATCGTATTTACTCGCTTGTCACTCAGTGTGTCTCTGTCGTTACCGACTAGATAGAAAGAGAGACAAACAAGTCGCGGACAACTTGTGCTAGCCCTCCTTCTTGGCTAGCACATGACGGCGCGCGAGTTAGACTACCCGTCATTGTCTGATTATAACGGTCAGGGTGGTGATTCTCTCAACACAGCGCTGCGTCGATCTCAAAGGCGTGCCTTCTGAATTAGGCATCACTGAACGCGACTCACCTGCCTGCTGAAGCCTGAAGGCACGCGTTAAAATGTGTTTTGTACGCTCCGACGGGACTTCTTAAACTTGCCGGATAAAACTTCGCCTCTGAGATCGACGCAGCGCTGTGTTGAGAGAATCACCCCTGATAAAGACAGGAAGTCTATCTTGCGGGCGACATAACTTGCGCGCCGTCACGTGCTAGCCGTGCTGTTGTCTAAACTCAAACTAATATTGTCGTCGTCTATAAAGCTAACTCGAGCGTAAATGTTTATAAACATCTAAAGCAAAAAATTTGCTCCGCGCACACTACACGTTATAAACCTTGCATTTATTTTTTCGCCCACGAGACAACATGACATTTTTTTTGGGAATTTTGTTGCGTAAGTGTTTAATTAACTCGTAGGTAATTTTGATATCACTTCTTAAAGCAGATAAGCATACCAGAATCTTGATGGGTGGTGCATATAATATTAATATTGATCCAACTATTCAAAATAGAGCCAAGAGTTGAACTTAATAACCAATTTTTAAGGATTTTATACCATAAATATACTTAATAACATTAATAACATCTGGTGATATCCTCTATCGGCCTACTTCGTTTGATCTACCACCGACCGTACACCCTGCGTATTAGGATAATCAACTGTAACAATAATACGTGCTTATAATGTACCGTGCATAGAGTCTTAAATAGTATTTTTTGTTCGGGTAAAGCCAATTTGAGTAGCACTAATGCTTAGGTACTATAATATTATAATATAAATGTGAAGGTGTGTTTGTTTGATTGTTGGTTGGTCCTTCTTTCACGACTAAGCCGCTGAACCGATTTCGATTAAATTTGGTAAGGAGATACCTAAGAGCCCGGGAAAGGACATAGGATACTTTTTTACCCCGGAATATTGGACAGTTCCCGAGGGAGTTGTGCAACGAAAAGTATTCTTACAAAATTGTATGGCTTATTGTCGTCACACAACGGTAAAGTTTCATAGACCCAACTTTTTGGACCTTACCCTTAAACGCAGAATAATGACGTGTTGATCAGCAGACAAAATGTATTTGATCAGCGACTATAGCAATTTGGTATACTACTCATGGTCAGCTAAAATATCATAATTTGATCGGCAATTAAGGTCACAAATATTTGTTTTTTTATTTATTTCTTTAAATTTTATTGCACCGGACATAAAGAAAGTACACTTTATTTATTTATAAATTACGTTTAAAGATTAAAGTAAATTCTTGAAAACCTACTTGATTAATTAAAGAATTATGTAATAATAAAAGTTCTTCAAACCTGTTTTCATAAAGATGACCGAACGAGTTTGCGGGTGGTAGGACCTTGTGCAGGGTCCGTCCGGATCGCTACCACCATCTTATCCATTAACCTACCGCCAAACAGCAGTGTTCGCATTGTTGTGTTCCGGTTTGGGGATAAGACAGCCGGTGAAATAACTAGCATAGAGGCATTCCATCTTAGTCCTCAGGGTTGGCAACGCATTTGCAGTCTTAGTATTGCAGTCTTGTGAATGCGAATGTCTATGGGTCACAGTTTCCACTTACCATCAGGTGGCCTGTGTGCTCGTTTGCCTTCTCAAAGCCATAAAAAAAAAAAAAAAAAAAAAAAAAAGAGTATTAAGGTAGATTCACGTTACACTATTCTGAAGCCGGGTTCGGACGTAACGTGAACCTAACGCGTGACTACAGGCTAAAAGAGTATAATTAAGTATTTTAAGGTTTTAAAAACGCCCGTTAGTAAATATGTCAGATCAAATTTTAGTAACTTCATACAACTTTTGACATTCCTGATCGAAATTTGATCCAACGAATTTTTATAAAACCCAGCCTTAGTGACCGCTTGGTTGATTGAATATTATGAAGGACCGTTGGCACCAATTATTGGCTATGAAAGCAACTAATAAAATTTTAAATACACACGGACGTACTTTAAGTTTACTATGTGACAAAAATTGCTTTGCAAAATGGTTTCATTTGATTTGGCTGAACTGTTGCCATTTTAAAAAGTCTGTGTCAATAAAAAGTAAAATTGTCTCTTATATTATAATAGTTTAAATTATTTGTTTTTGTGTCATTGATATTTTTTCGCAAATGTATTTAAAAAACGTCGTTTGATATACATACGTGCGGAATTGTCATGGCGGAACTGTCTTGGACCCTAGCCAAGGCTGGAATTCTACAAGGTAATAACGATATCGTTTTAGACCTGTTTCCGTATTGTCAACGTTTTGATAACTCTTATGTCATTTACAATAATGGCGACTGTGACATAAACGATTCTTAAACGTGTCAAACACGATATCGTTTTAACGCAACTGAATAGAGGCCCAAGAAGCAAACAATACTAACGTTTTTCTTTTCTAGCGCTCAAAACATATGGGATGACAGTTGCCCACTTAGTTTATCGGAACGCACGAGAATATCATCCCATACTTTTTGAGCGATAGAAAAGAAAAACGTAGCGTTTGCATCTTGGCTAGGTAGGGCCCCTTGTTCCTCGCTTGCAGACACCTCGGGACTCGTGTAAAATAACATACTTTCCGCACTTGCATCAAAATTTACGATTGTGTTCGGGTAAAATCGGTCCAACTAGCATAAATAAGAGCGTATGAGAGAGACGTACAAATCGAAGGTTGATTTACTTATTTACTATTGCACTTGTGTGATTAATCTTTAAATGAAATAAAAATATATAATTAAAACCGTTGAATATAATTTACGTAATTTACTTAAAACATTTTAAACAATTAAATATATACAAGTAATAATTTTTCCTACGTAAATTATGTAATTTCCTGTGTAACGATGACATAATAATTATTATACTTAATTACAGTCGAATAACAATCATCCAGCAGGTCTTTTATGGTCTCGTTTATAGCTGTGGGTAAAAGTGGATGAATCATCGGTCATACTCGTATTGTGACAAGTATCCATATTTCGCATCTTTAGAATTATAGTGACCTAATCCAAAAAAAAATAATTTCGATGTAGGTCTCTATAGTACTAAATTTATGACTCGAAATCGAAAGCTGAGAATGTTTGAATTAGGTCACTATAATTCTAAAAGTGCGATTTATCTACAGCGATAAACGCGACCATGATTAGCTTTAAATCGTTTCACCGGGGGGTTACCTAAGCGCGAGGAGTTGTGTGCCCAGGCAGATACAGCGCCGCTATGCACACTGTGTCAGGCGCGGGCGGCGCGGCCCACTCCGCGATTTACGTTCATCGCTACAAGTACATGCCGGTTACCCGTATCCCGGGTACTATTCAGTGGCTGCCACGCTGTGCGTGGGATTGCACGCGCACGCTACTTCGCGCGCACACGCTTACGTAAATCGTAAATATATCGCAAGTTAACGTGCCGCATTCGTCTGTTTGACTGTTGCATTGTTTCTGCGTATTAATTTACTATCGTCCTTTATAAATAAAACTTAATCAGTATTATATATTTTTTATTATCCATCATCTGTTACCTACTGCTACAAATAACCTTGCTGCTAGCTCCTAGACTACAATACCCGCGCCACCACGCCGTACTATCCCTATTTTTCTATCCGTTACGTTGCATGGTAACGTAACGCATTCGTTGCATTATTTTATTGTATTATACATGATAAAATGTTTAAAAATAAAGCAACAAGATTACTGTGGGTAAAGCCAACAAAATGTGGCCTGGCGGTCTTGGTGTCTTTAATTCATCCAAATTGTGAGATTTTTTATTTTAGAGATAAATAATGAAATAATGTATATAATGTATGAATAATATACATTTATTGCTCTCTATATTGAATGCAAGAAATGAATGGGCAATACATTATTATTTTACTTTTAGCGGTTGACAGCCCTCATTATCGGCGACGCAGCGAGCGAGCCAATTTATTTTCACCGTTCGTACACAGCCTTAACGTTCCGTTTAGCTTGCGCTGGAGTCAACAACGTCATAATAATATAATCAATCAATAAATCGTCAATAAATCATAATGTTTAGGTTAAGAAAAAGCGGCTTTTGTAAAGACCAAAAGAGTGTGCCGTCTGTACTTGTACTATAATCTATTCTTGACCAAACTGTAGGTAGATGCGCGCTGCATAAAACAATTAGTATCGCGTTAAGTCGGCACGGTTGCACTTTTAAAGAAAATGTTAGTAATGGAATATGATTTATGCAAATTATATAAAAATATTATAGTGTTTTCATTCTACAAAGTCGCACCCTGCTTCTTGTTACGTTCGCCGCATTATTCGAATATTAGAAAGAGCCGAATATTCGAATTATTCGAATATTCGAATTGCAAGCCCTAGTTACGTACCATTGACGAAACCGTGCAACGTCCATTTGAGTAAGAGATGCGCGTTTTTTCTTTAAGTTCTGGTACTATTTATTATGTTTTGTGGTTAAGTACCTACTCGTACTATTAAGATTTTGAGACGTTTTTATTTCCTGTTTTGACCGTCGTGATAGAAAATAGTTTTATTTATATTTGCAGTTTTTAAGTGGGTGCACGCAGGACTAATATTCGAAAGAAGCAAAAAGTTACCTTTGGGATGCGAAGCAAACCGAAATTATGCGGTCAGGGGTGCGCTGGTCTGTGTGAACATGAAAAACCAAACAGAACCCAAAACGCCAACACATATGGCTGCCCAGAAAGAATGCGAGTTGCTGCGTTTAAAATGCAAACAAGGTAATATTTGAGACACGCCCCAAAGTGAGGTACAGCAGTGATACACTTTGTTATTTCTAACATTAGAATAATCGGGTAAAATCCCCAAACGTTTCCTTAATAACGTAGTGAATGCTAAAACATATTAGTGTAAATTATCTAATTCTTGTTAATAAATACTCATGTTTTTAATTTAAAAGGCGAAAGTTAAGGGCGAAAACGTGTACAAAATAACAGCCGCTAATTCAAATCTTAAAAAACAGGTCAAGAGTATGTCGGACCATATGCTTGGGCCCGATTTTCTACATGGTAACAACGATTCGCTTTTGAACTGTTTCCGCATTGTCATCTTATGTCATTGATAATAATGGCGACCGAGTCATAAACAATTCTACAACACGTCAAACGCGATATCGTTATAACGCAGTAGAATAGAGGCCCAGTGTAGGGTTCCGAAGCCGTTAAACAAATACTAAATAAAACACAACATGTAATAACTAATTTTCTTTTTAAAGTCGGTTCTATTTTTCGGCGTTTATAATATGTATATTTGCAATCTGTCACCACTTACTACATTTTCTGCTGGAGAGGAGTTCCCAAAACCACCCTGATGGAACTGGAGGTGGCCCAGCGTGATATTCTCAAAGATTGTACTTTTCGACCTTTTTTACTTTCCACCACACTCCCGTATGAATCTTGTGAAGTCCTCACTGTCAGACAACTTTACTTGCTCTCCATTTTTATAAAGCAACATAATTTGACTAAGTATGATTGTTCAATAGCAAATAAATGAAGAAAAAAAATGATTTTAAGCCAGGTTTAAATTTCCACACTGCTTGAAGAGAAAATATAATAATCTTGTTATGAACAAGATTATTTTCTTTTCTTGGTCCGTATATTTATAATAAAATTATCAATGTAAGTATATTTGTGTATCATCTAAATAGGATGCGCTGTAGGAACGAAATTACAAACCTGTTACATAAATTCACCTATGAGGAAACTGAGCAGCTTCTTACATTTTTGAAATAAATCAATAATTTACAAATATATCTACCCTCTTCTCCAAACATACACATACATACAAGCATACACTCACTAAGGCACACTCGCAAACATGCTTATATAAGAAGAGGTTCATATTTAATACACACCTTCACTCAAATACAACCTTTATTATATTATATGTCTATTAAGTAAATAATTATTCAAAAAAATAGATGTGTATATTCTGTTTACTGTTTTTATTTTAGTTTTATAGTTTAATTTAATTTTAATAAATCTTAGCTAGATGAAAGTATTGAAGTTTTGGGCTTAAGCGCGCTGTCTGCTGAAATACAGTTCACCACCTAGTTTAGCAGCTGTGGCTAAAAATATACGAGTATTGTACTGGCTAATGTAATTTGTACTAGATATTTGTATTTCGTACTAGTAAACACCCACTTGCCACTTGTTCAAAATGTGGTTTCAGAATTATGAAGAAGCCTTTTTTGACCTGTTGGTATTTCTGTAGCTCTGCCTACCCCACTCTGGGAATAAAGGCGTGATGTTATGTATGTATGTATGTATTTGTATTTTATGATAAATACAGAATTTTATTATTATTATTATTACGTCTTTACCAAACACGGGATTATGGGAGTTCCGGACCTATGGAAGGCAAACATGGAGCCGAAGCCCACACTCCGAGGCCCCTGAGACAACTTTAATTTAGTAAAGTGGTGGGACACCTACTGGCGATTGTCCCTGAGTTCTCACTATAGAAGTATGCTTCCACGGACCACTTCCGGTTGGTGTAAGACTATTTAAGAAGGATGGGAACGTTAATAATTTAATAGGTTATATTATAAACTGATATGGATTGGTGAACTAGGCTATTGATAAAACTATGGCGTCTGCCTGGCCAATGCAAATTACTTTGGTTGAAATGGCAGAGGGTGACTCGCCAACTCAATGCAATGGGTCTCTCAAAATAGCCGCAAATATACTTTATAGCAGCAGCAACAGTTCCAGAGGGGCTAAGCGTGGAGAGGTACTTCTGGACTTTAAATGAACTTAAGGTGCCAAATCGCCACTTATGCAACACATCCGCCCTTCGAGCATAATAGCTCTTGCGACTCCGACCTCTGACCGGCCAATAAAGGCAAGCTAGAGGTGGGGGTCTGCTCCTCGTCAGCGTACCCTCCAGCCGGCGGTGAAGGCAAGCGTGAGGTGGAGAACAGAAACTTGCCTCGGGAGCACTAACCGTGAGCGATGAGGTCGTCAATTCCCCACGCCATTAGTATTGATTTAATCATAATTATACATAAATTGTACTAATATGACGGAACATTGGATTTTACATGTTTTATATAAAAGCACTAAAAGGTTGATATTTAGCAGTCAAATGAAAGTCATTCCTTAATTTTTATATAATTAATTCGTTGTTTTACATATTTTAAAATCTAACTGCAAGGATTGATTCTCCAACTTTAGTACAGTAAGATATAAATAAGTAAGTAAGCATTCAAAGCAATATTAAAATCTCCTGACAGTAGAGTCGTTTCGATATGTTTTACAAAGTTAGAATATTGCCATTTTATAAAGCTACAAGTAAATAAAAAATATAAAACTTTATTTTTATTTTTAGCTGCGGTTGCAAAAACAAGAATGAAAAGGCATTTGGAACGTAAGTGCTTTTATTTTTTACATAATATTATCCATGAATTTAAAATTTGTTTATTCACTGTAAAAGGGCGATCTTGTTTTTTTTTTGGTCATTCCAGCATAATTGAAATAGTAATTAATTTATTAAAAGTTCTCATTATTAACAATAACAGTCTAGCTACACGAAATAAAAGGAGATTCTTCTTCTCAGTCGCTTACTCTTGGCAGAGTAGTCGTGGTCACGCGAGACGATCGGTAGCGCTTCACTACCATGCGAGAATAAAAAGGAGATATAGAATGCTTAATAATTACTTAAATTGGTGATGGTTTTATACATACATACATACATAACATCACGCCTTCATTCCCGGAGTAGGGTAGGCAGAGCTACTGAAATACCATCAACTCTAAAATGACTTGTTTATAATTCTGTAAGGCCAAGAAGTTCTCTTAGTTAGTTAGTGGGATGATTTTATACATTTTAAATTATTACATATTTGCAACCAATTCAAAGCATTTCTTAGTCCGCAATACACTACTAATAACGGTTGATTGCTGCCGAAATACCAGGTTGAGTGCTGTGAATTTGCTGTTGCTATCCAAAACATTATTAAGGAGAGTCGCTGCTCAATGCAGCGGAGAGTGGGTTAGCGTTTGAGTTTACGATTTTGGAATAGCAAAAAACGGGAGTCATCGCAAAGATAAAATATAAAAGTTGTTTATTCAGTAAGTAGGCCGCACCGGCACTTTTACACGTCAAAATTCTAGCAGCGCTTCCCAAGAAGAGACCGCTACTAAGAAGAAATGCCGCGAGAAACTCAGCAAACATATTTGAGTGTACAAACAGGTGCTACTCGCAAAGGGATAAAAGCTAGCAGTACACACAAGGATTATCTCAAGAGTACTGGTAGTTGACCATTCCAAGCAGGAAGAAAGTAGTTAGATAGAGGTTAGGGGGATAGGGAGGGTAAAGACTTTCGAGAAGAAAAAACGGATGAAAGATTTGTTTATTATCTCTAACATAAGAGAGCAATGTTGCTCATGCGGGCATCATACTTATATTAGCATTAGTTTCACTGTTTTAATGTAATGAAATTTATAATGAAAACTAGTTTATAAGCTCGTTATTGAATCTAATTATTATAGTACCTTTAATTATTCCCATATTATTGTAAAACTGACTATGTAAGATTATTACAAATAAATCAATCTTTTCTTATCTTATCTTTATAACGACACAAAGAGTTTTAAAGCTATTAATCGGGACGTCTTTAAACCAAATAGACTCAAAAACTAAAGATAACTTACGGGATATTTTCACAGGATCCAACTACGTGGCATATTATGACGGAGAAGCAAGACGTAAATGGGGCAGAGTAAGAAGGCCAAAACCACGAAATACAAGACCTAGAAATACTAGACCTAGAACTTCGCGTAAACCTCAAACTACTAGACCTAGAACTTCGCGTAAACCTCAAACTACTAGACCTAGAACTTCGCGTAAACCTCAAACTACTACTAGATCTAGAACTTCGCGTAAACCTCAAACTACTAAATCTAAAAGGACGCGTAAACCTAAAACTACTACCTCTAAAAAGACAACTACATCTAAATCTACGCGTGATTCAAAAAGTAATAGTATTGAAAAAGATATTACCGGAGATGATGAGGAAAGTAGTGACGTTGGTGAAATAAATGGAAATGTAAGTGGTACGCCTGACAGTATTTATAATGTTGATCCTGAAAATAGTGATTCCAGTGGCGACATTTGGAATAAGGTTGGTTACGTTAATAATGTTACTCAAGGGGGCTACGCAAAACTGGGGGGTGGAGGTGGTAGTAAAGGAGGTGAAGGAGGAGGTAAAAAAAATAATGAAGGAGTAGGTAAAAAAGGAGGCGAAGAAGTTGACGACGGCGTTTTTGTAGGCGGTCTTACCATAGGACTCAATCATGGGTATATTGGTGGTTACGCCGGTGAACATGATGATGATGATGATCATGGCGGTCCCAATCATGGATATGTTGCCGTTAATAGCTGTCATGACGGGCCTCTTTACGGTCTATTTCGTTCTGGTTGCATAAACGGCGAAAATAATGAAAACATTTCGATATCTCGCAAAAACGTAAGAAAAGGCAGGATATTACACTGAAAGGAATGGTAACAATGAAGAGAATCGTGGCATTAACTACTTACTACTGCCATAAAGTGTGGATGGTATAACTTAGTTAAGCTGCAACCAGCAACTGTCTTATTAAAATCGTAGTTTTAATCTCGTCTGAGTCACTGTTTCTGAGATACCTACCAGAATATTAACGATTTAGTGCGGCTCTATTCTACTTAGTAAAACTATATTTAAAATGCTGTCGTATTGACCACATTATGATAACTTTCATTTACTTGACATTAATGGTGGCCGAGTTAAAAAAAATACGATATCATGTCAAAAGCAACATGATTTTACTCAGAATACAAGCCTGGACCATAAGATTAAATACTATTAGAAGGGTAACTTTATCCCCGCCACGCGCGCTCCCGCGTGGCCTGCCAGCATTCCAAGACTACTTGTCGCAGCAAACACTAGCGGGTTGCTACCCTAAATCGGTGCTTGAAGTAAACGTGCATCAATATTTCAAATGAAGCTCTCAAAGGCGCCACCACCATACGAAATTATTAGTTCCGTATTTGACCACGTGCTTTACGATAATTGAAGGACGATTATGAACGAAGTTTGAATCAATCTAATGGTTCCATCGCTTAATGACGTACCTTCAAGCCTTCAACTTTCTCCTTTGATTCATCCGACCATAATATCTTGATAAATAATTTAACTTAAAGGAATTAAAAAAGGTTTTCTTCTCATTAAAAGATTCTTCCCCTGGATACTATGGCACTTTTATATTCTTTTCTTGTTTAAGTTAATAATGTATTTGTCTCAAATCCCAATAAAACCAGGAAAAGACCCAGAAGATCAATCTTCTTTTCGCCCTATTAGTTTTATTTTCCGTACTTTGTAAAATAATAGAACATAGGAACTTTGGAAAATAGATTGGAGTGGTTTTTAAATAAATTTTATTTTGATTAAATTTATGGTTTCAGAAAAGGTAGAAGTATAACTGACAGTTATTGTCAGGCTACGATGTGAGGTTAGCTTTTTCCGAAAGCCATTCTGTTGTTGCTGCTTCATTAGATAGTTCTGCCGCGTATGATAATGTATTACTCTCAGTAGTCCGTAGCAAATTGCGCCGGATAAGTATTCCTGAGATTTTTTTCAGTTTTATGCAGTTTTATTAAAAATCCCATGTCTAGCAGAGAGATCTCACGTATAAAATTAGGTTGTACCTTCAAGGGAATTGGTGTGGAAAGCATTACCTGCAGGGTCAGTAGTTTAGTTTAGTTTATTTATTCATTAATGTAATATTACAATATAAATTGCATTAAATGTCAAAAAATATGATTTTACATTAAGATAAAAGGTATTTATTTGTTACTTCAAATTAAAACATTACATATATCGTAAGGAATAAAAGGAATTAAGATTGTCGACATAAATACTAATAATCAATGAATACAATAATAACATGCAAATAATCAAAACAACAACTATTAAATATCTAGTAAATGGTCACTTATCCGATGTCAATCAATAGGTATACATAGATTAATAAATGTCAATACTATAATAATTTTACAATTTGAGTTCCATATATTCATCCACGGAGTACAATGGAGTATTATCCTTTATTGTTATAAAATGTTTAGTACCTACATCCAATCTAGATCAATCTATTAATCAACACTGTACTTTCCTGCAATATATGCGGATGTCATAGCTACATACGCTTAGAATAGGCACTTTGAAGATGCGGGTAATTTTATTCAGAACGCACTAGACTCGTTAGGTCTGTGGTTGGAGACCAATGGACATGGCTAGAAAGCGCAGCCATCCAACATCTTTAAAAATAGGTTATAAAGCACAGGCTATTTCAATTCAAGTAATAGCTAAGTTGATGGGAGTAGCATTACAGGGTCTGACCATATTAACAATGTAGTTGGCTAATATGAAAAATATATAAATATTCTTCAAGCCCTACCGCCTACAGCCAGAAACCTTTATACAATGCTATAACTAGGTATATCACATTCCAATTTGGAGATATCGTATTGGAACCTAGCAAGGAATTCAGGGTTGAATGTACAGATCCGCCTGGACATAAGGCAGTATCTGTCCAATAGATTAATTTTTCGTTTAGCTCGACTAAAAAACTACCCCTTTAGACCAAAGTTAGAGGTGTTGAAAAATATGTCAGAAGAGACTATTATGGTCTAGATCTAAGCCAAAAGCATTAAATGCCCTCTTGTTACTTTTAATAAGCTTCCAATGTACATACAGTTCTGTTTTAGGCTCTAGTTTACCAACCAAAAGTGGTTAACTTATACTAGAACGGTTTAGGTACTTAACTAAAAGTAAACAAACAAAACCACGTGGCTCTGTTCAACAGCCAATCAAGACTGTTTTGTCGACCTATGACGTATCGCACGTATCAGTATTCTGCTTCTATTGGCTGCTGAACAGAGCCACGTGGTTTCGTTTGTTTACTTTTAGTTAAGTACCTAAACCTTTCTAGTATAGTGTTATGCATAATAACTCTACACCAGTTATTGAAGTTGTTTTGCATGTAATCAGGGAATGCTATATTGGGATCTATTCCAAACAGATGCATCAAAACTCACTAATTTTATATAATCTATATAGGTAACAAACAGACACATAAAAACAACCACTATAAAAAGGACCTATAGACCAGAAAAATAAGTACAAAAAATAATAAGACATATAGTTTCATCCTATAGCCTCACTGATAATGATAATTGTTCACTAATTTGTAAAGAAATATTTGGTCTAAATAAATACATTGTTTTCCACGAGGAACTAGGCTATGACGTTTTGTATCACTAGAGAGCTTTTACTCTCTAGTGATACAAAACCTTGGCAGAAAATGAGCGACTTCAAAAGTTTATTCAGATTTTTTCAATAGGTACGCGATTTATGAAGAACTAGCGACCCGCCCTCCCCTCTCTCCGGGTTAAAGTATTATACATATAAACCTTCCTCTTGAATCACTCTATCTATAAAAAAAAACCACATCAAAATCCGTTGCGTAGTTGTAAAGATTTAAGCATACAAAGGGACATAGGGACAGAAAAAGCGACTTTGTTTTATACTATGTAGTGATAGCATATTGGGTCCAAACAATGCAACCGAATTCAAAAATAAGTAGGTACAGTCAAGGGCATATCTATACGGTCATCGCGTCAAATATATGTAAACAAGGACCTTATTACTAGTGGCATAAAGGTGTATAGATATTATTGACGTCTTGGGAACGTATATATATTTATGCCCTTGACTGTACTGCTTACATACGCGAAATATAGTATTTTTAGTGGATGTGGGTTTTTGACGGGTTTAGATAAGTAATCTGTATTAAGTAAGCACTCTTATATTTTTCATGTCCATTAAATCAGTTTTGTTTGTCAATTACGTCAATTAGTACTATTTCAGGTATTTTTTTATAAAATTGCTATTCTAAACTTAGCAAAACATGTGTACAGGAACAGTGTAAAATCAATATCAAAAAAATACCTAACATTGTATGTATGTATGTAAACACTTTATTGTACAAAAAGAAAAACAAAATTAATACAGTGAAGATAAAACAGAAAGTATAAAGGCGACTATCCCTTTAGGGATCTCTTCCAGCTAACCCTTAAGAGCTTGAGAAAAGTGAAAGGTTGTTTGTTTTACCTTTTATGTCCAATGTTAACAATTGTAATTTCTGTCCTGGGGTAATTATATGCATTCCACGGCAATCAAAAAGTCATCTTGACAGCTTAAAATCATCTCATAGAGTGCAGAGATATAAATAGGTTATAATTTGGTTGTAACATGATTATGAACATACTGAAGCGAAAGTCAGCCACCCTCAGATATGGCTCAGATGGGTCAAATGTATGAAATGCACATCGATATGAAAGTGGCTAAACACGCCGCCTTGATATTGGCTAAGTGCCCTGCAGCAAGAGCCATAACCCAAGAGAAAAAAGGGTCATATAAATAGAAATAGAGAAATTACTTGAAACACTAAGAAGAAACACCACGCGCGTATAAAGAGGCGTTTAGCGAGCCCGAGTGCACATGTCATGTAGCCACAAAACAGATAGAACAGTAGAAGTGGGAAATCGGCGTGGCACGTGTGGCATAGTTCTGCGGAGTTTTGCATAACCTAGCTCAGGCGCGATCGCTTGTGCGTGACGGTTTTGTGAGCAATATTTCTGAAAAACGAAATAAATCGATGAGTATGCTTTATTGCTCTATTTTGGAGCGTGGTGGCGTGTCGTATAATCAAAAGTCTTATTTTATTTATTTCAATGCATTTCTTTTTTATGTTTTCCGCAAGACATTCATATTAGACATTGTACAATACAAAAATGAACTTTATGTCAATAGAGTACGGTTGATTTATGTCCTTGATAGAATTTCGCAATAATATCGAATGTTCCACGCTATTTGGAACGAACGCGCTACTCGTTGAGAGAGAGGGTGTTGTCGATAAAGTTATCGATACTTTATTAGTACAATGTTCAGGGCCACTATTCTGGTGCGGAAAAACAATGTTGGTTTTGACATCTTTATAGTATTGTTTTAACTGGACCGCCATTACTGTTTATGTTTACGGGTTTATGATTGTCGATCTTTTCATTAATGTAAACGTTTGTAAGTTGTTGTGATTAATCAAATAAAGACGATATTAAACAAAGCTAATTTAATAACGAAACACATTCAAAATTGTGATTAACAGTGATGGCTCGTAAAATTAGCTTTGGCTATAAATTATATACCTATATTTTTCCCTACAAAATACTTTTTTTCCCCTACTAGGCGTCATTGCTGTATGAAAATTAATGCACGAGTGCTTTGTCAAAGCAAAGCTTATTAATGTACTTACTAAATTACTTAAAAATCAATCAACCGACTAAAGAAATAGTAAAAAATAAAACCTTTTCTAACTATCCTAGGTCAGTCAGCGTATATGTGTGTATACATTACAATTACAAGTGTGGCCCACTGGCTTTCGTGAGATAAAACAATTGTACCATCAAAAATTACCACGCATTTGAATAGGTATATTTATCGACATAAGAAGTACAATGAGTTGGTACATCACTAAAAGTCATCTGTTGTCGAATAGCCAAATTTCTTATCGTTAGTCGTTGATGCGTTGTTGTTCGGCTACTGAACGCTAGATGGCAGCACTTTGTAAGACAATGATGATTTTATATCTGTACGTTATACGCCGTAAAAAGGCGTAATATAATTTGAGCAATGATGCATGGAAATGAAGTTTAAATTACGTTAACGGATCAGGGTGCATATTCTTTTATAAAAAAAAAACTTCGACCAATAATTTTCAAGTTATGGTTCGTCGTATTTGACGTGTTTCCGTATTGTCAACGTTTTCATAACTTTTATGTCATTTACAATAATGGCGACTGTGACATAAACGATTCTAAAACACGTCAAACACGATATCGTTATAACGAGGTGAATAGAGGCCCAGATAGTTTGCGAAGCTCATGCCACTTCCACTGTTTTTTTATTCCGCACTTGTAGCTCTGGCTGCTCTGTCAAGGTGAGCGACAAACTATTGAAAAAACAGAGGCTTTTCAGGTAAACTATTACAGCTTAATGTTAATAATAGAATTCCACAGTCTTTATAAATCAATTTATATTATCATTCGTTGAGAGCTGTTTTTAAGATTTGGTGGTATTTTCATTCCAATCTAGGAATAATTTTGTTAAAAGAAAAACTTAGAGAATGTTATCTAGCCAACATTGAGGTGGTTTTACCATGTAATTCTACTCATAATGGTAAGTAATGAGACTGCTGATTTTTGCGCAAAGGATTTTTTAACTTGAATCGACTAGGTACTTGAGCTAAAAGTTTCACTCGAGATTTAAGGACTTCAGTAAAACCTCAACAAGAGGCAAAGTTTAACAATTTATGGCAATTATCCCGTCATAACAAAGGCAAAAAATATGGATCCAAACTACAAACAAATTTAAAAATTAAACACCTCACGTTCCCCGTTATATTAGCGGTCGAACTAATGTCTACTCTACTGTCATTAGTAGGTATCTTAAATGACTTCAAGAATTCTAAGAATAATTATTAATATTGGACCATAAAGAAATATTTTACTTATGGATATTCCTCAATATTTATGTCCACCGCACACCGCAAACGCACTGAAAATAATAAAACGTCAAATGGCGTGGGCAGTCGAACTTGGCATTGGCAGTTTCATCAAAACTTAGATTTAATAAAACAGAACAACCTCTGAGGGGTAGTAGGGTAGGCTTTAGTTTATCCAATACGCGGGCATGCTCTTGAAATATAAATTGTTCCCTTAAATTAATTTTGAGGCTTGGACAGACGTCTGGATTTAATTTAATGAATGGATAATTCGTTTATTCGAGAGTCATTCAAAATAATTATCATTCTAAACTTGACGGTTCCCCTCTTGAACATTTTCCGAGAGAGAGTCATTTCGTAAGTGATTTTCGTCGTGCTGTTAAATCGCCTCAGGGTTCGTAATAAGGGCAGTAGCGGTCAGGTCTATGGGAAATGAATTATACTTGTTTTTGGTCTAAATTTATAATATAAATGAACCCTATCCTTAAGAGGACTGTGAAGCAAAAAAAAAACCATACAAAAAGCGATAACGTTTTTCTACAGTTAAACGTTGTCCGATTTTTGAACATGATATAGTTATTATAAAAACTAGGGTTGTACGTTTTCCTTTTAGAGAAAATATGAATAAAAAAGAAAAACAAAAGCGGAAACGTACGTACAGGCCTAGATTTTCATAATATCTACAACATGGGGCTAAATTTGTATGGATTATTTTTAGCAGTTACGCGATTTTAACATCGCTTCACAATCCTCTTAAAAGGTTATGAATCAAATGGCTAAGAGAACATAAAAGTGAGCAACAAACGTAACTTCGTCATTCTATTATGAAACCTTCCTCTTTTTCGCATTCAAAAACAAAATCAATCACTGAAACGCTTAACTACTGCAAAATTAAATGCTACACTTGAAACACTCCGGGAGTTTTAGTAGAATTCGAAGTTAATTAAAAAGTTGAGTTGAGATGAGACAGAAAGGAGCCGGCCAGCGTGGTGCGGCGGCGCGGCCGCAGGTTTGAACGAGCGGTCCATTTGCACCGATCACTCAGTTACAGTACTTTTTGATATATTTGATTTAACCATATTTATTGTTATATATACTTAACATCATGCTATGATAGAATTTCACTTCATATAAAAAATAATATCATTCATCTAACGCTATTTTCTACTGCAACCATGACCTTTTTAAGGATATCTTAAACATTCATTGAAATGAAAATTCAATGAAAATTTAATGAGGTGTTTGTTAAAAGGTGTTTTGCAAAATAATACTATTAGGTACTTAATACTCTGGTGTAATTTGTGTATTCATAAGACGGGTAAAGGCCGAGGATCTTTTAATTAATATTTGACGGATACAGAACCCAATCGCGTTCATAACTACATTTTACTTTTTTAAAGATGGTGCCTGCGGATGGTTAAATTATGTCGCCATTACATTTGTTGTTCCCAATCTGTTGGCGAACCTTTAATTAATATATTATATTCAAATAAACGAATTTTATTGTCGATGTTTTATTTTGCAATATTTCCCATCACCATTATTAGCCCAAATAAGCTCTATAAACCTAGTGCGAGATGGTAAAATGTTTCTCATAAAATCAGGTCTTCACATTTGGCTTTATATCTTTTAAAGTATGAAGCCAAACTGGAGGCGGTTCCTGCGGTAGGTAGGTATATACTACAATATACAGGTGTTAGGCAGATCGTGTGCCAAAAGAATACGGCGGGTAGGTAGGGTCACTTGCCACCCTATAGGCTAATTAACATTCATTCTGCCCACGGTTTTATTAAATTATTTATTTTATTTTATTTTGATATTTCCCAAAAATTCACAGTTTGTTTTTACATATATTTTTTAAATGTCGCAGCTAAAAGGTATTTATGTTTTTTTTTTATCTCTAATTTTTGCTTATTTTATTAACATCTTCTTTGCATTCCCATAGTAAACAAAAAAAAAGATATGATCTGACAAAGCGTGAAAATTAGAAAATAAAAGTCGTCAAGCTCAACTTTACGGCACAATTTTAAAAAAAAGGAGCTTCTCGGATCTTCCAATTTCACAAAAAATCTTCAATTTATGACAACTCTAACAGCACATGTCTAGAATCACTATGAATTTTCTGACAAGAAAATGGTTTCACTCTAAAATGGTGGTTTACATCACCTATTACTTCTTTGAAGTTAAGTGAACTTACTTTCTTAAATAAATAAATAATAAATGCACTCAATAAAACAAGTTGATTTGACAAAAAAATATAAAAAAAAAACATTAATAGTTAACAATGATAAAAAACGATAATAAAAGTTAACATTTATTTTCACCGCTACTTATTCTTTAACGATATTCAATACGCAACTTACGACCAAAAAGAACCTAAGGTCCATTGGGGTAATTACGATAGAAATTTTGACAAGCTGAGTAAACGACAGCATTTCAGTTAAAAAAACATTTTATTTTTAAATTGTACTGCCTATATTTTCGTATCTATTGAAAATTGATGTATGGACTTATGATTAGTGGACATTACATACAAAAATACGCTGTTGTTACTTTTTTATGCATAGGTATTTATTGTCATGTCTCACTTTTTTGAACATTTGGGGGAAATATGAAATATGCCCGGGTAATTCCGAAATAGTTTTAAAGTAGATCTTATTACTCATAGACTGATGGTTTATTTATATTGTAAAGTTTGTTAAAAGTTTCGCTTTTACGGTCATTTCGTATTGATTACTATTACCTGGGTTCCGAGAAAAGAGTGTTGGGGTTATTGCGAATCACTCAAAAAGGCGCGAAAATCACTCGGCTGTCGAGTCGGCACGTAGCTCACACACTTACGCTAGCAGTGACGAACGGCGACTGGAGCGTCAAAGCCGATAACAATGGCGTCTAAAGTAATGTTGCCAGTAAGAAAATATCGAGGCGTTTGGTAGTTTTTATAAACTTTCGGAATATACCCAACTTCGCAACTACCCCAATGCACTATATTTATTTTTTTCCCGACTTCATTGCATAATAAATTACCTAATTGAACAGCTATTCATTAAAAAAGTAAGCTGCGTGGGAAAACATTTTGTTTTAATTAGTTAACTTAAACATATCAGTTGATGTGGGCAAATAGAGCTCACGTCGTACCATGGTAATTTTGCGTATGAGAAGTATAGAAGTCATGCCGCACTCCTGGCAAGTTTGGTATAATTGATGCCGCGTTGAATGTGTTCAAAACAAAACAAATAGAAACTCTAGTTAGCGTACCTATATTGGCTAAGGCCTCAGGTCTTTGGCCACTGCTGAGAAAAAACGCACAAGAATGTCAACAGTCCGTTGGTTTTTTTAAAGATTGTTTAGGACAATAATACTTAACCATAAGACTTAACCTAGCATGATAATAAAAATAAAATAAAAATATCATGCGTAGTTGAGCAGGAAAACTCACAATTATCTAAAGAATAACAAAAAAATAAATTAATACAAGCGGTTCAGTTTGCAGTGAGATACAATAATGAACGTAAGTACCGATTTAAGCTTCAGCTCTGTCCCGTTCACTCTCTGTTAATTGAACTGCTTGGCGAGGTCACGGAACTGCCAGGACCCCATAACAAGTGGGCCAGTATTGTCAGAAACAAGGGTGGTTTAATTAAATCTCCATATAATTAAATTTGTCGGTTGGCGATCGCGAAACAATTTTGAAACGTTATTGACTAACCGTTCCTGTGCTGGCAGTACTGACTAAATCAAATTGTGACCGCTAATTCAATTACTAAGCATGACGGGACATAGCAAACTGCTTTAACAAGATAATTAATTTGGACTACTTCTTTGAGAGATAGAGTGACAATAAATAATAGTTCAACCGTTTAAAAGGGAAAGGTAGTTTGAGCAAACCTTCAAAATGTGTAGTGATAAATAAGCTAAACAAAATGCTGCCAATAGTGGTTCTTCTTACTGGCTCATAAGCCAACTAAAAAATTAGTAAAGGCTTTCTTACAAAATGTTAGTGTCCGAAATAGTATTTATTATACATTTACGAACAAATCGGTGAATAATTAGGTACCTAACTGTCCTCTGAAAGTATAATATTTTTAATAAATGCCTCACTGTAGCTAATATTCTGGAACTATGGAAAATTAGTCTTGTTACTAATATTTATTGGGGCTGGACCTCAGGCTTGACCAAGGTCCGGTACTACTAATTATAGGCTGACATTTATCCAGCACTTGAATCTATTATTTTACCTAAACTACATGGGTTCATGAAAAATAGATCTATTATTACAAATCTCACACTTTACACTAATTCTTTGAAACGATGGATATACACGTGAATAGATTATACATTACATGAACCAATTTCAGAAAGGCCACCAACAAGGTAGAATATTTATTTATGCTTAGAAATTTAGCGCTTAATAGAATTCGCGGCAATCTTTTACGCTGGTTTGTGTCGAATATCTTGCTAACAGAACGCAAATTATAGTCACTAACGTTATAAGTCGCTTTGTACAGGCGTCACTTTAGGTCCTTTTCTCTATACTTATCTTATTTATTAACGCCATAAGAACATGTTTTGATAACTGCAACTGTTTAATGTTCGCAGATGACATAAAATCCTAATCGGTCTGGAGATAAAATTTACGTACTTGCCCAAAAGGGCAATAAATGTTGTTATGAGATGGAGGTTTGGACACTTTTAATTGACAGGCACCAATAATAAAACTAAAAATTAAACTCTTAATTCAACTTTTCTCTTTTAATTTATAACAGTTACAAACGGACTGTTGCAAAATAAATTAATAAATAACTTCCATAAAATAAGTAGCTACCTATCACGAATCAAACATTGGTCCTTTCTCATTACTGCCATTACTGGTGCTATCACGCTACTATAATAATATATTATTCAACAAGGGACTAAAGTAAGCCATTATGACACGAGATATTTATCAATCCGAGTAAAGCGAGGGTGGATGAACTTCGAGTGTCATTATGGCTTTTTAGTCTCGAGTTAAACACTCTGCTTTTCACCTTGTAACACTACCAAGGAAAACTAAAAAGGAAAACTCAATATCTAACTAAACGTTCAGAATACTAGTAACTGAAATAAAAATCAAAAGGCCAGCGAGATCGTCTAGAAGATTGGTAGGAATATGTTGTGACGTAGCAATCCAGTTTCAGAAGATTGATGTATGAGAAGTTAGTAAAATTTGTTTAAAGCTCGCCACAAAGTGTGGAAGGGGGCACCACCGCCACCCCCTTCTGTAGGCCTCGTCTCCTTACGGGACAGCCTTCCAGCGAGAAACTCTGAAGGAGTATGAAGCTAGGGTGAATTCAAAAGAACGAACAAAGTCTTTGTTGGATATTGTACGTTACAGTCTCTCAAGGGGAATTAGAGGGATCCACAATAGAGAGTTGGCATCTTATCCATTAACCACCCGCCAAGTAACAGTGTTCGCATTGTTGTGTTCCGGTGTGGGGATAAGACAACCGGTTAAATTACTAGCATAGAGGCATTCCATCTTAGTCCTTAGGGTTGGCAACGCATTTGAGGTCTTAGGATTATAGTCTTGAGAATTCAAATGTCTATGGGTCTCAGATTCCACTTACCATCAGGTGGCCTGAGTGCTCGGGTGCCTTCTCCTTAATATAAAAAAATATATATATATTATCAAGTATGAGAATATTTACGCTCTCTAGTAAGGATTTATAAATTGCCAAAAGGAAAGTGGAAATGGAGGGCGTGATAATGCATATGAATGAAGGTGATGAAGAAGCTGATCTGGCAAGCCTTTGGATTTCATTCCTGCTTCCAGATCCTAGCACAATTTTTCCAGTGCTTGTCCCTAATCATGGGCATTCAACCGCCTCTTTTGTAATCCCGTAGGATAAAAGTAGCTTCATTCGAGCCATTTCAGGTTTGTGATAAACGTCTGCTACGCTAGAGTCCGTGGAGACTGTGAAGGAACTCAGAGGCAACGTCCAGCAAGACCTTAGTCTACATCTGGACTCCAAAACATCATTTGGTGCTTAAGTCCGTATCACTTGAAGTTACACAAATCTGAAGGACTATGTAGATAGAGCTTTTGTTATAATAATGATACAGAATAGCACTGGGTTTTATTGAACCAGGACCTAGTCAAGTCAATCAAGACGAAACGCTGTGGAAGGAATAAGTATTAATTATAACACATAGAATAAAGCTGTAAGGAAAAGATGATTAGAATAAAACCTACACATTTTACTTTCTTGATTTTTAAATATGAAGACGTAGTAAATCTAGAAGCTCAGGCCGAGGAATACTTTAGGAAAAGTTTAATTAGTAAATCTGAAGACGAAGGATCTCAGGAATACTGTCTAAAAGCATTGATCATATATCTAGGAATCTAGTTCAAAAACTCACCAAATTAGACCTGTTTATTATGTATTATTGTAACAAACTTTTAAATGAGAACTACACATGAACACTGATAATCAAATGTCCTCCTTATTAGGTCTAATAGAAATATTCTAGATAATTGGAATCATGACTTATGGTAGTAGGTATCTGAAAATAAGAACTATGACTGTCCCTATCTAGGTCTAGGATAAAACTGATTATTTTTTTAGCGATATCTTTGTTTCTCGAAGACATTTCGACGGTTCTGTGACTCAAACTCGTATATATAATATTGTACAGCATAAACTGACACTTTCTAAGGACACGAGTACATACTTAGTGCGTGTCAGTTTATACTGGACATCTTTCAATATACGAGTTTGAGTCACAGAACCGTCGATATGCACACTACTTTCAAATTTTTAGTTTCTCTAAGAAAATTATCTCCAGCCATTTACATGAATTACTTAAGAGGGCACCGAGCTTTTTGCGCTCATTAACTTTAGGTATTTTATGCACTCTGTGTATGTGTGCGTATAGCACACCAGCAAGAAGCGAGCTGGAGCCATGCGCCGGCCGCGCGCCGCGCCTGACGAGCCGTGCGCCGATCCACTAGGCGCGGAGGTTGCTACCAATGTTTACAAAATAAAAAAACTTAATCGATTCCGAATACTTTTATTAAAATATTCACTACAAGAAGTTAAAAACTTTTTTCAGCCTACATTTTTTTTTAATTTGTTGTTTACTGTCGGTAGGTAAGGTAGGATTGAATTACTTGTATGAGGTACAGTCACATCACGAGATTGTTGAGCCACTCTAGAACCCTCTCACAGATAGATAGATAATTTTTTAATTAATGTCGTTTGTACAACTAAGGTGTATTTAGCTAGTGTTAAGTTATTTATAATATTTATTGGGCAATTGTTCGGCTAAAGAGAATAAATCACAAGTAAAAGCCGTACATCTTCCAATCGGCCATCTTCCCTCTCCGAAGGTTACCGGGAGAACCCTTTCATAGAAAGTTGACGGTAAATTTTGACGTAAATAATTTCTTTTGCGTGACTTGACGCTGTCATTAGGACAGAGTTCTATGGTGGCTCAACAACCCCGTGATTTAATGTGACTGTATATTGAAATGAAATAAAACCTAATTAGCTTTATTGACAATATTCTAAGCACAAAATAAAGTGAACTCAATACCTAATGTAAAGTAACAGAACGGCTAAGTAGGGCAAAAATCCCAGTCATCGACCCTTTCTTCAAGTTATTATTTTTAACTGACTTTTTTCTTTGAGAAAAGGAAGTTCTCAGTTTGACCTGTATGTATGTATGTATGTTTGTCCGCGATTATCTCACGTTTGGCTGAACCGATTTTAATGCGGTTTTCAGAAAAATATTTGTTTCACATAGGAGAAGGTTTTGGTATTTTAACCGTCTTTAAAAAAAGGGTCTTAGTTTGACCCGTATGTACGAATGTTAATCCATGATTATTTCCGCAAAAACTTCAATGTCTGATTCTGATCACTATAAAGTACAAAATTACATTGATGTTTTAAAAAACTAAAAACATAAAGCCGCTGTATCAATCACATACATATTTAGAAGTTCCTACTTAATGTATGTATGTATATAATGTAATGAATAATGTACGCAGGTATCTTTAGAAAAAAATATTAGGACACAAGGAACAACAATAATCAATATCGGATTTTACTTCACGGCATTATTTTGTCTGTGTGAGTAAGCAATGTCATTGTCTATTTCTCGATCCACTGAAAGACAAGAAATTTGGTCCATTGGCATCCTGTAATAAAACAGAACGTTTTGATTTAACTATAATTTATTTATCAATAGAATTGGTTTTTGGATGAAATTTTGTAATCCTCATTCTATAAAAATAATTCGTATTTGGGACTTACAATTCCATTGTGTGGTAAATTTTATAATCGATGTCAACTAATTCATTTACTCTGTAAATTGAAAAAATATAAAGATAATGTGAAAATTCATACTAAATTTATTAAAATGTTTTCCTATACGCCTCTTACTATTTTTACGCATACCTCACCGGTTCATTAGGTAACTCTTCGTTTTGTAGCGAAGTGCCAACAACTGGAACATTAACCCTATAAATAAATAAATTAATTAATAATTTTGCAATTTTACTCATTTGTTGAAATATTGTTGTTAGGTAATGAGTATACTTACGGAGTATTCTCTTTGTCTTCAGATTTCTGGAGATGTCTTGCTCTAGAAATATTGAAACCATCCCAAGAAGTAACAATATTATATAATTAATTATAGTAAAAAAAACCTCGGGTCGTTCTAAGAAGCCTGTTTTGCCTGTAAATGTGTTTTTTAGCTAAACTATTTTTATATCTTGGTAAATATTCACCATAGAAGTGTATTTTTTATATAAATACTAATTGAAAGAACTTCGCGTGTTGTTTAAAATTACTTGTGTAAATAAACCAATTTTGGCCCAAAACATCAAGACTACAACTAAACGATTACAAAGTCTTAGTAATACAAATCGATACATCTCGAAAATCAGTCTATGTTGCTACCGATTTATTTTCTCCTCCCTTAACGTGGCATTTTGACAACCTGTCAAATCAGGTTTCTTAGAACTACTCCACTATCAGTAGGTTTACGATTTTAACTTACTTCATTTCTTCACGCAAGCGTTTAGCATTGTGCTTTTGCCAACCCCTTCTCTTCCTTTTTTGGTTGTGTTTGTTCCCCATTTAAAATAAAGTGAATAATCACAAAAATCGCGATAAACGCAACCAACCAAAAAGCGACACAGCCTCCACGTCCGACGGCCGAAGCAGGACTAATAGATATATACAAAGTTACTCTATGGGACTAATCACGGCCCTATAACTGCATAGAAAAAAAACTCAGCTTACTAACTGTCAATTTTCGGAGCCATATGACATTTTAACTCACATTTCGTCACCAGCCACAGACTGAAGACTCCTAGTAGCTTATTAGCCACAGATTATGAACTACCGCAGCCGCCATAAATAAATTATCGGCACCAAATGACTGTCTGTTGAACTGATAAGTTGTTAACAGTTTCTTTCTGCTTAGACATACTCTGACTTACCCTATATATAACCATAACCTGTGGTTTCTGCTTGTCACTCTAGTCAGTCGCCATTTTTTTGGATAAAAGAAGAAAAAATGGTATTTTGTAATAGTTACCTTTACGCGCTGTATTTCTGATGTTTTTAAGAACCGATAACCTAAGCCTCCAATCCTGACCTAAAGATGATCATTATGAAGCCAATATTGCAAAAAAAAATGGTATGTTTTTTGTGTATGACCTACCATTTGTAATACTATTCTGTTATTAAAGTTTAATATAATAATATTGGATATCTGTAAGACGTAAGTGTACAAAAATAGGTATTTACTACTCTCAATAGTACGCTTCACTATTTGAGAAAGAGCGCTTTATTTGTCATTATTTTAAGTCTTTTGGGTATACCTACTTAGCAGCAACTGAATTATGAAAAACATTTGGTTCATTGTTTACAGCTAGTGTCGGAACTCGTAACAACTTTGTTAAAAATTGATGATACTGATGATGATGATAAATGATAAACAGTCGTGTTTTGCATACATAGTCGGAATCTAATAAAATAAAAGTGAAATAAATTTGGACATTTCTGTGCAAGTTTTCGTGAAGTACCCTTTCGCTATATAAATTTGTTATTAACATTACTTAAAACACCTTTTCATCCAATGTTTTCAATTTTCTTCTATCTGCGTATGTGTTCTTGCTTGCATAAATCCTGTTTGCAACCTACTTAGACCTTTCTTAGGCTAACATAATGTGGTGCTTTTATCCACTTAATAGCCAATAGGATATAACATACCTTAAAACTGCATGTTTGCAAGCTGGAAAAACTTAATTAGCACCTGCATGTTTATTCCAGGTGTTTCAAGAATGTCTTATTTCACATGCTGTGGTCTCAGGTGCAATTCCAAGCTTCAAGACGTTACATTATATAAATTTCCTTCCAACATAGACAGACTAAAGATATTGTTATGGATGCAGTGCCTTCAAAATTTATGGATCAGATCATCGTCAGATGAAATAGAAACTTCCTTTGTTTGCGGAATACATTTTCAAAACGGATTTTGTTCATCTGGTGCGTGGATCTGTGCAAAGCCTACCCAACTCTTTATACTGCAGAAGCCAGTTCCATACATACCAGAATTGGATACTGGTAAATTAAAGTACTTATTCAGGTTTTATTATATAGGATCAAGCTGCTGCTGTAGCCATGTTGCATACTTATGAAATTATCAGTACCACAGGGTTAGATCCCCATTAAGGGCAAATATTTGTGGGATGAGGATGAAGATTTTATTTTTGAGTTTGGGGGTTGTCTACTTATTTAAGTATTAATTTATCTGTCTAGATAAGTAGGTATATTTATCTCTATCTAGTATCCATAGTAAAAAGCTAGATCATAGTTCGGAAAGAAGTAACTTTGTGGAAGGTTGTCCCCTTTCTAAGGGTTTAATACCAAAATGGTACAATAGGAACCCTTATGATGAGAACTCGGTGCTGTCTGTCTATATGTGACAGCAGTTTTTCTCAGCACCTATAGAAGCTAACAACTTGAAAATAGGCATACTTTTATAACTCGCCTGTCCGCATTTTTTTTTTTTTTTCTGGCATTGAGACGGCAAACGAGCACACAGGCCACCTGATGGTAAGTGGAAACTGTGACCCATAGACATTCGCATTCACAAGACTGCAATCCTAAGACTGCAAATGCATTGCCAACCCTGAGGACTAAGATGGAATGCCTCTATGCTAGTTATTTCACCGGCTGTCTTATCCCCAAACCGGAACACAACAATGCGGACACTGCTGTTTGGCGGTAGGTTAATGGATAAGATTGTTTGTAGCGATCTGGACGGACCCTGCATAAGGTCCTACCACCCGCATCATTTAGTTTAATGTGTGTATGTGTGTACTTGTGTGCCATTGGCATTTTAGCTTCTAAAGGAATGCACCGATTACGACGCTGTTTTTAACACGTTCACGGACAGGAAAGTCATACTTGTTGGGCACACTTTGCTAAATTCCAATGCTATAGCATTTCCGTCCGCGAACATGTTAAGGTTTCGTATGCCCGCATGGAAAACATAGTGCATAATCCCATGACATCGTGTTTTGTCAGATAAGTTCGTTTTCATCTTGCTTTCTCAATTAGGTACATAGGTACCTATAACTTATCAGTAGGTACTAAAGCTGATGGAAAAACCCATATAAATACCAACTAATGTTTAATCACATCTATGCGTCTGTCTGCCTATCCGTCTGTCCGTCCGTCTGTACGTCCGTCCGTCCGTCCGTCCGTCCGTCCGTCCGTCCGTCCGTCCGTCCGTCCATCTGTCCGTCCGTCCGTCCGTCCGTCCGTCCCTCTGTCCGTCCGTCCGTCCGTCCGTATGCTTCGTTCACAAGATGAAAAATAAATAACAAGTTTTTTCACACTAGTAACCATGTGACATCAAATGAAAGATATTTATCTGTTACGTTTTCACGGTCAAACTGTTAAAACGATTTCGATGAAATGTAGTACCTTCTTAATCTTTATTTATAAAGATAGCTTAAACTCCAAGAAAGTGTCATAATTTACTTTTAATCCTGCAAAATTGGAACTGTTACCAAGGGAAGAGCAATATAATCCTACTATCTAGGTAATATTATAAATGTGAAAATATCTCTGTCTATCTGTCTGTCTGTTTGTTACGCATGGATAAAGAGCTGAACCGATTTAGATGAAATTTGGTTTGGAGATAGTTTGAGTTCCGTGGAAGGACATAGGGTACTTTTTATCCCGAAAAACGGATGGTTCCTGAGGAAATATCGATAAACGACTAGGCGGACGAAATTCTGGGAAGCAGCTGCTAGTAGTTACATAAAGTCCATGATATAT
Organism: Acleris holmiana; assembly: GCA_949316455.1. Lineage (NCBI taxonomy): Eukaryota > Metazoa > Arthropoda > Insecta > Lepidoptera > Tortricidae > Acleris > Acleris holmiana. The sequence continues at coordinate 16,953,029 of OX438762.1, read as the reverse complement.
CTTTACACTGTTTTGTGAATGTAATTGTAAACATCAGATTTGAATAATTATTTTTACATCTGTTCCAGCCAACGTCTATGGAGGGCCCGTGAGCTAAACTTTAAAAACGCAACATAGACGGTGTTCTTTTTTGACAACTAATTTAATAGCATTAATGGCGCAGCAGGGTCCACTAAAATAAGTAAATTACTGTGGACTGCTGTTAGAGAATCGTCAGGCCTTCATGAATTCTGGCAGTAGGCAAATAAAAGGCTGGAATCCACAAAATTCATAGATACAAACGGACGAGAAAAATAGGCTACAACTTTAAAAAACTTCGTCACAACTCTTGAGAGTTATGTGAAAGTAATAATAATAATAATAATAATCACAGGACAATGTCACACTAATTGACCTAGTCCCAAACTAAGCTCTAGGCTTGTACTATGGGTACTAGACAACGATAAACATACTTAGATAGAGAAATAAATACTTAAATACATAGAAAACATCCAAGACTCGGGAACAAACACTCGTGCTCATCACACAAATATCTGCCCTTACCGGGATTTGAACCCAGGACCCCTAGCTTCGAAGGCAGGGTCACTCCCAACTAGGCTAGCGTGTCGTCAAAGTGTATCAAGTTTTTAAAAATATTGATCTAAAAGTTATGCGCCCGCGATATTTCCATACTGACCTGACTGTAAAAATAATTGGACAGGTTAGGGCGTATAATGTATCGTATGTTTGTTGGTTTGTTTGTTTGTTTGTTTGAATTTTGGGGGTAATCTCTGGAACTGCCAATCCGATTTTGAAAATACATGACTAATACCTAAAGGCTATTTCTATGGCCAAAATTTAAGTAACTTTCAGAAATTAAAACGGCAGTTTTAACTTGCATAACATAACGGCATTGGGACGTAACAAAGACTTTGGCAGGTAGCCCTGATGTAAAATATACTAAATATAATGCTTAATTTCATATTTTTATTCAGCTGGAAAGTAGAACTAAAGCATCATTTCAGTTTCGTTGCTATTTATTAAGCTCTGCAGAAGTGTAGAATACCTTGCAAAAACATATAAGAAATTTGTCTTAATTTTAGGACTACTTACCGCGATAGTGTCTGGACATTGTGTGTCTTACATATCAAGACTACGGCGGCTAAAAGGTTAAGTGGTAGGATCAAAGTAAATATTGGCTTCAGCTCATGACCGACCTAATAGCTGAAATTTTATTGTATTGATATAATAGTTAATACCCCTAGAACTTACATAATTACTTTAACTTTACCGTCGGTATTACCCACCCAGTAAAGAACACTGTTGCTTGTTGATTCGAGTCCGCTTTATTACCGAGAGCAGAGTGGAGAGTCATACACAGTTATTTTTTTAGTGCTAGGCATCTATTTTTGTGTCTAAAAACTGATATAATTGTACTCTGGCATAACAGTGCTAATATTTTTTGTTGACTAAATAGCTTAGCGGAGTAGAGTTCCTTAATCCCCGAAGTTTTATCGGGTACCTATAGTTTCGCTGTTAATGTAAATAGTTCCACAATAATATCAGGTACAGCACCTATCGGCGAAGACCTAGTACATCCGTAATTACCAGAGGGCTTTGCAGACATTCGCTTGAAAGTTAAATTTGGTATTTTATTACGATACACATGACATGAGCCAGAAAGTAAGCGCTGATAATATTGAAAAAGTAATCTAGACTAATTATGATATAATACATAAAGGAGGTTAGGTTGTGCGTTTGTTCTCCACTAATAGGAAACTATATTACCTCAAATTATATTAACTAAATTTTATTTTATTCTTGGGTTCCGGGTAAGACGCTGAATCTCTTATCAACTAGAGCAAAACAAGGGCGAGTTTCTAGTGTTGTTTAATTCTAGAAACGGATGCTTGGAGGCAGTATTTTTTTATATTTACAGATGGAGAAGGCGACGTATTAGCAGTAGATTAAGTTCTTACAAATGTGAAGCAGATCAAGCTAAAAAACATTACACTCCTATTTTTGGGCAACCGTGTAAAAACCTGGGCGATCAGGTTTGTAATAAAAAGGTTCATTATTTCACAGCAGCATAAAAGGCCATAGTATGTCCGTCCCTAAAAACAACCTAAATAGGCCTAAATAGTTAAGGCTATATCTGCAGGATTTCGCGAGTATCCATGTTATCGTCTCTTTTTTTCATACAATGATTGAAAGATTGGTACACCATCACGTATACACCCAAATACCGCAGATATGGTCCAGGCTTAATATTAATAAGACTACGGCACCTACTGAATTCAGTACCTACGGTAATTTTTATACTTTGTTGTTTTATTATTAGCTTGGCAAAACGATTTAGTTTGACATGGGGAATTCGGTGGTGGGTGGAGTACCTACTTACATTATTATTTAGCCTGGCAACCAGCGTTCTGGTTCCGCATCAGATTTTGGTTTAAAAACTTTTTTGCCTAGTTATAGTAGGTAGGTAATATGTATATAATTAATTTTACAATTTACTTTCTCTATTGCATTTACTCAATTTGAAGTGCTAGTCCCATCATCTTTTACTGCCCTCATGCCTTTGATTCCTTCTTTAAAACTTGTTTCACTCCGCAATTACCTACACACATTTTGTAATTTTCCTGCTACTTGCATTGTTATTTTATTGTTGTATTTTTTTGTGCGTCTTCAGAGTAGTAAAAACATGTTTAACAGACTACGGGAATGGCAGCTAACTACCACCACAATCCCTCGTCTCCACTGCAAGCTCCGAATATTCATAAATGTTCTAAAAATAAAGGCATTCTAATTGTAATATTGTAACAATTAAAAGTACCTATACACAATTACATATTTGGATTCGTTTTATTTTCTCATGCCGGTGCCAATCTGGGATTCGGCGAATATCCGTATTGGCGTCTAGTAACACCAAATCACGTAGTAAATATCGCCACGGCATTACCAACAGCCTTCCAGACCCACCGTACCCCTCGGCCGTACCACTGGTGGTACTTTGACCAATTATTACTATTAAAATCGAATTTAACGTTGTCGACGGAGCTCTGCTATCGCAGAGCTCCTATTTCTGGGTAGTTTGTCCCTCCGGGCCTGCTGAAGAACTAACATAACCTAAACCTACCTCATATTTATGATACAAATTTTGGGTCAGTGGTACGGTTTAGGGGTACGGTGGGTCTGCACCCTACCAACAGTATCCTAGCAGGGGTTCTATTCTACTCGGGAAAACCATGTTACTTTTGACATATATGACATAAATACCTATGTATTGTCACGTAACTCATCACTACATCTAATTTCACTTCATCGAATGTATCATTTCATCGAACGCTATTTTCTGCTGAGACCATAATATTTTTAGGGTATCTTAAACATGAATTACGTAGGTTAGATATTTATGATACCCTGAAAACATTATGGTTTCAGCAGAAAATAGCGTTCGATGAAATGATAGACACCCGTATTGTCAACGTTTACTTATTTTTTCAGTAATGGCGGCAGAGGGGCGATTTTTGAAGCTCGCCGACAAATTGTATGGAGGGCAATTTTTGAAGCAGACCGACGAAAAAATACTAAGTTTAAAATCAATTTGTGCAGCGATTTAATCTACAAGCGGGCCCACCTTTTGCATTTGATATCATTAAGCCTTTATCATATCAAATCCAAAAGGTAGGCCCGCTCGTAGATTTAATCATTGCACAAATTGATTTTAAACTTAGTATTTTTTCGTCGGTCTGCTTCAAAAATTGCCCTCCATACAACATGTCAAAAGCAATATGGTTTTACGAAGTTGGATAGGGCAGCAATCGATATATATATATAAAGGCAGTATTGCCTATATTTCCATAGTCTAAATGTGGTTTAAAAAACCATCATAAAAAATTTAAGAAAAATAAAATGGCTGTATAATTTAGAAGTTTCTCTGTCTTAATTCGTTAGAAGAAAAAACCACCGAAGGCGATTTGTGGAAAAACTGGGATGTATTGTTTAGACGTTCCAGAGCCTAGATTTAAAATAAAAAAAAAACTGTTAAATGTCATATGAGATGGAAAATTGACAGAATCCTACGCTGAGCAGAATTTGTTCGCGAGATGGTAGTCTGATACGTAGTATCTCTTAGTAGTCTGTGGGACTAATGCGGACATGGGGGAAACGTGACGGCTCTGGCTAAAATGGACGAAACTCGTGCGGATTTAGGTATTTCCTTCATATTAGTAAAATAAAAACACATTTTAAAAATGTAAAGTGTAGACGTTATAGAAGACGTGTAATTTTGTTGTAAATCCAAAACTGATGATCTTCCGTGAAGTAATTACGCCGTACTAAGTGTTTATTTTGTTATGTAGAGGTATCTTTGGATGTTTTTTCTATCGAGGGAAGTACTCTCGAAGTAGTCGTGTTTCTTAAGTGTATGATAAATACAGTGATTCCTTAAATATCTTACTTATGAATTACATAACTAAAGCTTCAGTAAAACCAATGCAGCAGGCGATCAAACGAACGCATTTTTTTCGTAATTACGTATCGTTGCCTCGGCGCATTGACTAATCTAATGTGGTCTAAAGGTCTCACTACACACTGTACTTATGTTATTAAGGTAAAAGTACATCTTTCAATTTACATTTGTGAGAAGGACAGACGGCTCTGATAGGATCGTCGTGTCACAACCTTGTATGCGAAAAAAATAAATCTTAAATTACAATGTTGTTATGACAAAAACTAAAACGACCGTTGATAATTTGTTTAGTAAATGTCAATTCAATAAAAACTGACACTTTAAACATGTCTAAGGCGTATCTAAGATTTTTGTAATAACAGCGTAATAGTTTTAACATACCTTTAAAAATTACAACTTCAACCCGTTTTTGTGTAATGCAAAACGAGGTTTGAGGTTGAGGGTTAGAACATAACAAATCCATAGACAACATTTCCGAATCGAAGACTGAGGCAGTGGAGGTTGTAAGCCCAGCCCCAGCCTGCCCTGCCCTCCACCGGCTCCACCACGCTCTCCAACGTCAAGGGCTACGTCAGCAAATGGCAACATGTTTCTGGCTGTATGTGGTTTTGCATGGCTATTTATAAGGAAATTAAAAATAAATAAATATCAAGGGACAATCTCATACAAATTGACATAGTCCCAAACTAAGCTTTAGGCTTGTACTATGGTACTAGACATCGGCAAACATACTTAAATAGAGAAAATACATATTTAAATACATAGAAAACATCAAAGACTCAAGAACAAAATATTCACGCTCATCACACATATATCTACCCTTACCGGGATTTGAACCCAGGACTGCTGGCTTCGGAGGCAGGGTCACTCGCAAATAGGCTAACGTGTCGTCTAAGAAAAAGTACTTTAGTCCCTAGGGATTCAAAAATCACTTTAGTAACTAAGGATTAAAAGCATCACTTTAGTCCGCCTATTCATAGCTATTATGATTCATTTTAGAGCGAGAGAAGTGAAATAGTATTTTTCACAATCGTGTTATAATAGAGAGCTTTTTAGTCGTGTACCGTGTTTAGGCCACAAAGCTTGCTGAGTGGCCTAAGTAAGGTACGAGATTAAAAAGTTTGATTATGACACTATAGTGAACAATACTTTTTGTACGAGTTCAATAAAATTAATAATTTAAATCATTAATACGAGTACCTATATAAGAAAACTAAATATCGTAAGTACTATATTGTGTAGTTCTACTATCCGACTTCTGTTACACAAGATAATTGAAATAGTTATTTCTTGAGTAGGTAAAGATGTTTCGTCACTGTCACTACTCATTTTCTTATTTTATATTTTAGCTTTTTAAGCTTAAGGTCAGATTTTTATTTCCACAGAAATAACGTAAACTTCTTAGCTTTGAGAAGAAAAGTTATCACACCATCGGCGTCCGTAATGTTGCAGTACTGTGCCAAGCTAAAAATACTAGCCAATCACAAAGCGTAGTTTTTTTTATGCCCTGGATATAGCAGCAAGTTTAAGTAGATTTTTGACAGATGACGCGATGCTGCTAGGTTACAAAACGCCATACATTGGTAATTTTGTACCGCATCGAGTCTCCTTAAACAAGGACACATTATTATTTAAATACAAAGTTCTATTTTCACATTTTTTTCTGTTGTCTAGAGCGTATCGAAATAGTTATTTCGGTTGTTTCGGAAGTAACATAGACTATTCAACGATGAAAAGAGTGACGGTTACAGTATTCTCTATGAAATTTTAACACACAGATTTTAATCGACGAATACAAAAAGTTAGTTATGTCACTGAGGCATTGCAGCCCCCTCGCTGTTTATCGCTCGGCGCGCCGCGTGACGTGTCCCCGCTCCAGGCTTCATCGCCTGGGGGGTGATTCTCTCAACACAGCGCTGCGTCGATCTCAAAGATGAAGTTTTATCTGGCAAGTTTAAGAAGTCCCGTAGGAGCGTACAAAACTCATTTTAGCGTGCGCCTTCTCAATTAGGCAGTTTTATACGACACCGAACACGACTCACCTGCCTGCTGAGAAGACACGCGCTAAAATGTGTTTTGTACGCTCCGACGGGACTTCTTATACTTGCCGGATAAAACTTCACCTTGAGATCGACGCAGCGCTGCGTTGAGAGAATCAACTCCCTGCACCGCCAGGCGCTGCACTTTATTTATACCAACCACTAACTTGTACGGCTGTGAGATCCAAAAGTTTCCGGTACTTTATTTACCAATACTGCTCAGTCGAGTATTATAAGCAGAGCTCGGAAAGGGTGAGCTATTCTAATGTCATTCATGTCATTTCTAGATAATAAAACAACTTCAGTTATGATGATTACTCTAAAATGACAGCATTGCATCGTTTTGCAATGCTGTCATTTTAGAGTAATCGCAAAACTTAGCTTGTTTTATTTATTCTAAAGTTTCTGCGTAAGTGTAATAAAACGATTAAAGGACTACCAGTTTTCCTATTTTTTCTTTTTTACCACACAATCGAAACCACATTTTGCACAATCAGGCTAAGATGTTTTCCAGTGTACTATTATTGACAGGTTGCAAGCCCATCGCCTAACAGTACTGCAAGCCCTTATTCCATTAGTCGCCTCTTACGACATCCACGGAAAGACATGGAGTGTTACTATTCTAACCCGGCAACCACACGGGGGTTGCACGGGGGCTGTAACATTACATTGAGCAATAAATAATGTAATCGAATCTTGCTTTCTTGCAATATCCACTTATAGATATAAAACACCTTTATACATCCACTGACGGGAGTAGAGCGAAATTGTTCACTAAAACAATGTCGACGTCCGTTCTTTTCGACAGTTGTTCAGCAAACTCCCAAATCACATACAAGTACGGTTTCTGGTCACGACGTTGTCAAGTTTCTAATCGACAGAAGCAGACAAATTACACATGCGACAGCTACCATTAAATGTCATACCCTGGTATGTCCATGTTATGCAAACTCTCAAAACAGCTCACTCCTTCTGAGCTCTGATTATAAGCTGACTGGAACAAGGTAGCAGTGGAGTATAAATGGGCTGTTAATTTTAGGGTTCTGAAAAACCATAAGGGTTCCGTTTTTCGAAACCCTAAAATTAACAGCCTGTTTCTACTACCGTTACTACAAAGCTCACTCAATGATTGAGTGTCTGTCGGCTCGAGTTCAAATAGTTTTCTTCTTTACATACATACCCAGCCTTAATTCCCAGAGTGGGGTAGGCAGAGCTACAAAATACCAACAACTGTAAAAAGATTTGTTTATATTTATTTAACCACATTATGCACGATCAGGCCAAGAAGTTTACGAGTGTATTAGAGATAGGGTGCAAACCCTTATTTCCTTAGTCGCCTCTTACAACATCCGCGGGAAGACATGAAGTGGCACTATTCTAACCTGGCAATCACAAAACCAGTCGATGAAATTAAAATTCTGCGAAGTCATACATTCTATGAAATGAGGGTCAAGGATAAACCGTTTTATTATAATTTCGAATGTACCTAACTATATTTTGAACTATTTATGGTATTATAATTATGTGCATCTACATCCTTTAATAGTGCAAAAAACATCAGATTCAAGAAAATGATCTGAGCGAATGACGCTTGATTTTTTTGTTTTGTAAAACACTTCGGATCTTTGTCTTGCTACTAACTTGCGCCAATTCTCTCTCATAATCTCGTGTACAGAAAAACTAAAATATCAGCCAACATAGGGCTTTAGTTTTTTGCTATTTGGCTATGGAACTCTACAAAGAGCTATTCTATGGTTTTATTTTCTGACTATGTTCCTGTCTACTATGTTCCTGTGACTTTCAGCTGTTTCTTTCTAACGCGCGTGAGAGAAAGACATGGGAATCCTTGACAATAGTTGTCAATCATTTATGATATTTATTTGAACTGACATTTGAGGTATGAAATGTATTGTAAATTAAATGGTTTAAATTAATTATTTACACTTTTAGGTGTAGGTATTACGTTTCACAAATAAAAATAGCTTAACGGTGGTAAGTAATACCATTTTTTTTTGCTTTTACGGTATTATGTCGGCACTTTTTGATGGCTCACTTCGGCATGCTTACGGCTTTACGGTCAACAATCGACTAAGATAAGAGTGTGCTAAACCGCCTTTGAGCACATTTTTGAGGCCCCGTGTTTTGAGCGGTGATGCTAAGTCCGTGAGAATGTCATTGGTGTCCCTGGCTAAGGTGCACAAACGAATAGGGATAAAATTAGATGGAATTTCACCGCCAAAAAATATTAAACAAAAAAATCGGCGTCAGTTTTTTAATTTTTTTTTTTTTTTTATAAAAAATGATCGATTGTTGTCCACCCTATCAGAACAAAGGGAAATATTGTCACTACTTTGAAAAAACCTCGTATGTCATATTTCGTGATGTAACGATTATAAACTTATTTCCTTTCATATTTAAGTTTAAAATTGTACATCACGAAATTATGGAATACCCGCTTTTTTCAAAGTAGTGACGCATCTCGCCTCATATGAGATCAATTGAGATGATAAAAACGGTTTTTAATCCTAGAGCATTTCCTGTGTCAACCAAATAAAAAATAACGACTTCGGAACCCTATACTGAGCATGGTCCTACATGCTCTTGCCCGCTTTTTAGGGTTCCGTAGTCAAACTAGGAACCCTTATAGTTTAGCCATGTCCGTCCTTCCGTCCGTACGTCCGCAGCCTAGCGCAGAGACTCTTATTACTAGAAAGCTGTAATTAGGCATGAATATATATATTAGTCACGCCAACAACATGGTACAATAAAATGTAAATATATATATATTATGGTCCTACCTCCCCTACATGTAACGTGGGGATGTGTATTTTCTTTCTCGTCTACCCCATAGTCTGGGCTGTTGTTGGATAGGTCTTTCAAATATATTGCGCGTTTGTGAAACCATTTTCCGCTCAAGGGATCTGTTTATTTTATTTTATTTTATTTTATTTATTGTATTCAGGATAACAACAGCTAATACTAGGTGAGAAATACAGTAGTTTAGACAATTTTGTAAGGCCAATAAAAGTTATCCACAAATATAAATCTAGAAGGTAATTTCGACATAAACCGAACTAGTAACAACTAATTATGCTAAAAGAGAACTTATGAAATCAAAATACCAAGTAGTTACAGATGGTTGGTACCTAGCATGTAAAATATCAACAAACTTATAATATACATATATACTATCCGGGTAAGCTGTTTCCAGTCTTATGCTATAAGTCACCAATGTCACCATCCTAGCAACCATTATGTATGTATACATGCACATACAAATACACATACACACGGCTGGTTTGCTATCATTAGCACAACATTTAATATTAAATTTCTACTTAAAGTGCTATATATTCTACTCACACCTCTTCAAATTACTATAGTTATATATTTTTATGCACAGTTTACTTTACCTTATATTTTAATTACAAAAATACTAATTCTGTATAAAGTAGTATAATAGGATTAATTGCTGTCTTTTTCGTATAACTCTCAGGTACATAACTTATCTTATCTTACAAATGGCCTATATTGGGCCATTTTGGATACACTATGACTCCTTAGGATCTATTGTGCGACTACCCTTTTATACACTCAGCTGTTCGAATGTGCGGGTTTCCTCACGATGTTTTCCTTCCCCGTAAGAGCATCAGGTAATGTACTTAAGTTAGAAAAACTCTTTGTTACAAGTTACTGCGGGGATTCGAACTCGGTACCTTACGACCACGAGTCGACCCCCTAAGCCACCAGGCCACCGACGTTCTTGTGAGGGTACTTACTTAACTAAACAAAGAGCAAGATAAAACGTCGTCATCACACCCCACGTGCCCACCGGCGCTATACTCATACACCCACTGCAACGTGTATGTTAAATATGTATAATATTATATACATATATATATATATATATATATATATATGGTAATTTACCTTTGGACTTCGCTATTTGCTCAAAGATTGATAAATTTGGTTTTTAAATATATGTTTAGATACAGCAAAAGGGTCAATATCTTTAAAGTAGGTATTATACAAATAGGGTATACGCGTGAGGATAGAGTTTTTTCCGTAGTTAGTTTGATGGAATGGTACGTGCAACATATTAGTGTGTCTAGTGCGACGCTTTGGAGTACGAAAAGAAAGGCCAGCTAGTAGCTCGGGGCAGTCAACATTACCACGGACTATGTCAAATAACAGTCCCATGTCCATTAATTTACGCCTGCTTTCAAGTGTAAGGAGGTTTAGGCTGCGGCAATTATCCAGGTAGGATGAAGATGTCGTGCCAAATCTATACTTTAAATGTGACAGGAATTTTTTTTGAATTCTTTCTATACGATTATTATGAGCCGCATAGCAGGGCGACCAAATGGAACAGGCATATTCAAGAATGCATCTCACGTAAGAATAATATACAATTTTAAGGCTGACTATGCTCTCAAATGCTTTACAAGTTCTCATCACAAAGCCTAAATTTCTAAATGATCTACCTACTATGTGATCAATGTGGTTCCTCATTGTCATCTTGTCATCAAACATCACGCCCAAGTCCCGAACAACGGTAACTCTATTGATAGCAACACCACGGAAATTATACTTGAAACTAAGTGGTTCAGGCTTGCGCGTGAAACTAATACTTTGACATTTAGTGACGCTGATCGTAATTTTGTTTTGTGAGTAATAGTAAGTAAGGTTGTCCAAATCTTTTTGCAAAAGCTCACAATCAGCTAGTGAGCGAACTTGCAAGTAAACTTTTTTATCATCTGCGTATAGAAGATGGTGGGCGTTATTGAAGCAGGAATAAATATCATAGATATATGCGTTATAAAAGAGAGGGCCTAAATGCGAGCCCTGGGGCACGCCAGATGGAACATGAATGAAATCAGATCTGAAGCCACCAACTACTACTGCTTGAGATCGGTTTGATAGGTAAGAGTGAACCCACCTCAATAAATCACCGTGAATTCCAAGTGATTCTAGTTTTTTAAGAAGGATGTCGTGGTCCACACGGTCAAAAGCCTTTTCAAAGTCGGTGTAGACCACGTCAACCTGTCCACCCCCTTCCATTTCATTAAGTACAAAGTTTGAGAAACATGCTAAGTTAGTTATTGTGGAGCGACCCCTTAGGAAACCGTGTTGTTTGTCTGATATGCCGCGAGCTATAATAGGATAGATAGTATTATAAACAATAGATTCAAACACTTTACCAATTGTATTTAATATGGAAATCGGGCGATAGTTGTCAATACGTGATTTTGAACCCTTTTTGTGGATTGGAATAATGTGTGCTTTTTTCCATGACGATGGAAAAGCACATTCAGTTAAAGAGCGACGGAATAATATAGCTAAGGGTTGAGCCAAACTTTCAGCACAGCATGTCAAGAAGACAGGAGGTACACCATCACATCCAGGTCCTTTAGATTTATCTAATGTTTTAAGGAATTTTGCTACAGCATCACAGGTTATATCCACACCAGTTATTACCTCGTCACACTGGTATAGGCAACTAGTATCTGCATTGTTTGAGATGTTCGTGGATGTGGGAGCAGCAAAAACACTTTGAAAAAACTTGTTAAATGCACCACATATACTTTCACCGCTGTTGTAGTATTTCCCGTCTAGAGTAAAATTATTGGGATAGTTGCTACCACCACGCTTCGACTTCACATACCTCCAAAAAACCTTCGGGTTGCGTCTTATATGTAATTCAGTGTTGCTAGTGAAGCGCTGAAAACATTGCTCTTGAACTCGTTTGCATCTGGCTCTGAGCAGTGAGAACTCGTCGTAATCACGCGGGTTACAATATTTTTTCCATTTTCTATGTAACTTAAGTTTCTCACGAACTATTTTAATTAGCGCTGAGCTGTACCATACTGGGTAATAATCGTTCCGAGTATAGCACATCGGGACAAACAACGCGAAACATTTTTCAAGAATTTTATAAAAAGCATCAACTGCTTCATTAACGTATGAAAAAATAAGCTTTAAAGCGCTAATTTTTGTAAGAGTCAGGTGCCCAATACAGCCAAAACTACAAATGCTAAAAATCAAGAAAACATCTTAAATGTAAGAGCTGAAATTAAGTTACGTTAACTTTTACATGTGTAAAAGTTGCAGTAACTTAATTTCACTCCTTAATTAGGTACAATTTCTTTGAAAAATACACTTCATATAATATCTTCTTAGAGTGTGTACAAAATTTCAGTCTTGTAAGTTTGTTAGTTTCTGAGATAAGTGAGTGTTACATACAGACCGACACACAGGCAGACAGACAGACGGACATGGTGAAACTATAGCGTTTCTGATTTAACTTCGGATCCCTAAAAATATTTTAGGTAAAATTGCCGTATTTTTCAAGGATGCGGCTATTCCTAAAAATGGTTGATTATGTACCTATACTCAATTTAAAAAATGTAAGATAAATTCTGTCTGTCTGTCTGACTGTCTTTCTGTATGTTACGCTAAACAGTTTTAGACGAAATTAGGTATGGAGATAGTTTTAATCCCGGAAAATTGTACAGTTGTAATGTAGCAAAGGTTCAGGCATATCATAATAAATATCATATCAAAATACAGTTCTTCACAATGACTTTTACTTCAACTTAAAAGAATTTTAAGAAATTAAATAATTAGTGGAAACAAAACAATTTGTACCTAACTATTCCATTATTTATTAAGCTCTTTTTGAAGCACCCATAAATTACAGACACAAAATCAATATATTTGTTAATTTCGTTTATATTATTATTCAAAGTGTGCAAAAATGTTTTTTTTATTACTATGCCTCTATAGAACGCTTCAAAATGTTTAAGCGGTCTGGTTCATAAAAAAAGTACACAGGTCAGGCCACAAAGCGACCGAAAGTTAACGTCAATGAATTTGGCTAATGAATGCCAGGCAAGGATGTTACGAATTGGCTTATCTATTATTCGTTTAACGAAGGAAGCCCGACTTGAACTAATCAGGACTTACCATTGTAGGGCGCGGGGCTCTTTGTCTTCCCTCCTGTACTCGTACCTGCTTGAACAAATAAATGTAAAGCTAGTTACGGTAGTTCCGCCCGCTTATTGACTCGAACTTCAAGTAGGTACAAGTAGGGTATTATTGGGGATTCTGGATCATTTGTCCTCGCTGCGCTCGGATGATCCAGAATCCCCAATAATGATCCAGGATCCCCAATAGTTTCCATCGATCAGGGATCTAGTCGGATGATCCAGGATCCCCAATAGTTTCCATCGATCAGGGATCTAGTCGGATGATCCAGGATCCTCAATAGTTTCCATCGATCAGTGATTCAGAATTCCATAAACTCAACAGGTAAACGAATGACCTGACAATCCTTCAATGGTAAATTTGCATATTCTCGCCTCATAAATTTCTATAACAAAATATTTTGTAAAGAGAAGCAAAACCGGAGTGCCGTATAATTCAATTTTATATTACTTATATTTTTGTTTACGGCACTCCGGTTTATTTTTCATAAATTTATTTCTTTGTTTATTCATCTTTGTTCCTGTTAACACTTTCCACACAACCATTGCTGTACTAATGTTATAGGATAGTCCCGCTAACAGTTTTCTGGAGTGGCCAATTCCATACTAATTGTTTAAGGACAAGGCGGTCTTTCGATACGTTCCAAAGGGGCGCCTCCTCTGTACTGATATTTACTCAACCAAGATAATACTAGAACGCTGATCTATATATGCGACCGATCGTAAAAACTTTGATAGCGTGATTCAGGTCTTTTTCAATTATTACTGTCAAATCAAAATAAAAACTGCAAACTTTTTTTGATTTCAAGCTATCTTCAGTTGTTATTAAAAACCACATTATTAAAAGTGTTGATTAAAGTGAAATACATTAATTATTCCAATATTTGTGTATTATTCAAGTAATGAGAGATTGTTACGACATCTATTTAAAAAGGTAGGTACTTAACATCTGCTAGTCTGACGATAAAGTGACTCACGCGCTACTGTTACTAAGAACTGCTCAATGTTATTGTTAGCGTAAGATGGCGCTATTTGACAATGCTATTTGAATGGAATAATACAGTGAAATGAATCTGCGGTCTTTAATAAAGTAAAAATTTCGTAGGTGAACTGAAACTTTAATAAATAAATCGACTGAAACTATTAAGTTTATCTCAACACTGTAATCGTTCACGATGTACATCAAAGTTCGAACATTGTTACGACATCTATTTAGGTAAATCAAGTGTCAACTTTATTGCTGATTGACAAGAAACTCCGCGCTGTGTTTACTAAAAACTTCGTTAATCAATGTTAAGATGGCGCGGATTAATACAAATAATCGATATGAAACTAGCACGATGTTTTTACTGTTTACTAAGAACTTCGTTAATCAATGTTAAGATTGTGTGCATGAATGCAATAAAGTAAAATAATTTCGAACCTTGAGAGCCATTACATAGCATGCTGTATGACATGTAAATAATAGGAAGCGTAAGTAATTTATGTTCATGCTTCACATGATTCGAACAAATATATGTGTTTTT
Organism: Acleris holmiana; assembly: GCA_949316455.1. Taxonomy (NCBI): domain Eukaryota; kingdom Metazoa; phylum Arthropoda; class Insecta; order Lepidoptera; family Tortricidae; genus Acleris; species Acleris holmiana. The sequence goes on along the minus strand of OX438762.1, from coordinate 16,938,025 downwards.
CTTTCTTCTTTATAGCTAAAGCCGATTCACAAATTCTGAGAGTTAAACAAGTTATTTAAACAATAAGTATAGTAAGTCGTTGCTGTCTTCAAGCCAACCAGTGCCTGTTTTATATTTCCTTATTTTTTTTTATTTTTTTTTAATAATAAATATCAGGGGGACAATCTCATACAAATTGACCTAGTCCCAAACTAAGATCTAGGCTTGTACTATGGGTACTAGACAACGATATAAATACTTATATAGAGAAATAAATACTTAAATACATAGAAAACATCCAAGACTCAGGAACAAATACTCGTGCTCATCACACAAATATCTGCCCATACCGGGAATCGAACCCGGGACCGCTAGCTTCGTAGGCAGGGTCCCTACCAACTCGGCTAACGCATCATATCGTCTTCATAGTTAGGCTACATTCGGTACATAGAAACGCATTAAAGTACATGCAGCTACCAAATACGAATAAGGTTTCAGGTTAACGCAACAAGCTGGCGCCGCGCCTTATAGGTGTAAAGGATTGGGAGTGATTCACAATAATTATATTTTATTTTCTAATAGACGAACGTCTGTAATGCAGAATTAAGGTTTGATTTTATTTGGACAATCTCATTTGAAATAAAATTATATTACTAATAATTTTAATTGGTAACATCTAAATGCAGCCTTAGTTTATAGGGTTATAAATGGAGCTTCCATTTATTTGAGCATTCAATTGGTAGTGGCAGTGCAGTGAGTGAGACAAGTAATTAAAAAGAAGCAGCAAGTATGTACGTAATATTTTTTATTTTTTATTATTTATGTTGATTGTGTTTGGTTAGTGATGCTTATTCAAATACTTTTAATAAAAATAGGTCGGCAGTGTTCAATCCGTTCGATTCCGATGAGGAGATTAGCTGTGCCCAGCAACAGACTGCATCTACCGCTTCTACGAGTGCAGCGAAAGTTAAGACGGTAAAGGCGAAGCAGAGAAGAACTAAGAAGGCGGTGGAACTGCACGGCTGTGATTCAGACCTGGACAGCGTCGTGAATGCATCAGCTGCTCAACCGAAAAAGAGACGAGTCGCTGTGTTTCTTGATTCCGAGGTAAGATGCGCGATTGTTTATCAAAACATACTTCGAGGATACGATAGCTTAGTTGGTAGTGACCCTGCCTACGAAGCTAACGGTCTCAGGTTCAAATCCGGTAAGGGCAGATATTTGTGTGATGAGCGCAAGTATTTGTTCTCAACTATTGGCTAGGTCAATTTGTGTAAGATTGATTTATTATTATGATGATTTCATTAAAACTGTTTTTACCCAACTTTAAACCGACTTCAGTTGGACTGACCTCGGTCATGATAACAGTTTGTCGCTGGATTTTTTTAATAATTTAAGTGATTTTCTTAATTGTATTTATAAAGGTGAATAATATAAGGTTGCTAAATAATTTCAGGGTGACGAAGAGGAACCGATCAGGGCCGCTCCGCTACGTAATTTTTTGACAAGAAGGACGGGCTCCGGGTACACGCTGCAACGAGATCCCAGCCGGCGCGGGGAGTACTACGTCGAACTCCGAGTCTTCACCACGCGGGAGCTTGAGCCGGTAGCGACGGAAGCAACCAGGTGGAAACATGCCTTTTTCACATATAAAGGGGCTGTAAATAATAATAGCCCAGTTTTCAAAGCGGTCAGACAAGTTGCTCAGGCTGCTAAAGAAGAGTATAAAGGCGTGCAGCCTGTGTTGTACCCGTCAAATACTTTTTAACTAATTTTAGTTATGTGTTTATTGTAATCTGCTACTTTACAGTCGGTTTAAAGGCAAATTTAAAACTTTTGCGGTTTTCAACAAATGTAATTATTACAAAACAAAGCACGTCTTACATAGAACAAAAATAGTATAAGATGTTCTTTTGCGATGTATGTAATGTTTCCGTTCCAAAATTAGCAGCACATAAAAAGACTAATATCCACAAGTCTAATAGTTTGTTAAGTACGCGGCTTGAAAACGTTTATATAATAGCTAATGCTTTTCGGAGTAGAATTGTTAGTTATAAAGTCAATCCCTCAAATACGAATATTACCCCAGATTCATTTTTATGTGAAAACTCTGATATAGCACAACAACTTATTAAAGATTCATTACAAAAGCATGTCTCACTCAAAGTTAATTTGGAACTTTTCGTAAAGTATTGTTTGCCAAAAAATAGTGAAAGTTCCATTAAGTCATTTAACACTAAATACGATATAGTTTTGCAGAGTACAGACGTTTTATCATTATATAAATCACTTGCTGATGTACTAATTACTAAATGTGCGGAATTTGAGCTCTCGGAATCAGGATGGACAATCGAATCAGTTAGTCACTTAGAGATAAACATAGTAAAATACAATCCTTTGAGAGCTGGATCGTTTATACCATTACCAAAACACATTGCTAATACAAAAGCTTGTTTGAATATAAATAATGAGGATAATCACTGTTTTATATGGTCTATAATGGCTCACTTGTATCCTAGCAAGGTTAACTCAAACAGAGTCTCATCTTATCCCAAATACCAAAATGTTTTAAACACTTCCGGCATGGCATTTCCACCAAGCATCTCTGATATAAGATGGTTCGAAGCCAACAATACTGATATTAGTTTTAACATCTATGGTTTAACAAAAAATGGTAGTGTTATGGGCCCTTTATATAAAACCGCTAATCGTAAATTACAGCACATCAACTTGTTATTAATAACTAAAAATAGTAAGGCACACTTTTGCCTAATAAAAAACTTTGAGAAACTTGTTCGCAAACAAATAACTAAACATAAATCTAAGATACATTTGTGTGAAGATTATTTTTTATATTTTTCAACAGAGGAAAAATTAATTCAGCATAGTTGTGCAGGGGTACAAACTGTTTTACCAGAGGCAAATACACAACTTTTTTTTTCTAATTTTGAAAGAACTCAGGAGGTGCCTATTGTGATCTATGGTGACTTCGAAAGCTTATTACGAGAGTATTCAGATAAAAGTAAATCTATGTACGTGGAAAATATTCAATTGCATGAGGCATCTTGCTTTGCATATTACATTTGTTGTAGAAGCGAGCCTTATTTAAACGACTATGTTTCTTATCGTGGTCCCAACTGTTCGAAAAAGTTTGTGGAGTCTATATGTAATGATGTGCAGCGATTGTACTCAATATTATCTGTCAGCAAACCAATGATTCCGCTTACGCTAGAGGAACAGCTATCATTTGAAACTAGCACTGCTTGTCATATTTGTAAAGACAAGTTTTCATCTAGTGATAACATTGTAAAGGATCATGATCACTTCACAGGTCGATATAGAGGGCCCGCTCACAATAGTTGTAATTTAAATTCAAAACCTTGCCCATTTATACCAATAATTTTTCATAACCTTTCCGGATATGACTGCCATTTGTTTATTAATGAACTCACAAACGTATGCGGTCGAATAAACCTTATCCCAAAAAATAAAGAAAAGTATATTTCGTTTACGAAGTTCATTCCAATAGACCAGCAAAATGTAGCTCAATTAAAATTTATTGATTCTTTCAACTTTTTGAGTTCAAGTTTAGACAATTTAGTAAATACAATGAAAAAAGATGATTTCCAACATTTAAAATCATTTTTTGGAGATGGGGCCAAGTTTGATATAGTGCGAAGAAAGGGTGTCTATTGTTACGATTATATAAACTCTTGGCAACGTTATGAAGAAACCCAGTTGCCTCAGGCTTCCAATTTTTTTAGTAAACTCTCATCAGAATCTGTATCTTCTGAGGATTATAATCATGCCTTACATGTTTGGGAAACTTTTGCTATTAAAAACTTAGGAGAATATACAGATTTATACTTGAAATGTGATGTGCTTCTTCTATGTGACGTTTTTGAAAAATTTCGAAGCATGAGCCTTAAATACTACAATCTTGATCCCTGTTATTACGTATCGTCACCATCATTAAGTTGGGATGCTATGTTATTATACACAAAAGTAAAATTGGATCTACTCTCCGATATAGATATGTATCAAATGCTGGAAAACGGAATAAGAGGAGGTCTTGCTCAATGTTCACATAGATACGCAAAGGCGAATAATAAATATCTTCCAGATTTTAACATTAACGAGCCGAATAGCTTTTTAGCCTATTTAGACTGTGTAAATTTATATGGATATGCAATGATGCAGCATCTGCCAACAGGAAATTTCAGGTATCTTAACGATGATGAATTAGCAAACTTTAACGTTGAAAAACAGTCACGCGATTCTGATACCGGTTTTATACTGGAAGTCGACCTTCACTATCCTGTTGAACTTCATGAGTCTCATTCAGATATGCCATTTGCAGCTGAAAAATTTGCTCCTAGAGGAAGCAAAAATAAAAAATTAATTGCTAGCCTCTACGACAAACATAGATACATTATTCACTACATGCATTTAAAAGAATGTTTGAAAAATGGTCTTGTTTTGTTAAAAACATATAAAGTTTTAGCTTTCGATCAAAGTAACTTTTTAGAACCATACATATCTTTAAATACCACCTTGAGACAAAATGCTAGCTCAGATTATGAAAGGGATTTTTTCAAAAAGCAAAACAATTCAATATTTGGCAAAACGATTGAAAATAAAAGAAAACAGGTTGATGTAAAACTTGTTAATATCTGGAAAGATCATTCAAATAACACAAATAAATTTTGCGGCGCGGAAAAATACATAAGTGCTCCCAACTTCAAAAACTTGGCAGTTATATCTGATTCATTAGTAGCAATTCAGTTGCAACAGACAAAAATCGTTTTAGATCGACCCATATACGTGGGTTTCTCTATTCTAGAAATAGCCAAAAGTCATTTGTATCGCTTTCATTATGATGTGATGAAACGTGATTATAAAAATAAAATTCATCTTTGTTATACGGACACTGATAGTCTTTTGTATTTAATTCATACAGAAGATTTCTATGAAGATATCAAAACACACATAAAGTATTTTGATACTAGCAATTTTGATGCTAGCAACATATTTAATATGCCCTTAGTGAACTGTAAAATTCCAGGATATTTTAAAGACGAAATGGGGGGTGAGATCGTGAAGGAATTTGTAGGTTTGAGAGCAAAACTATATTGCATAGATACCCAAATTTCAACAATCAGGAAAGCAAAGGGAATAAAAAAGTGTGTTACAAAAAAACTTAATATTAATAAATACAAAAATGCTTTATTTCAAAATGAATGTTTTAGAGATAATATGTGTGTAATAAAATCAAAAAATCATAAAATTTTCACGCAAAAAATCAATAAGCTAGTTCTTACAAGGGATGACGATAAAAGGTGTGTATTAGAAGATAATGTTTCGACTTTGCCTTGGGGACATTACAAATTAGCATTTTAATGTGGCAGCACTGTAAAGTAATAGAAATTTAATGCAAACGTGTGAATTGTAACATTTTTATTATTTTTATAAAAACAATAAATGATGAATGTATGCCTATTGTTTTTCTTTCATTTACCTCCGCCAGCTAATTAATCACGTGCTTAGTAATAAACCCGCCTAACTCAAAACTATTAATATTTCCATATTTCAAGACGCACTCTTGATTTAAAATAAGTTGGCTTTTTTATTTTGAGTTACGCTAGTTTTACACCTATTGCAATCGTATTATCATGACTCGATCGCTTCTACTGTCAAGTCAATAAGAGCTATCACAACGTTGATAATACGTTAGCAACAGGGAAACAATCAGACAATATAGAGTGAGGAGCCATTAATAAAAATTATTAAATGGGACAACCTCACACAAATTTACCCCAGTTCCAACTAAGCTCTAGGCTTGTGTTAGGGTACTAGACAACGATAAACATGCTTATATAAAGAAATAAATACTTAAATGCATAGAAAACACCCCAGACTCAGAAACAAATACTCATGCATGCATTACACAGATATTTGCTCTGAGCGGGAATCGAACCCGGGACCGCTAGCTTCGTAGGCAGGGTCTCTACCAACTAAGCCAGCCACGTCACCAATAGAGTGGCTGAAATATTGATTAACCTTAAGAATTTAATTAAACAAAGTTGCTATTCTTTTATTTCGTTATAATTCAGATTCAGACAAGGAATTTGATACTGTTGCAGAGAAACAAGTCATAACATGTTAAAACGAGTTGTCCCTGCTTGTTTAACTTTGGCTCAGCGCGTAGGAATGTGGCTACGTAAAGAGTTGCTGACGCGGCGTGCGCGCAATTCGACTTTATCTTCTTAGTGTATGACCCAAGTTAAATAATAAAAATTTAATGTCGGTTTGTAGTTCCGCTACAATACTGTTGCAGAGGAAACAAATCATGACATGTTATAACGTGTTATCTCTGTTTATTTAACTTTGGTTGCACGTAAAATAAGTTCCACATTCTATATGAACATCATTTATTAAAATAAGGTTGATAATAATATTAAACTTAATAAGGTGAAAGTACAACAATAATAATTAAATAGCAGGCAGACTTCTTATAAACCATTGTCTTTACTAATTTACACTTAATGAGACAAAAAATAACATATTTATAACGCCAAATTATTTATAAATAAACATAAATTAAAGAAATTTATGATAAAATTAAAACAACGCTACATTAATTACATTACGGAAGAAAAATAATAATAATTACTATTTTTCTTCCTTAATTCAAACTTCGTTGACAATAACTTATATTAATTGGCTCTACAAAGTAAGTAAATAACAATATAATTGGCATAAATTGATTTTATAATTCAGAACTATAATATAAAATAAACATGGAGATATAATAGAAATAAGTCACAATTATACATATATAACTAACACCGAAATTAATCACATTCAAGTTTTTTCATAATTTTTTTTAACACATTTTCTGTGCTGTCCAACACTTCATCATACGGATCACACACGAGATATTGCGCACTAACTGAACGATCACTGTAACACTCGTCCATTGTCTCAATGTTTATTTTAATTAAATATCGTCCATTGCGAATGTTATTTTTAATTACAAATGATGATCCTTTTCTACTACGATCCTTTTTATTAATACCCGATTTGGTATTTAATGCTTTCAACTCCCTTTTGTCCCGCGGAGCGTCAGGCTCTCGCGTTACGGTTGCGTTACACATGTTTTCTCTACGGGCTAAAAGCTCTTGCCGCTTTTTTTCCACTTTTTCCATGTAACCGTCAACGTCTTGAGCATAATAAAAAGGATGATCCTCCAGCACATCGTGGAAAACGGGGCTGACATCATATATGCTGCCAAAATCAAGTCGATCATTCTGCGTGCTGTCTTCCATAATTATCTGAAATATAAAAGTGTCATAAGTTTTTATTTAATAAAAATGGCAATAAATCCAACATAACTGGATGAAGCAATAAAAAATAGATTTAATTACCTATATATTTTAAATACGCTGGACCCACGTTAGAAGCGAGACAAATGTCGACTGCGACTGACGCTCGAGTAGCAGCAATTTAGATCTCAGTGTATAATATTCTTCGCCTAATATAAGACAGGAATGTGTAATTAGAGAAATGATAAAGACTTACAAAGATAATTCATTGATTTAGGATGATTATATTATTACAAGTATTTATTTGATATTATATTAAATTACTGAACAGAAGGCGAAATGAAATTTATTAAACAGCCTGTGTCAATAGAAATCAGCAAAATAAGTGATGGATCACATTGCACTAATTATAATAACAGACATAGTATGCTTCTTCCCAACTCTATACGATGTATTATATGTGGACCATCAAATTGTGGAAAAACAAATATAATTTTAACTTTATTGCTTCATGAAAATGGGTTAAAATTTCGAAATGTCTACATTTACTCTAAAACAACTTTTCAACCTAAATATAGATTTTTAGAGGAAGTTCTTAAAAGAATACCCGAAATTAAACTGTTTATGATCCACGATGAAAAAGAGGTAATCTCTCCTCATGAGGCGATGCCCAATTCAATATTTATCTTTGATGACGTAGCTTGCGAAAACCAGACTAATATTCGTAATTACTTTTGTATGGGCAGACATAAAGGAATAGACTGTTTTTATTTAACGCAGACTTACTCTAAAGTGCCAAAGCAATTAATACGAGACAATGTTAATTTTTTGATAATTTTTAAACAAGACGATATCAATTTAAAACATATTTATCGTGAGCACGTAAATTCTGACATTAGTTGGGAAAAATTCAAATCGCTTGCCGCAAATATATGGAAAGATTCACATGCGTGTCTTATAATTAACAAAGATTGTAAATTAAATAATGGTCGATATAGAAAGTCATTCGATGTTTTTGTAAAATTTGAATAAATATAAATGATGACTAAAATAAAATCACTTTACTTATAACATTAAGAAACATCGGGGGTCTTTTTAGACCGCGTTATTGATTTGCCATGGAGACAGACATAAAAACACAATTAATTAAATCTGTAAAGAATATTAAAAATAAGTTAAAGAAGATGCAGCAAGAGGAGGATGATTTAGAATTAAAAAATAAGAAGATTTTGAAACCATTAACCGATCCGCTAGAAACCATGATGTTTCTTCATAATTCTCCTAAGCAAATAACATCTTATAATGAAAATAAGCATAATAACAAAAATATATTATCAAATGATGTAAACGCGGATTGTATCAAAAAGGATAAAATAAATATTCCCAACATACTTGAAATAAAAACTCCTACGAAAATGGAAAATAATGTGGCAAAAGTAAAAAGCTTTGAGGATGTCGATTCTTATTTGCAAGTCCCAAATAAACCTTTTCTTAATGTTGCCTTTGGAGTAAGACATGACGGTGAAACACTTATGATAGGAAATTCACCTGCAACGCTTAAATCTTATGGGGAGAATTCTCCTAATAAAATATCTACGATTAATGTAAATGATAAAAGTTATGAACTAACGCCAGGTTTAAAAGAGCTTTTATTTCAAAGTAAACCGAATTGCGACAAAATAAATGAAAAGGATAAAATAACCTATAAAGATATTTTGGTGCACACTAATGTCCATAAGAGAGGTTTTAGTCCTCAAGGTCAGATACAAGGTAATTCAGGAATGAAATACTGTCAAATTATTAAACCCCTATTTCAAGAATCCAGCACGGCAAAGCAAGGTGGTAATCTGCCTTCCTTAAAAAAATATAATTCAAATACGGATTTTGTATATTGGGATGATCCTAATGAGTTGATTGAACGTTTAAAAATTTTAATTGCTTCTAAAGATGCTGGCAACACTAACCATGATAACGAAATAATTTCGATTATAGAAGAACTAAAAGAAGCAGACATCATTAAGGAATAAAAAGACTTCAGAACCAACTGTTGATTCAGTCTCATTGTGTTGGTTGAACATGAATGTAGATAAGTTTGGACACCATGTGTTAAAAAAGCATAAAATGAATAATTTTAATGAACCTCCCTTGGCTTTCATAAATGTTACCGATTGTTTTGATGCAAAAAATAAGATAATTAAACATATTGGAAAGCCTATCGATCCAGAGGACTGCGCCACAAAACAGTATGTTGACAATACTGCAGATAAATTGTTTAATAAAATAAAATTAATTAATCAAACATTAGCTCAGCTAGAGACAGAAGTAAATAGCCTGCAACAAAGTATTGAAACAGTTTCATTTAAGAACAAATACAAGAAATGAGTAAAGCAATCGTAGTAAACGAAATACATAAACAAGCGCGGAAAAACTTTCCTCGAAGACATGTAGTGATGAAAGATATAGATGATTTATGGCAAGCTGATCTTATTGATATGCAATCTGTTTCAAACAATAATTTACAGTTTAAATATATTTTAGCCATTATTGATACTTTTTCTAAGTATGCATGGGTATATCCATTAAAAAAAAAGAGTAAGGAATATATAACTCAAGCTTTTTGTGATTTGTTCCAAAAAAATCGAATACCCAAAAACTTGCAAACTGATTTAGGAACTGAATTCTATAATAAAAAAATAAAATCATTACTTGAGTTACATAAAATAAACCATTACTCTACATACTCTACTAAAAAAGCATCTATAGTGGAAAGATTCATAAGGACTTTTAAGAATAAATTGTACAAGCAATTTAGTTTAAAAGGAAACTATAAATGGATAGGAAACACACTTTCGGAAGCAATTAATGAATATAATAATACGATACATAGAACAATAGCTCTTAAACCAATTGAAGTCAGTGAAAATAATAAGGATGCTGTATTACAGAAATATAAAAAGCTTTTATTAAAGAGGAGTTCAACAAAGGAAAAAAATAAATTTGCAGTCGGAGATTCCGTTCGTATAAGCAAATATAAAGGAACATTTGAAAAAGGATATACTCCCAATTGGTCAACTGAAATATTTACTATTACGAAAGTACAAAACACAAACCCAATAACGTTTATCATAGAAGATGCTAGACATCGACCCATCTTAGGATCATTTTATGCTCACGAATTGCAAAAACCTAAATATAAGAACATTTATCTTGTAGAAAAAGTATTGAAGAAAAATGGTCGAAAATTATATGTAAAATGGTTAGGTCTACCTTCGCAAGAAAATAGTTGGATTGATAAAACAGAAATCTTATAAGCAGCAAACATCATAGTTTAAGCGCATTTTAATTGCGCACTTGAAACTGGACAGAGTATTTCATCGAAACAAAAAATAACTTATTTATTAATAATTTATTTACAATTCAACAAAAATGGTAGGGTCAAAACCTAAATCGAATGGAAAAAACAAGAAAAAAATTGTGTTCACTCCCTCACAGAAAGCCAAGTCTGGCGCTGGTTTTAAAAACACTTTCAAAAATATTGTTTCTCTTACAAAAAAACATATTAAAAAGTTAAAACCTACATGTAAAAAAGCGGCTATTGAGTTAGCAGTTGCTGTTGCACGAGAATTGACGAGGGATTCAGATACTTCAGTAAACATTCCCCGGGTGATACCTGTGCCAAAAGTTGGAGGAGTTTTGCCCCTAATACCCATTTTTGCCGGATTGTCTGCTGCAGGTGGTTTAGCAGGTGGCGCAGCTGGTATTGCTAGAGCGGTAGAAGCTATTAAGTCTGCTAAACAACGTTTTCAAGAACTCAAGAGGCACAATCAAAAAATGGAAGAATTAAATTTAGGAAGAGGGTTGCATCTCAAAGAGCACAAGAATGGATTAGGAATTTATTTTAAAAATAAAAAAAACTAATGCAGAGGCTACCTAAACGAGCGTTAACTAACATCGACATTCTCGAATATTGCAAAGAAATTCCCAATTTTCGAGGAGTTTTCATGCGAGATCAGTTGCCAAAACGTCCATTAAAAAAAGAATGCGGAATTATTAATCTTGATAGTTCCCAGAATTCTGGCACTCATTGGGTAGCCTATGCAAAATTAAATAATTATATCGAATATTTCGACAGTTATGGTAATTTAAAACCACCTGAAGAATTTTTAAAATATGTTGGCTTAAATATTTTTTATAATTACGTTAACAAGCAAAAAACTCATCCTTTCATTTGCGGCCACTTGTGTATAGACTTTTTAAACTCATTTTGGGATCTTCATAAATAGCTTACACTTTCAAAAAACATTTTAGTCAATAACAATGTCTATTACATTCACAATCACTGGAAATGAATCCATTCTTCGATCAGAATTAAATACTCATTTAATATTAGAAGACGATTACGAGTGCGGCTTACTGTATTTTTCAACATTTAATTCAATACCTAATATTACTGACAGCAACAATGTATTCGCTTACGGTAAACAGAAGGATATTAAAATTCCTTGCGGCGCATATGACCTGTCTGATTTATATGAATATTTAAAAAGTAATATGAACAATTGTCAGTTTAAAATCGTTCCTAACAACAATACTTCTAAATGTTCAATTTTTTGCAGCGAACCGATTAATTTTAAGGTAAAAAATAGTGTAGGTGCATTATTAGGGTTCTCAGAGATGTTGGATCCAAATAAATGGCATGAATCAGTCAACCCTGTATGCATTATTGCTGCGTCTGTGATACGGATCGAATGTGATCTTGTCCAAGGTTCCTATACGAACGGTTTGCCTACACATATAATTCATGAATTCGTGCTTAACAGTCCGCCCGGATATCAAGTAATTGAAGTACCTAAAAATATAATATATTTTCCTCTAAAGAAGAAACATATTTCGTCAATTACGGTGAAAATATTAGATATACAGGGAAATCTAATTAATTTTAATAACGAAAATATTAATATAAGTCTTCACTTGCGAAAGTCAAAATGATAATTTTTAACGATGATATCTGTAACAAAATACAAAGACAAAGTCGTTCTAACTCCACTGTCAAGCGCAACGTCAGACGAACTAGACGCAAAAAGGTTGTAGCAATAACAAAAAGTAATAAAGAGTTTCTTCGCGCTCTTGGATTAAAAATATGAGCATCCTCCATATAACCGACGATCCGCAATTCGACAATTCAATTGAAAGTTATGAAATCCATACTTATAACCCATACAATAACAGTTTTAATGAAAATGATGAAATACGAATACCTATCCATCAGCAAGATATATACGTATTACCTTCAGCTAGCGCGTTATACATAGAAGGATATTTTTCTATAACAGCTAAAGACGTGAGTGGTGTAAAAAAAGTGAAAAATGTTAAGTTGACAAATAACGCTATATCATTTCTTTTTCAAGATATTAGATATGAAATGAATGGGATTGAAATAGATCGAATTAGAAATGTTGGAATCACTACTACAATGAAATCTTTAGTCTCAATGAATGGTGGAGAAAGTAAAGCTGCTGCAATGTGGGGTTGGAACGTGGACGGATTTGATGATCACAGTGGAAGATTTAGTATTCTTTTACCACTTAATAAACTATTGGGTTTTGCGGAGGATTACAAGAAAATAGTTATTAATAGTAAACATGAACTAATACTAAATAGAAGTAGTACAAATCTTAATGGTGTTGTAACCGAAAAAGATGATTCAGTGGAAGTTAAGGTAAATAAAGTTCAATGGCGCATGCCGCATGTTAAAGTTTCAGATCATCAAAGGCTTGCATTGCTTAAACATTTAGAAAAAGATAAACCTATGCAAATAGCGTTTAGAAATTGGGATTTATATGAATATCCATTATTACCAAAAACAACCAAACATACATGGTCTATAAAAACCACTTCGCAACTAGAAAAGCCTCGGTATGTAATTTTTGGATTGCAAACTAATAGAAAAAATAACAAATTAAACGATAGCGCTGTATTTGATCATTGTAATCTTAAAAATGTGACTTTATTTTTAAATTCATACTATTATCCATACGATAGTCTTAACTTGAAATTTGATGAGTACAAATACAGTATATTATACGATATGTATGCGAGATTTCGTCAGTCGTATTATAACCTTCCTATAGATCCGCTGCTTGATCTTATACAATTTAAGGAAAAAGCTCCATTATATGTGATTGATTGTTCGAGGCAAAATGAGCATTTAAAAACTGGACCTGTTGACGTTCGTTTAGAAATCGAAACAGAAAAGGATTTGCCGGATAACACTAGTGCTTACTGTTTGATTATTAACGATCGTTTGGTGGAGTACAGACCTTTGAGTAATATTGTTAGAAAGTTGACATGATGTCGACAGCAATAGTTGATGTGCAGGGGTTTAAAACGGACAACAATTCATTCATTGTCAAAGAAGTTGCAATAGCTGTTAATGAACAATTACTACACCTACTTATTCTACCACCTTGCCCACTGCACAATCTCTCTCCAACCGAACGTAAACAAGTATCGTGGATACAGAGAAACAGAAAAATTAATTGGAATGATGGATTTATACCTTACGAAAAATATTTAATGTATATCCAAGAGTTTCTGATTGATAAGACGATTTTATGTAAGGGTCTGGAAAAAGTTACCTGGCTTAAAACTATTTTAGATCATAATGATGTTATTAACCTGGAAGATATGAACTGTCCTAAATTGTTAAGTTTGTATGAAGAATATAGATTGTCAAGTGATGTGTTTAACTGTATATATCATCCAACTGTATGCGCGCTAAGAAATGTAACTTGTTTAAGAAAATGGTGTTTAAATAAACATGTTTTATAAATTCTTTTTATTTATTATCTTATAAAGGTAATTAACCCTGAGTTCTCAAATCAAATAGTATTTACTTATTGAATTACGACAACGTCAATTACTAATGTCAATTTTAATAAAATTTAATCAAACCAAAAGTAAGGTTAAGAAGGATAATGGGGCTACATACGAGTATATCATGAAAATGGCTGAAAGAGAGCAAACATGGAGAATTTATTTTAAATCGTGCTATCAAAGTTTTTACGATCGCTCGCATATATAGATCAGCGTTCTAGTATCGAAAGACCACCTTGTCCTTAAACAATTAGTATGGAATTGGCCACTCCAGAAAACTGTTAGCGGGACTATCCTATAACATTAGTACAGCAATGGTTGTGTGGAAAGTGTTAACAGGAACAAAGATGAATAAACAAAATTGACTAAACAAAGAAATAAATTTATGAAAAATAAACCGGAGTGCCGTAAAGAAAAATATAAGTAATATAAAATTGAATTATACGGCACTCCGGTTTTGCTTCTCTTTACAAAATATTTTGTTATAGACATTTTTGTATCTACATTTCGACAGTATCAGTCGAATGAACGAGGCGAGGATATGCAAATTTACCATTGAAGGATTGACAGGTCATTCGTTAGGTCACTACCTGTTGAGTTTATGGAATTCTGAATCACTGATCGATGGAAACTATTGGGGATCCTGGATCATTATTGGGGATTCTGGATCATCCGAGCGCAGCGAGGACAAATGATCCAGAATCCCCAATAATACCCTACTGGTACATAATTAAGATACTTACAGATACAATACAACCCGCTTTTTATTTTTTTATTCGAAAGAAATAACTTTTTATAAACATATAATTTAAAGCATTTTTTAAATTATACTCGCCTACTCTACTTACAACGGCAAAATGGCTGAGCCATGGCTGAGCTATTTAGAAAAACGTTTTGTATTATCTGAGAACTGTTTTCAAGGACATAACCTCTTGTAAAACCTTACCACATAAATTATTAACATTAATTACAGATAAAGTTCAAAGATAAATGGGCGAATTCATATAATAATAAAATCATAAGAATGATAGTTAATTTGTAAAAATAGTACATTATTGTCTAGGCGCGGAAAGTAAGGGATTTCCTGAAGAGGTGGTCAGCAGGCCGGGCCTCGGCGAGCCCAGATGCTTTTCTCAAACAATACGAGGAAATGATACCAATGCATATTAAAAAGTGTTTGTAAAAATATATCGACAAATTAAGAGAGAATCTCATTTTGTAAACTACAAGTATTGAGATAATTTCACAATGACCCGCCGCCCGCAACCGCCCCCCGGCGCCGCCGCCCAGCGCTGCACATGCTTTTTATTCAATTGGGTTTATGAGATTTCTGGTAGTCTTTTTGATTTTATAGGCATTAGAGATCATTTTTGAATAAAATATCGCAGCGGACAGGAATATATTTTCATGATTTTCTTTTGAAAACCGATGACGGAAAGAACCCCATTTTTTTTCTAGGAGGAAAATTAATTTATGAAAATACATTCCTGCCCGCTGCGATATTTTACACAAAAATGGTCTCTAATGTCTGTAAAATTAAAAAGACCGTAAAAAAACCCATAGGCCCATTTAATAATAAGTGGGTGCAGCGCTGGGCGGCGGCGCCGGGCGGCGGCGGGCGCCGCGGCGGGTCATTGTGAAATTATCGCAATACTTGTAGCTAGTTTTCAAAAGAAGATTCTCTCTTTATATGATGCATTTTTATCATTTCCTCACATTTCCAGTAATGATTTAATTTTACAATTAAAACTGTCTTAAATTCGTGTTTTTTTTAAACAAAACGTGATTCTATCCTAAATAAATATGTTGAACATTTCTGAAACTCGTTCAAGAATTGGTTCAGTATGGTAAGACATTCTTTTCCCCCAACACCATTTTTGAATTTCTCCTCTACACAAGTAGTTAACATTCGGTTTGATGTCATTTCCACAGTAACTATACCTACACGTAGTAAATATATTAAGCGGCCTTATTATTAAATATGAAACAATGTTAACTAAACTCCTTTCATGTATAACTAGATTTTGCCCGCGGCTTCGAACGCGTTGCATTTGAGGTAACATAGATCTACTTTTTACGATCCTTTAGTGATGAGGCCGTTCTGGGTAAAGTCTACGGGCATCCAAACAACCCTGATTCTAACAAACATTACATCTGCTGTTCCATGGAATATGCGCGCAAGGCCTCTCGTTGTCAAAAGAGGACAAAAATTAGGAATCGCCTTTAGAGGAACCTGCATTATTTAATTGGTACGATTCTCCTTTCTAGCTGCAAGAATTATTCACGGTCGTGATTTAAACGGTTGCCATTACAAATACGGTTTGCATTATTTGTAATGAAGAGCATTTCTACCAAGTTTCAAGTAATTTGACCATAAAAAGTGCTTTACAAACTACAACCCCATTTTCAAACCCCGAGGGGTACATTTTAGTAATCTCTGAAATACGTGTCTCATTTTTTGCACTGAAGAGCATTTCTACAAAGTTTCAAGTAAATTTGTCAATAAAAAGATGTTCTCCTATTTGCAACTCCCTTCCATCCCCCGAGTGGTTGAATTGTAGTAATCGCTGAAATAAGAGTTTCATTATTTGAATTGAAGAGAAATTCTAAGTTTCAAGTAGGTAAATTTGACATTATTAAAATCCTTTTCCAACTAGGGTGATGGCACCAGTGTTGGACACTTTAAGCTGGCAGGCACCAGTAATGGACATTTAACTCTTAATTCAAAGAACATACGGTCAGAAATGGATTGTTGCAAAACAAATGAATAACCTTTATCTTCAGTAAAATAAGAATCAAGCATCCATCACTGGGTCCTTGTCCATTACTGGTGCGATCACCCTATAACCCCCTTTTTATTCCTCGAGGGGATAAATTTTACAAATAGCTGAACGATAGGTCTCATTATTTGCACTGAAGAGCATTTCTACTAATTTTAAGTTTTTGCAGTAACAATATTTTTCCTATACTAAGGTTGCAACCGTTTTCTGCCCCCCCCCCCCCCCCCCCCCTCCAAGGGGTTGAATTTTAGTAATCGCTGAAATACGTGTCTCATTAGTTGCATTGAAGAGTATTTCTACTAAGGTTCAAGTAAATTTGACTATAAAAGTATTTTTCTCATACAAATTTTGCAATCCCCTTTCATCCCTCTAGTGGCGTAGTTTTAGTAATTGCTGAAATACATGTCTCATTAATTGCATTGAAAAGAGTATTTCTACCATGTTTCAAGTAATTTGACCATAAAATTATATTTTCCCAGACACACTTTGCAATCCCTTTCATCCTTCTAAGAGTTGAGTTTTATTATTCGCTGAAATACGTGTCCCATTATTTACATTAAAGAGCCAACATTTCTAGTAAATTTGACCAATAAAATATTAACCCCTTTTTTTAGTCCCTTTTTAATAATAAATAGTACTCTAAATACCAATTTCCACATTTCTAACTACAAAAATGACGAATCTCCCGTACAAATTTCATCCTCCCTTTGACCGCCTTAGGGGAAGTTTTTCCAATATAGCTGATGTTAATATTTTATATGTAAATAGTAGCCTTAAATCAAAATACACAAAAGCATACACACTACTTCCATACAAACTTTCAACCCCTTTTTCACCCCCCTAGCGATTGAATTTCGAAAAATACATTCTTATTCCTCGACTAAATCTTAAAAACAACATCTCTAAAAAAAAGAGCTTTCTAGGTCCAAGGGTTTAAGCTGGGCATTTATGAGTCAGTGAGTAAGGACTTTGAATTGTATTTATATATAGACAAGCTTTTGCCCGCGGCTACGCACGCGTTACATTTGGGGTAGTGAACATTGACCTACTTTTATTTTTTTACGATCCTATAGTAATGAATGAGGCCACTGTAGTAAAGTCTACGGGAATCTTAACAACTTTAATTGTAACAAACATTACATCTGCTGTTTCATGTAATTTAATAGTCGTAAGGCCTCTCGATTGTCAAAAGAGGACAAAAATTAGGAAACGCCTACATAGAGGAACCTGCATTGTAGGTAGGTACGATTCTCCTTTCTAGCTGCAATAACGGTTGCCAGAATATTGACGTGTTGGTGGTTGCCAGGTTAGAATAGTGCCACTCCATGTCTTCCCGTGGATGTCGTAAGAGACGACTAAGGGAATAAAGGCTTCTAGTACTGTTAGGCGATAGGCTTTAAGTACTGTTCCGTGATGGGCTTGCAACCTGTCACTACGAAACACACTAATAAACATCTTAGCCTACTTGTGTAAAATGTGGTTAAGTACAGAATTATCAAAAAGTTTGTCTAGAGTTGTTGGTATTTCTGTAGCTTTGAGTATCCTACTCTGGGAATGAAGATGCTACATGCCTTTTTTATACCCCGAGGGGTTAAATTTTAGAAATCGCTGAAAAAGCATTCCTACTAAGTATCAAGTAAACTTGACTATTAAAAAATGAATTATTGGTTTCATTTTTTGCATTGAAGAGCATTTCTACCAAGTTTCAAGTATATTTGACGTAAAAATTCTTTACCCTTAATAAAAATATTTTAATATGTTCCCTTACTCTTTTTTTAATTACTAAAAGTTATATTTTTTAATTATAAATAGTACCCTTAATACCAATTTCCACATTTCTAACTACAAAAAACCGGGCAAGAGCATGTCGGACAATGCTCAGTGTAGAGTTCCGAAGCCGTTACTTAAGTACTACTAATACAAATATAAAAATCAACAAAAGTACCTAATAACTAACTTTCTAAAGTCAATTGGTGCCGTCTTAGATGATTTTAGTAGGCATAAACACTTTAATCGCCTGTATCTCAAGAAGCATTGATGTCTACTTAGTCACGATGATAGTACTCCTTTAAAATTCGTTAGGTATATGGTCTTACATTTAAGATTTTTCACTTCTTATGCTCTTAAAATGCTACTTAAATCTCTGCAAATGGGGACTAAAGCTCCTTATTAATCTCTAGGGATTAAAATTTTTTTTTTAATTTACTTTGGAAACCCCTAAACAACCAATCACGGTGTTTGTGAATGGAGGATTATCGTCATTTTCAGTGATTGTGTATGGACCATATTTTTGGGTGTCGAAATAACCTCAAAATGACTAACTGTGCAAATACATAAAAGAAAAAGGATTTAATTTCGTGAAACACGATTAATTATTACAAATATAAATCTATTTAATCATATTAAGGCCGAACTCTTTTATTATGCGTGTTCCAATTACTTTCAAAATGGTTTCCAACTTTGAATATGTTGGCTAAATATGCAAGCATTTAAAACATCACTTTACAAAAAAACCGCGGAACTTTTTTTATAATAAATGTTGTAATTTTGTTTGGAACGTCGTTTTTTTCCTGCATTCAAAGTGAAAAGTAGAGTGTTTAACGCGAGACTAAACAACCATAAACACTCGAACTACAGCCACCCTCGCTCGCAAGCTCGCTCGCGTGGCTAAACATCTCGTGTCATTATGGCTTGTTTTAGTCCCTTTGTTGAACAATCTACTATTTTTCAGATCTTAGTATTTGTAGTTATGAGTGTAGGGGGAGGGAACACTTGACTCTAACAAAAATTAGCGCTTTAAAGCTTAATATTTCATAAACGGATCACTTAATTGAAAAATTGCTGTCACAAACCCGTAATATTTTGGAAAGACCTATCCAATGATATCCCACAGTATGGGAAAGGTGAGAAAAAAAATTACATCACCACGTTACGAGTAGGGGAGGTACCCAAAAGAAAATGTTTTTTAAGTTTTTCTTTTATCTCTTTGTTGGTGTGACTAATATGTATGTATATTCATTCCAAATTACAGCTTTCTAGTCCTAAGTCTCTGAGCTAGGCTGCGGACGGACGGATGGACGGACGGACATGGCGAAACTTTAAGCTGGGCGTTTATGAGTCAGTGAGTCAGGACTTTGAATTTTATTGTATATGTACGAGTAGATTAATATTATACCGGTATCAAAACCCGTTTAAGCTGAAAATATTGAAAACCGATAGAGCTCGCTATAAAAAATATATGACGTATACTTTTAAGAAAGACAGAATATGGTTTTACCGAGTAGAATACACAGTGTACGGATGGATATACTAAAATAATGGTCAGCGTATCAAATCAGCTCCACTCCTGGTATGATGACGAGATATTTCTAAGAATCGCAAGGCGTAAATCTAATAATAAAATAAGTCGAAAAAAATATAAATCGGAATACAAAAACCATTTAATTGGTTCCTCCGTCTTCCTAAGACGACGTTTAGTTTAATAAACTCGACGACGTCACCGCAGGAAACCGCCCACGCCACTTCTCTTCGAAATTAAACTGCTAAGGTAAAAATGGTTTCCAACGATTTTTATTGTTAATAAAATAATATTTACTAATAATTTTGATCTCAGGAATTAAGAGCTGTTTTCGGAACGTTTAAAATTGACTTGTTTTTGATCAATTTAATTACATTGCCATCGGCAGCGAATTACAGTGATGTAATAATGCTGCCGGGTCCCTGCTGAGCAAGTGGATTGTAATCATTGGAACAGCGCTATTGTAATTGACAAGTGATTGCGAGTCGGCGTGGTTAGCGCGCCCGAAGCGCCGCTCCGCTGACACGTTCCACGTGATGTATCAGACAAATATTAGCTATTGTGGAAAATTCGAACGAGCACGCACCTGAATGCGAGGGCTTTGCGGAGCTCACCGGCGAGGAGCCAATAACTGAGTGCGTGCCAGACAGCCCAGACATAATTATGGTACGGTAGGTACCTAAGCATGAGCATACTTTGGTGCTAATAAGCAGGAAATAATAGCCAAATGGCAAAAAACTAAAGCCTTATATTGGCTGTATTTTAGCTTTTCTCTACACGAGTTTATAAGAGAGAATTGGCGCGAGTTAGTAGAAAGAGAAATATCCGAATTATTTTACAAACCAAATAAATCAACCGTCATTCGCTCAGATCATTTTCTTGATTCTGATGTTTATGTCACCACTAAAGGATATTGGCGTTTACACTGATACCTTATTCCAGTCAGCTTCTAAAAAATCAACATACTTAATTACATTACATACATTTTTGACTAATGTCAGACGACATTTTAAAGGACTGGTGTGTCAACGGCAATTTATCGATAATACAAGTTCACTTCGAAGCTTCATATGGTGAAATAAGATGAAGTGCCATGTTTGGGGTATTTTTTGTATGACGTGATTTGTCCATGTGTATATAATGTCATTGTATATAATATTTAATTTCTATAGGTACGTTGGATCCTTAAACAATATTAAGATTAATGTAGTACTCGTACATAAAAATGATATACAACAATAAAAAACAAAAAGATATTTCAGCATTAGCAGGTATAAAATACGAACTAAGTAGGTACTTATTTGCCGACCAGACCGACCGAATAAGGTGAGAGATAATTACTCTTATGAAAGCCGATTTCGTTAGTAAATCAGATGAAAGAGTCGTGATACAATGTGCCGAGCAGATGAATGCCCGGGAAGCAATAAGGTAGTTTGGTACCTGCGAGCATTGAGAAAACTTCCCTCCGCGCGTTGTGCCGAGGTCGTATACACGTCCACGACAGTGTTTTGTTTCAGCTGATAAACTGCTATTGGTTTTGTGTTCGGAAAGTTTCTCGGTCTCTCTTTGTTGTAGAAGTTTTGTCAACGCCTTTCAAAGGTAGGAGCGTTCTGAATTCAATTAAAGTGTAAAGTTAAGATTACATTTTCAATTTGGCTTATACATTTTAGCGATAAACAACGAAACTGTTTAATGAATACTTAAGCAGAGTCTAACATAATGAGTCTATCAGATCAACTGGTATTTATTATAGGCTATTTTTTATTTTAAATTGTCTGACTTTATTTTTGTTAGTAGGTATTTCGCATGAAATTATCATGTGCTTCGTTATTAGACGGAAAAGAGAATTTTAGAATCGTTGGTCAAGGTAGCTCATCATACCTTAATAATATTAAATCACAAGGCGTTAAAGAATAATCATTAGATAGAATCATTCATTCTTCATTTGACAAGAAAGATACATTCGTTTTTGGAAAGAAACAGCGGCTTTTTACAGAGTACCTAATTGTAATAAAAGTTAAATAAACTCATAATAATAATTAACTATCAAAGCATTGGTACGGAATATAATTAACATTAGGATACGCCTTTAGGTACGAGTATTCTGTTAAAAACCTAATGGTCGGCTAAAATATCTAAGTAATATCTTGTATATCTACCAAGAAAGGTATTAAAACACAGTGGAATCAATCGTGTTGTGCACTTTTCCGTCGGTACAAGTATTATAGATTATGGCTTAAACGCGACTCCGTCCACATTAATATGACGTAAATAGCATGTTTTCTTATTTTTACGTTAAAACTGTTTGCTACCACTGATTTGAGTAAAAACGCCTCGTGAGTGGTAGGTATCAACTGTTTGATAGCACACTTCTCCGTCCGCCTAGTCCAGCCATCCGCGACATTATGTTATGTTGAGTAAATGCATTCCGGGTAAAGAGCTCGTCACAGTTCGTTATTCAATATGAATGAACCCGGACCGCTAACGAACGCCTGGACGCTCCGAGCGACGGCCCGACATTGTTGACACGCCTTTGTCCACGAACCACCTTTATCCTACTCGCACATGGAAATTATAACTCTGCGGCAAACTGACCAACAACCGTACTGGCCTTTGGCACGATTGTCGAGGATACGGTTTCGGTCCCTAGACAACATCGAAAACTCATAATGTACGGAATTGACAAAGCGCCATCCGGCACCTAAGTAAATCTTTTACATTTTTCATAAAGATAACGTTCGCTGAATGCATTTCGGCGACCTAGGGCCAAATCTATTCAGGGCTATCCAGCGTATGAGACTATCATTTACATATATCACAGTCGTTCTGCAGAACTCATCCGTAATCGCAAAACTCAATTTGTTTGGATATGTCACAAGGGAATTGGATATGGACACAGCCCTTTGTTTGTTCGCTTACCTATATATTATTACAAGTGGATCACTATGTTGGGTGCACCAAATGATTTGCATGTTTTATGCAAATAAAAGATATGAGATTGTTTAGTATTTTTATTTTAATTTACATTTATTCTCATGTGACTTGGGGAGTCGCACGAATATTTGGAAAATTCGAAACGTGTCCCAATTATAAGGAAAGACATTGATCAATAGGTACAGTTTTGTCACGGGCTAAGCAAACTTAGTCACGGCGCGGTCGGGTACGTCGTATTAGCCTACCTAAATACTGAAATATATTATTTCTTCAAATGTGTTTCTCTCAGACAACTCTCTTCATAAATCGGGTTTATACCTCAGTGTTAGGTAATTTTTGGTTCTCTATTTTTATCGTGACTTGACACTAAAATAACGTTTTGATTTCCTTACAAACGCAGATAAATAATTCCAAAAACTGAAAACTTTCTCGTAGTAATGCCCTAATTGACCGATTGGTAAAAGCAATTTGATGTATCCGCTCCCCAAACTTTAGTCTGAGCTCGGACGTAACCTATTACGCAGTTCAAACCCGTGGTCGTGCGCTCCGTCGTCCGAGTCTAGCGAAATTAAATTACAAGTCCGCGTGTATTGTCCCGTGAGTTTTCCGTTCGCTTCACCTTGTAGGAAACAGTCTGTGTTGCAGAACTTTTACATACATGGCTGGTTTGCACGGAAACCAATAAAGTACTGTGCCCGGACACATTAAAATACAATGAAATCATTCATTCATTACATAAGTGTGGCTTGCAGAGTTCACTAAGCAGCAAATTGGCACCTTGATCTTAAGTTTTACAATTTAATAAATGGTTAAAGCGATGAAAAAATCAGTTCACCAAAGTGCTGAATATACCCCTGTATTTTAAATAAAATAAAAAGAATGTTACTTTATTCCTTGCATTAACTAAGTACAACCAGGCGCGGCGCACTCCGCGATAAAGAAATACCTATTTAACCAGAAATTTCATATTTTTTTATGGTTCTATTATATGTATGTTATAATAGTGACGTTTAATTTGCTATCGATAAATCAGTTGCGAAGCTCAATACTATTATTTGTTAAGGCAGGCGCGGCGCACTCCGCGATTACGTTCTCCTTTATAGGTAGACGCCGGGCGCCCCGCCGGCGGGGTCTATTCAGTGGAAGCCACGCACTGCCTCGTAGCGACCGCGTGACGCGCTGGCGCTTTTTGCATTTGCGTCGCAAGTGAACGTGCCACATTTGTAATTTTATATATTGATATTTGTGTAATCGGTGTATTTCGTAATTTTGTATATTGTTATTGTGTGCTATGACGTTACGTGTATACATGTGTGTCTTCTGTCATTCGTATTTATAAATAAGTACTTTACCTTAGATTGTGTTATCATCAATGTAATGTTACAAATATCATGGAATTAATAGTACATCTGGAATGCTTACTTGAAAAACCGTGACAAATCAAATTAAACTCAATGTTCTAAGCCAGAAGGCTGTATTTGTGGTAATAAAGTATAAAAGCCGGATGAGACCTACTTTGTCTTAGTTTGTCCCTCTTACACAATTGCCATGTTAAAAAGTTACGATGTCCTTAGTACGAAATGAAAACTATAAAAATTTGTAAGTGTTATATAATTATATTTTAATAAAATTTTATTTTATTTCAGTATATACATATATTAAAATTAGGCACCGCGAATGCATGCATTTCATGTAAAAAATATTATTTAAGTTAACCCGCTTCACTAATTGATTATCCATGGTAACCCAAGTAACACGTAACCTGTATATTAACCAAAGTGGATATGGATTTATGTCCTAAAGTCCGAAAAACACTTTTAATTGGCATTGGCAAAGATAAAATAGTTTTTAATAGCATTTGGTTCGTTACGAAATGCTTAAAGCTATACTATACTCTTAAATAAAGATTAAACTCCTACTAAAGCATCGGGTATTTATAATATACAGCCACTTAAATAGCTTATGCTGTCCAAAGGACAGGTTCTGATCTATGACCAGCCCAAGGTATTTGACACTTTTTGCCCTGACTATAGTGCTGCAAGGGCACGTGTTGGGTAGACCCAAGGATGGACAGCAGGCAGTGTGGATGGATAAATTTGTTCCCAAGGAATAAGATGAGGCTGATGTTTTAGAGAAAGCGAGGAAGTTGGATTTATCGACATTCAAAGTAAGTAAGTTCTCTTGCAGCCACGTCATAATGTGCGATAGTCCTCTTTCCGCGAGGCTGTGTACAGCTTCCTATGACTCGCCAAGAAAGAGCACAACGGTATCGTCCGCGTAACAAATTATTTCCGCCTGGTGAAGATTCAGTCGAAGAATGTCATCCATATAAATTAGGAAAAGTGTGGGCCCGAGGATGCTTCCCTGTGGAACCCCGTAATTCACTGGTCACTGATCGCTGCTGTATTCGCCTATTTTTACTAATTGACGCCGCTCAGTCAAATAACTCCTAAACCAATCAAAGGCCGACCCCCTTACTCCCGACACATCAAGTTTCCGGAGCAGAATGTCCATTGATACCGTGTCGAAAGCTTTGGCCAGATCCAAGAAAGCCCCAATACACTTATTTCCACTGTCCACAGTTTCGGATATCTTGTTTGTAAGATAGATGGCAGCGTCTTCAGTAGATTTGCCTTTTCTGAAACCGAACTGACCATTGGACAATAATTTATTTTTTTCTAGGAAATTGATCAGTCGAGTGTTAACAACTTTCTCCAGGATTTTAGAGAAAACGCTAAGAAGTGAAATTGGGCGATAGTTATTGGGGTCATTCTTGGGTCCGTTTTTATGGATGGGAGACACCTGGGCTAGTTTCCACCCCTTCGGAAAGTGACCAGTCTCCATACTCAAATTGCAAATGTGTGCCAGAGGTTTTAAAATGACATCTTTGACTTCTTTAATTAAAAGTGGTCTCATTCCGTCCGGCCCAGGAGCACTGTCGGACCTGAGTTGGGAAATGTATTTGTCCAACTCGTGAACATCCGTTGGATAGAGGAACAGAGAGTTGCCTGTTTTTAACGAGTGTTTCACTTGAGCAGCTAAGACAGATTGGGTCACAGAGATTTTATTGAGAATTTTTTCAGCTAATTTCTGTCCTATACTTGCGAAATGTTCATTACTAATATCTAAAGAATCCTTGGGAGAAACTGTCAAAGACAATAGCTCGTTTCCCGAGTTTGGATTTCCAGAACTGTTGCATATACTTTTTACCGTCTTCCACAACCTCATTGGGTTCCCTTTTGCCTCAGCCAATTTCTGACTAAGATATTCTGTTTTCAGACTATAGAGTAGATTGTCAAAAAAGTTCCGATACCGCTTAAAAACCGTGTGCAACATAGTATCATATAGAATACAAGAAATAATACGCAATACGTTATTATTTTATTTCTACTTATTGAAAACCCTTATTATCGGCGACGCGGCAAGTGAATTAATGCATTTCCCCCGTTGGTGCACAGCCCTAAGGTTTCATTTAGCTCGCGCTGGAGTCAGTGACCTTGGAGGGGCCATAAATCTTAATGCTTAGGCTTATGAAGTGACAGCTGTCGTAGAAAACAAAGGAGAGGGTCTTCTATACTTGTACTATTATCTATTCTGTGGTATACAAGTGTTTTATGAGACCTTTTGAAACATAATTTGGTATTATTTAAGACAGACGTAAATATTTGTATTTATTTTGCTACTAATAAAGGGATAGCCAAGAATAAAATGAAATAAAAACCTACAATCTATGAGATAACTGTTTCTTTTGCACTTTAAGGAGTACACTTTTACCAAAATGCACCAGCGAAATACTCGGTGTACTGCATTGATGTCCTTAGTTGCAAACTCGTGGGCGCCGTACGTCTACATGTATGTCACACGCATGCTGCTTTACTGAATTGTATATATGCAGTTCAGGCTTGTGTACTAATTTATATCCTGCCCATGTCACTACAATTAGCTTATCGCAAATTCAGCAGAGTTATCAGATTTTTGGAGGTAACTTGTAGAATGTATACCTCCCTCAGTCCAAGTATTGGCGAAAGAAAATCCTTGACGTACGAGTACATAGGTACGTGGGCTTTTTTTTAACGTTACCGCTCCCATGTCAGAAACCTGAGCCCAGTTGTTAAAATCAAACATCGAGTTATATTATAAACTACGTAGAGAGAGAGAGAGAGAGGGAGAACT
The DNA here is from genome assembly GCA_949316455.1 of Acleris holmiana. Classification (NCBI taxonomy): domain Eukaryota; kingdom Metazoa; phylum Arthropoda; class Insecta; order Lepidoptera; family Tortricidae; genus Acleris; species Acleris holmiana. The sequence goes on along the minus strand of OX438762.1, from coordinate 16,910,660 downwards.
TTGTTTTGTGATAAATACGTAATTTCAAATTTATTTTGTTTGTGGTTTCCGGGTTAGAATAGTGCCACTCCATGTCTTCTCGTGGATGTCGTAAGAGGCGACTAAGGGAATAAGGGCTTGAAGTAATAAAATAATAGGCGATGGGCTTGCAACCTGTTACTAATACACTAGTGAACATCTTAGCCTACTTGTGCAAAATGTGGTTATAGAATTACCAGCAAGTCTTTTTAGTTTTATTGGTATTTCTGTAGCTCTGTCTACCCCACTCTGGGAATTAAGGCGTGATGTTACGTATGTATCTATTTTGTTTGTTTACATACTCTTGAACACTGACAGGACAACAGTGTCAAATTGACTTTTAATTTATTTGGTATAGACAAAATAGACTTCATAGCATTGAAAGACATAACGGTCGTGCTGCCGTAATATTAAGGCGGCACCGAGCTTTTTACGCTCATTAACTTTAGGTATTTTATGCACTCTGTGTATGTGTGCGTATAGCACACCAGCAAGGAGCGAGCTGGAGCCATGCGCCGGCCGCGCGCCGCGCCTGACGAGCCGTGCGCCGGTCCACTAGGCGCGGAGGTTGCTACCAATGTTTACAAAATAAAAAAACATAATCGATTCCGAATACTTTTATTCAAATATTGACTATAAGAAGTTAAAAACTTTTTTCAGTCTACATTTTTTTTTAAATTTGTTGTTTACTGTCGGTAGGTAAGGTAGGATTGAATTACTTGTATTGTTGGAGGTACAGTCACATCACGAGATTGTTGAGCCACTCTAGAACCCACTCACAGATAGATAGATAATTTTTAATTAATGTCGTTTGTACATCTATGGTGTATTTAGCTAGTGTTAAGTTATTTATAATATTTATTGGGCAAATTGTTCGGCTAAAGAGAATAAATCATAAGTAAAAGCCGTACATCTTCCAATCGGCCATCTTCCCTCTCCGAAGGTTACCGGGAGAACCCTTTCATAGAAAGTTGACGGTAAATTTTGACGTAAATAATTTCTTTTGCGTGACTTGACGCTGTCATTAGGACAGAGTTCTATGGTGGCTCAACAACCCCGTGATTTAATGTGACTGTATATTGAAATGAAATAAAACCTAATTACCTTTATTGACCATATTCTAAGCACAAAATAAAGTGAACTCAATACCTAATGTAAAGTAATAAGAACGGCTGAGTAGGGCAAAAATCCCAGTCATGGACCCTTTCTTCAAGATATTATTTATAACTGACTTCAAAGAAAAGGAAGTTCTCAGTTTGACCTGTATGTATGTATGTATGTTTGTCCGCGATTATCTCACGTTTGGCTGAACCGTTTTTAATGCGGTTTTCAGAAAAGTATTTGTTTCACATAGGAGAAGGTTTTGGTATTTTAACCGTCTTTAAAAAAAAGGATCTTAGTTTGTACGAATGTTTATCCATGATTATTTCCGCAAAAACTTCAATGTCTGATTCTGATCACTATAAAGTATAAAATTAAATTGATGTTTTAAAAAACTAAAAACTTAAAGCTGCTGTATCAATCACATATTTAGAAGTTCCTACTTAATGTTTGTATGTATATAATGTAATGAATAATGTACGCAGGTATCTTTAGAAAAAAATATTAGGACATAAGTAACAACAATAATCAATATCGGATTTTACTTCACGGCATTATTTTGTCTGTGTGAGTAAGCAATGTCATTGTCTATTTCTCCATCCACTGAAAGACAAAAATTTTGGTCCATTGGCATCCTGTAATAAAACAGAACGTTTTGATTTAACTATAATTTATTTATTAACAGAATTAGTTTTTGGATGAAATTTTGTAATCCTCATTCTATAAAAATAATTCGTATTTGGGACTTACAATTCCATTGTGTGGTAAATTTTATAATCGATGTCAACCAATTCATTTACTCTGTAAATTGAAAAAATATAAAGATAATGTGAAAATTCATACTAAATTTATTAAAATGTTTTCCTATACACCTCTTACTATTTTTACGCATACCTCACCGGTTCATTAGGTACCTAACTCTTCGCTTTGTAGCGAAGTGCCAACAACTGGAACATTAACCCTATAAATAAAAAAATATGAATAATTTTGCAATTTTACTCATTTGTTGAAATATAGTTGTTAGGTACTGAGTATTCTTACGGAGTATTCTCTTTGTATTCAGATTTCTGGAGATGTCTTGCTCTAGAAATATTGAAACCATCCCAAGAAGTAACAATATTATATAATTAATTATAGTAAAAAAAACCTCGGGTCGTTCTAAGAAGCTTGTTTTGCCTGTAAATGTGTTTTTTTAGCTAAACTACTTTTATATCTTGGTAAATATTCACCATAGAAGTGTATTTTTTATATACCTACCTACTAATTGAAAGAACTTCGCGTGTTGTTGAAAATTACTTGTGTAAATAAACCAATTTTGGCCCAAAACATCAAGACTACAACTAAACGATTACAAAGTCTTAGTAATACAAATCGATACATCTCGAAAATCAGTCTATGTTGCTACCGATTTATTTTCTCCTCCCTTAGCGTGGCATTTTGACAACTGTCAAATCAGGTTTCTTAGAACTACTCCACTATCAGTAGGTTTACGATTTTAACTAACTTCATTTCTTCACGCAAGCGTTTAGCATTGTGCTTTTGCCAACCCCTTCTCTTCCTTTCTTGGTTGTGTTTGTTCCCCATTTAAAATAAAGTGAATAATCACAAAAATGGCGATAAACGCAACCAACCAAAAAGCGACACAGCCTCCACCTCCGACGGCCGAAGCCTGACTAATGCGGACATGGGGGAAACGTGACGGCTCTGGCTAAAATGGACGAAACGCGTGCGAATTTAGGTATTTCCTTCATATTAGTAAAATAAAAACACATTTTCAAATCTAAAGTATAGAATATATAGAAGACGTGTAGTTTTGTTGTAAATCCAAAACTGATGATCTTCCGTGAAGTAATTACGCCGTACTAAGTGTTTATTTTGTTATGTAGAGGTATCTTTGGATGTGTTTTCTATCGAGGGAAGTACAAGTAATCGTGTTTCTAAAGTATATGATAAATAGAGTGATTCCTTAAATATCTTACATATGAATTGCATAACTAAAGCTTCAGTAAAAACAATGCAGCAGGCGATCAAACGAACGCATTTTTTTCGTAATTACGTATCGTTGCCTCGGCGCACTCTTAAAGAAGGCTAATTGCAATGTAATGGTCAAAGCATTCTTTACTCTATTTAATATCATTATCTTCACTTCACTTTTTCACTTAGTAAATTTATTGTAAAAAATCAGAATGTTGAAAACATTGTTAGTTTTGCTCCCCCTCCTCCTTTGGGTCATTTCGCAAAACGTTTTCGTTTATATTTTAATGTTGTTGCGGCTCTACCGGTATTTAATTATTTTTTCCGAGTGACCGCAGTCATAAGCGCTGATGTGGCTATGTGAACTCACCCTCTCGAGTAGAGGTACAGTGAAGAAATTATTTCAACAAACTGGCTGGCAGCCGGGTCGGGGGGGAGGGGGGGCGGGGGCTAATTTGAGTTTTTGTGTCACATTCACCGGGGTGTATGCGTGAGGGATTTTGCGCAACACTTCAGTACAACCGAGGCATAAAGCAGATGTTTCGCAAGCGCTTAATTCAAGTCGGTCACACGCTCTCTGTAACCATAAAGACGTCGTCGATTGGAAAACCGAATTGTGTAGCTGCGAATCGCAAACAATAAAAAGTTTACGGCTCCCTCTTCCAGGCGGAGTCGTCACTGTCCGTTTCACGGCCATTACTTCAACATAAAATATAATACAAAATCCACACCTTGTTCCTTTTTTTTAAATAACTCATTTGTGTTGGTCCGATGAGAGGATCTTTAGGCAGTTATCTGGGCGTTTTCCAAAAAAAGTGTACATCGTTAAGGACAAAGTTAGGAAAATGAAACTTTTTCCATTTCGTCACGAAAATTAGCCATACATTTAGATAATTTAATTATCGTGACGAAATGGAAAAAGTTACATTTTCTTAATTTTGTCTTTAACGATGTAAACTTTTTTTGGAAAACGCCCAACTACAACATAAGCTACATACCTAAAACCAAATTGAAAATGTGTGCGCTTGCATAAATAAATAGTCACTACTATCGACAATATTATCGTGTAGAATCTCGGCCCGAACTGAGATTCTAGACGGTAGGAGCGGTGTTTCAGTTTTGACGTGTTTCAGTTTTGTCAACGTTTTGACAGGTAGCTTTTATGTACTTGACAGTAACGGTGAGTGGGATTCCGGTAACCTTCGGGGAGGGAAGATGGCCGATTGAAAAATGCCCGGCTTTTACTTTTGATTTATTCTGTTTACTGATTTACTCTATTCACTTGACATTGGCGAAATCACTGTGTGGACCGCCATTTAATAAAAAAGAAGAAGAAGAAGACAGTAACGGTGGACGAGTTAAAAACGATAAAGCACGTCAAGCGCGATATCGTTTTTAACTCAGTGGACTAATGTAAGTGTAATTTTAATTAAATAAAAATACCGAGTAGAGTAATGTAGTAATGTTTCCCTTGCAACTCGCTAAAATGTAACAGAGAGATAGGCGCAGTCTGAAAATCAGCGCTGTGCAGCTGATCCAGCTCGCAGCATATGCTGAGACATGAGCCTGTTGTCGCAGAACAATGTATACCTATATACCTATACTGTGTGGTAATGCCGTGTATTTTCCTTTTATGCGAAAATAAATCATTTTTTATTTATTTTTTTACTCTGCCACTTATTCGTACAGCGCTTCGCTGTGTTTCTAAATCACAGTTGTGTCGGCTTCACCTCCGCGTCCGACGACCGCCGCATCCCTCAAGTAAAGGTATCTGTTACTTTTATCTTCAATATCTTTACATAATTTCAATAAACAGGTAGTTCCTTTTAGTTCTGTATACGTTCGTAAAAGGAAACCCTTCTTTGCAATGCGTACATGTATATAGAATTATTTGCGTCAATAGCAGAAAACTACATCACTACATAGTATAAAACAAAGTCGCTTTCTCTGTCCCTATGTCCCTTTGTATGCTTAAATCTTTAAAATTACGCAACGGATTTTGATGCGGTTTTTTTTTAAAGATAGAGTGATTCAATAGGAAGGTTTATATGTATAATACTTTAACCCGGAGAGAAGCGAGGGCGGGTCGCTAGTTGAGTAATAAAGATATGCCGCTGTATCAGAAAGATGGACAAGTTAACTTTTTCATTAAAAAAAACCATTACAAGTGTTATACCGATTTTAAACTGTATTTACTCAATAATCTGAAGAATAATGGTATTGTTTTATGATATGCCATGGTAATTCGAATAACGTCCGCGTGAAACCCTACTGAAAGTGTAATAATGTATCGTGTGAAACAGATGTAAAAGATGTATAATTATGGGAGCTCTTGTACCTATAGTATGTGTGTAGATGCAAATCATTACATGCTCAAGCTAACTATTATGGTAAATAACTAGTCTATGGGTAATAAAGCAAATATTACATTTATATTCTGTTTACTTTAAAGAGTTGTAGATGCGTATTGTATGCTTTGGCTCCTAAAAGGTAATGGCAGCAAACATAAAAATAACTTTATTACTTTTCTTATATTTTATATGAATAAAGCGTAACTTGGGAACCCTCAGAGTTCAAAACGTCTGAGTAGCAAAGTACGGAAGGTTAGCGGTTGCCCTCGTTTCCCTTCCTTACGTCCTGAGTGAATGCCACACACCTGTACCGGCCTATAAATGGAGGTTTTCATTATCCACTGCAGTCGTGTTATAATTCTCATTACTACACGAATCAATGGCGCACTGGCTCGATCGAACTAGTAGCTAGAACCGCTCGACCCGTGTGACTTTGATTCGCCCGGGGTTACGCTGCTCACCTTTGCTGTGAGAGTATCATGTTACGCCATAGAACAGTTAGCACAATCTGCATATGCTAAATATTGTCGATAACTGTTTTTAATCATAGAGGTGTTTATTTTTTATCAAAAAATAATCATTTCAATCCCTTTAAAAAGGGTAAAGTAATAACTGGTTTCCTAGTTATCATTTTACTTATATGATCATCTATGTGATCATCTATAGGTGATAATTATGTTCGTAGCAAAACAGTACGAAATAGGATATAACTAATTTCTAATTTAAAAGGAAAACTATCACAACTAAGGGCCTGTTGTTTGATCAGTAAGTAGTTAAACTAATTGTTGAAAATCGTAACTAATGGTTAAATCTTAAGGAAATGTGTCAAAATTTTCGATGCTTTCTTTGAATTTTAACCGTTAGTTCAGTTAACTATTGATCAAACAACTCAGCCTGAGTAGACGTCATTGGTAAGACATGAGATACTGGCGTCTAAGATGTTTATACCTTCTAAAAATCACAATCAAAAATCCAATGGAAAATTAATTTATAATCAGTAAAAAACACGGTTGTTAGTATATTACGAAGTCAAAAGAAAGATATTCTTGAGATACAGACGATTAAAGTACATACGGCACCAATTGACTTTAAATAGAACATGAGTTATTAGTATTACTTGTTGATTTTTATGTTTGTAGTACTTATCGGCATCGGAACCCTACACTGAGCATGGGCCGACATGTTGTGCTTGTAGCCTACGCTCGGTTTTTTGTATTTATCTATCCGACCGAACCATTTCAATTTGTGTTGCCATGGCCCTTAACTATCTTAAGCGAGATATCTTATTGCTACACTTGATATAGGTATCATTGAGAAGTTCCGATGACCGTCTGTCACTGTGATCTTCTTCATCAGCTCCATTTCACCAAATAATTACTTTCTAAATGCAAATGCATGACTTGTTACTGAAAATACCAAAATCGCTATGTGTATGCCTATAATATTTGAGATCCCTCAATTCCTCATAGATTCCATCATCAAAACTAGATTCAGAGAAATGGTATATTATTATACCCGTTTAAATCAACAAAATACTTTCAAATCGGTTTATAAATGGCGGAGACTCGAAGTTACAAATAAAAATAAAACCTTTTTTCCTCTGTATTTTGTACCTAGGTACTTTTAGTAGCTCAGGTGCTTCTTCTGTCTTCCTCTCGCCAACTGTAGGCAAATTTAGGCTTACGTATTCCGATCGCTGTTGCTTACTTAGATAAATGGGTCCAATTAATTCCCTTCGCGTCTGCAATTGAAAGTCAAGTGTACTATTTTCTGTCGATTCTAGTCAGCTTCCAATTAGTAAGTTTCCAAGGCGCCAATTGAAACAAACTCGAGTCGGGAATGGAACCAATTAATTAAGTAAGCGAATGGATTTTAAATAACTTTTACCCGTACTTGTGTATATTTACGTATAACCGTACCTGTTTCCACCGTTACTATACCAATAACAAGTCTGTATAGTGTCGTGTAATGTCTAAAAGAGATAAATAAACCGGGCAAGAACACATCGGATCATGGTCAGTGTAGGGTTCCGAAGCCGTTAAGTACTAAAAACATAAAAATCAACATGTAATAACTAAAATTAGTTATTTAAGTAATTATATACGCGCTAAAATGTGTTTTGTACGCTCCGACGGGATTTCTTAAACATGCCGGATAAAAACTTCACCTTTAAGATCGACGCAGCGCTGTGTTGAGAGAATCACCCCCCGGAAAGGCCCCCGGTGTGCACAGTATCCCCAACGCCACTCTCCGCCACTATACAACTGCGTCTTCCGCACCCGAAACTTCCCATTAAACTGGAAGAACGGCAACGAGATCACGCTGCTCAAACAGGGGGAGAGCATCCTAAAACCCGAGAGCTGTCGGCCCATCACCCTCCTACCATGCATCTCGAAGGTGTACGAGAAGCAGCTGGCCACCCAACTGGTCCCACACATTACGCCCCGCCTCTAGAAATACATACATTTCCCGAGGGAGCCGCGATAAACGACTTCTACGGACGGAGTCTCCGGCAAAAGCTACTTTATAATATACAGTCAAATCTAGACACGCGGGAGCGTGTCAAGCCAAGTTCAAGAAACAGAACTGGCGAGCCGCACCGTGTGTAATATTACACGAACCATTTGGAGCCACTTTTGACCCCCTCATAAATCAAAAACTATTTTACATAAACGTATCAAATTTGGCTCATATATTGAGACTTGCGAGATACATATGTGTTCTAAATTTCATAAGCTTATCTCAAACGGTTATTTAGATATTAATGTCCAAAATTCCTCATTTTTATCATTGACTGACCTATAGACCAAAACTCTAACCCAGTTCCAGATGACCTAGAGAGTTAAAATTTGGTATGCAGTTAGGTAATTAGATGAATACAAAGGAATAAATAAAAAACTGACAATTTTTAAATAATTAGATTCTATAATGAACGCTTAACATAAATACCTAATATTACCTAGGGTACCTACGTTATTAACTGGGAATAATTATTATTTTTATATTTAGCGCACATCAATAGTGTAAAATCATTACCTACTCATAAATAATGATAAAATAATAGGCATTTAGATTTTCGGTATATACACGACGCGCGCGCGCCGAGTGACGCCGGAGCGGCGCGGGCGGGGTGGGTGGGGCGCTGTGACAACCGAATCGAACCGTTGACGCGAACGTGGCCGAGCGAGCGGCAGCCGCGCTCATAAGCGCGAGCGCCGTCTTGCTGTCCGGTTGTCTCTGGATAATTTGTAGTAATATTATTATTACAATTTCTTTAATAAGTAGGTACGTACGTATAGTATTATAGTATAGGAAATAGTTTAAATAAATAATAATTTTATAGTTATAAGTAGGTAGGTGTAATACTTATTATTATTACAATTCCTATAATAAGTAGGTACGTAGGTTTAGTATAGTATAGGCAATAGTTTAAATAAATAATAATTGTATTTTTTAGTAAGTAGGTAAGACTTACCTACAAAAAGTAATGATATCCCACCAAAAACATAAATGTAAAAAAGGAGAGCCAAGTTCAATACAAAAATTATTCTCTGCTGTGGGCTTCGCTGCAAAAAGAATGGAGATCTGTGATTGAATGCCAAGTTCTATGCAAAATCCAAATATGTAGTCTAAGGGCTGACTTGGCTGGTTTTCCCATACGAATTATATAGCCTTCGCATGTTCTAAACCTGTTACCTTTCGGTTCTTATTTTATTATTCCGAAAATTTGGCTTGCTGGTAGAAACTACCCATCGAACATAAGGCTCTTCCATGACTGTGTAAAAGTAGGTACTTAATAATAATTCGTATGGGAAAACCAGCCAAGTCAGCCCTTAGACTACATATTTGGATTTTGCATAGAACTTGGCACTCAATTTCAGATCTCCATTCTTTTTGCAGCGAAGCCCACAGCAGAGAATAATTTTTGTATTGAACTTGGCTCTCCTTTTTTACATTTATGTTTTTGGTGGGATAAACTGATTTCTAGGCCACTATGAAACGAAGTCAGAGTAACGCAGTAAGTCCAATCCTAAATAGTTTCTTAGGATTTGATTGTTTACGTCACTTTGACATAGTTCCGTAGTGGCCCAGAAATCCATGATGATTGACTTTATCACCCGAGCTAATTTTAACTTCGACTACATTAACTTTTCTTATGTAACCTCAGTGCTTTTGACAATAATTATAAACTTTTCTAACGTACTAGCCATTTACGTTACAGGAAATAGAACTAAGAATGTTGTGTAAGTATCATAAATCATAACGCATTAGAGAGTAATAAACAGTTGTTATTTTTTTTGTTTATTAATTATACGATTGAAGTTCATTAACCATCGTTAAAACAGGACAACGTCTGTCGGGTCAGCTAGTACATATTATAATTATCTCGACAACGACGAGCAAATACCTACACAGCAGGCATTTAGTAGGTATGTTGAAAAGTCCAAATCAAGTAATTAATCAACATAGCTTGAGGGATATCAAAAATTCCTCTACCGCTAATAATTTATTTATAATTTCTTGAGGATCTCATCTTGGGGTTTTGAGGAGGCCACCACATACTACATCTGTTTCAAATTTCAGCCACATAGCTTTAGCCAGCCATTTTAGGGAAAAGTGGTCTTGCAACAAAGTCAACTCCGTTTTCAGTACCCGGAGTACAAAAAATCAGCAGTTCTAAAAATGTAATAGCATCCTATATTGTATCTAAATTTTAGCATCCCCGTATTTTAAAGTTAAATCTGATGAACACATCCAATACACACACACATACATCACATAACATACGTCTTTATTACGTCAAGTTATATTACGTCTTAGTGTCCTCCCGGCGATCCTCCCTCCGCCCGTAGCTTTATTAAATCAGAACTAAAAACACAACTAAACTGGCGCTAAGTCTAAGTGCAAATTAACATCACTTAGCAGAGGGTCTCACTAAGCCGGGATGACTCGTTTAAATTCCCGAACGCAATTAGCAATTATGTATTGCCTTAAGCTGCTGCTTATATTTTTATGCAACAAGTAGACAAGCAATTAATAGCAATAAACAAATTGCCTCAATTAGGCAAAAAGTCGTGTTGTCATTGTTTTCAATTGCATAATTATTTCGTCAGTGTATTTTTACGTGTACGTGTATGACTTCATACGTAAATATTCGACACGTTTATATTAGCTAGGAAATTGTTTTATTATACTTTGAGTCAACATGAATGGGAAAACCAGCCAAGTCAGCCCTTAGACTACATATTTGGATTTTGCATAGAACTTGGCACTCAATTTCAGATCTCCATTCTTTTTGCAGCGAAGCCCACAGCAGAGAATAATTTTTGTATTGAACTTGGCTCTCCTTTTTTACATTTATGTTTTTGGTGGGATAAACTGATTTCTAGGCCACTATGAAACGAAGTCAGAGTAACGCAGTAAGTCCAATCCTAAATAGTTTCTTAGGATTTGATTGTTTACGTCACTTTGACATAGTTCCGTAGTGGCCCAGAAATCCATGATGATTGACTTTATCACCCGAGCTAATTTTAACTTCGACTACATTAACTTTTCTTATGTAACCTCAGTGCTTTTGACAATAATTATAAACTTTTCTAACGTACTAGCCATTTACGTTACAGGAAATAGAACTAAGAATGTTGTGTAAGTATCATAAATCATAACGCATTAGAGAGTAATAAACAGTTGTTATTTTTTTTGTTTATTAATTATACGATTGAAGTTCATTAACCATCGTTAAAACAGGACAACGTCTGTCGGGTCAGCTAGTACATATTATAATTATCTCGACAACGACGAGCAAATACCTACACAGCAGGCATTTAGTAGGTATGTTGAAAAGTCCAAATCAAGTAATTAATCAACATAGCTTGAGGGATATCAAAAATTCCTCTACCGCTAATAATTTATTTATAATTTCTTGAGGATCTCATCTTGGGGTTTTGAGGAGGCCACCACATACTACATCTGTTTCAAATTTCAGCCACATAGCTTTAGCCAGCCATTTTAGGGAAAAGTGGTCTTGCAACAAAGTCAACTCCGTTTTCAGTACCCGGAGTACAAAAAATCAGCAGTTCTAAAAATGTAATAGCATCCTATATTGTATCTAAATTTTAGCATCCCCGTATTTTAAAGTTAAATCTGATGAACACATCCAATACACACACACATACATCACATAACATACGTCTTTATTACGTCAAGTTATATTACGTCTTAGTGTCCTCCCGGCGATCCTCCCTCCGCCCGTAGCTTTATTAAATCAGAACTAAAAACACAACTAAACTGGCGCTAAGTCTAAGTGCAAATTAACATCACTTAGCAGAGGGTCTCACTAAGCCGGGATGACTCGTTTAAATTCCCGAACGCAATTAGCAATTATGTATTGCCTTAAGCTGCTGCTTATATTTTTATGCAACAAGTAGACAAGCAATTAATAGCAATAAACAAATTGCCTCAATTAGGCAAAAAGTCGTGTTGTCATTGTTTTCAATTGCATAATTATTTCGTCAGTGTATTTTTACGTGTACGTGTATGACTTCATACGTAAATATTCGACACGTTTATATTAGCTAGGAAATTGTTTTATTATACTTTGAGTCAACATGAACATTGGTGATTTAAAAATGAAACACAAAACAGTTATATTGCGTAATTCCTAACAATCTTAATCATCACTATTTCATAGATACCTTCCTACGACATAAATTATACTTAATGGCTTGTTTGCATAATACAAAATTTCATAGTTTATGGAAGCGTTCTGAAAATTCTACGCTACTGTAGAGTCGGCCGATAAAAATGTTGTTCATGTTTGTGTTCAGCTTGAAGTTTACAATAGTCAATTAGACGATTCTGTTAATAATAAATGACTGTGAAATAAAACAATATTTAACAGTTTTGGTTTTGTTCAAATTATTATATACATTTTAATCCGAGAATGAGACCCACACTGGGGTGTTCCAGAAGTATAGAGACCACGTTAGATTAAAAATATTTAAGTTAGTAAAGCAAAAAGCTAAGGTTTATTTGTTGACCAAAAAGTTGGACCATAGTTCAGCGTATACAAACAACAAATTCGAACAACGTTCCGCTGGGCGACGAAAGTATCCTTCCAAATGTATGGCTAATTTTTGTCGCACAACGTAAAATTTTCATACAAAATTTAATTGTGAATTAACGTGCCCAAATTTTTGGACCTTAACCATCCACTTAATTTTTTTTATGGTTAATTGCTGCCTGTCTCAGTGTTAGACAATCTGGTCCACCGATAGTTAAATGCAGTGAAAGATTTGGGTTTATTTGCTAGCTTTTTACATAACGACCATATCTCGATTAAATGCAAGAAATTATCGCTTGCCAATAATACAATTTCTATAAACAGAACGCAGGCTTGACATTAATAATGTCAACTTTCTATGTTTTTCCGTAGCCTGTTTTAGCGTGCTCCTTTTGATCTTTAAAATACGTTTGTATAGATAATTTTCCAAAATCTTTAATTCCTAGTTCCTTAGCCCTTATCCTGGTTATACCAGATCTTGATATCTTAGATTTTACTGCTGTAACAATAAAATATGTCAATGATATTTGCTCAAGGGTATTGTTAACCTTATTTATGTTTTGAGCGGGCAAAACTGTACTTAGTTCTCCTGTAATCTACCAAAAAAAACATTTAGTGTTTCTTTAAAACATTACTTTACATACATACATTACATTATATAGGCTGTTGATACCTGTTTTTTAGATTCCTCTTCAATAAAATTATGTATCGTCCCGTGACATTCATATACTCGTACAAATCTGTTCTTAATTAGTTCTTGCTCAGATTGGTTTATTGTTGATTGAAAACAACCGAAATAGTACGTGACTCCCGGCTTATTTAAAAGATTTGACATTGACTGTTGACGTGAGAGCTAGTTCAACCTTTTTTGGATGTTTTTTCTTTGACCAATTTTGTTTATAAAATTTGTATCTTTACTTCTGGGACACCCCTATATATAATTTTAAGTCTACTAGGTACCGATATATAAAACCTACCCTAACACTAACAGGGCTGAGATGCTACATGGTAAAAACGATATTGCCCTTGACGTGCTTCAGTATTGTCAACGTTTCGATAACTCTTTATTTACTTTATTTTTTCTTATTTTTTTATTTTTTCAGATACCAGCCCGGGAGTCACAACCCAATTGGATTAAGCAAATACACCACTCGTAATCTGCTATTAGAAACCTAGCAAGCAAAAAGTGCGTAAGTAAGTATACAGGGCGTCCCACGGCTATGCCACATGAAAGGAAAGTAAATTGAATGTTGTAGATGGAACATTTTACTGAAAGAAGACATTACTTTAATTTAAAAAGCAATTTAAACTGCATTCATAGATATTTCAATAATTACACGGTTGAACCGGAAATCGAACCCGTTACACGAGAAAAATAATTACCCTGTGGCTTTATCATACCGATCGAAAGGCTTCATCATATGGATTTATTTTTTGCTAAATAACATAGTGTCAGAAATAAAAGGAAGACCATGAATTTTAACATTTTTAATACAAAATTAATCAATTTATCAAATGCTCAAAATGAGTCCCTGCCTGTTGAATACAAAGTCGCACTCTTTTGATTATTTCGCTCCCTGTCGATTTTTTGATCTTGTTGTGGTATGTAGAATAATACGTCTAAGTTCTGTTTGTAGCTCGTGGACACTTTCATACTGGTTCTTGTGAACTACATTTTTGAAATAGCCCCATAAAAAAAATTAAAACTATCTGTTTCTCCATCTATCAGCTTTTCATTTTTCGGAACAAAATTTCACATCAAATGTTAAAATTCATGGTCTTCCTTTTATATCTGACACTATGTTATTTAACAAAAAAATAATCCTTATGATGAAGCCTTTCGATCGGTATGATAAAGATACAGGCTAATTATTTACCTCGTGTAACGGGTTCGATTCCCGGTTCAACTATGTAATTATTTAAATATGTATGAATGCAGTTTAAATTGTTTTTTAAATTAAAATAATGTCTTCTTTCAGTAAAATGTTCCATCTACAATATGCAAGGCACTTTCCTTCCATGTGGCATAGCCGTGGGACGCCCTGTATATAGGTACATATATATTATATCACTAGTTTATTCCGAGCTTAGGGGTTCTAACCGTGTCACATTGTGCGCGATTCGTAATGACTGCAGAAATTAAAGAGTTTGTAGGTTTAGGATTGTCTTAAGCTAACGTGCGTCTACCGCCGGTCATAACACATTTTATCAAGATTTTCACAGTCACAGGCTTTTTAGGTCCCCAACTTTTGCATAGCTGCCAATTTAATGTTCGTGTTTTTTACCTAAAAATACCTAATTTTTTACCTAAAAGTTGTAGAAGAAAAGGAGAATCGATACGCACTTACATTTAAAACTACGAGCTCAAAGGCACCCGGTGTAGTGTAGAAATATTATGGATATGTATAAATTTATCGTTTTTTTGTATTATTTACCTCATTCACAAAAAGATTTTCCAGAAAATATACCACCGACGTTGTACCTATTCTGTTCTGTTACATACATACATATTAAAAAAGAATTAGTCATCAAGCAAAAAGACCCCAGAGACAGAAGTACAAATAAAATAATTATCGATTGAAATGAAACACTTTTATAAATGCGGGCCGCGCAAGACCGGCCGTCGTGACGCTCCTTGTGTGAGGGAGGCCGCGTGTCCAGCAAGCAGCCTTTATAGTTTTCAGCTTGTTCGGAAACAACTAAGACACTCTGAATGTGTTATAGGTATACCCTTTAAACATCACATATTATACTCAAAGAGAGTGGGATTACCACCATTAATGTCGTGAATCGAGCATGAAGATGCGGTGTACCTACGAAAAACTTATTTTTTAATGTGTTTTATTTAAGTCTATCACTGTGGCGTTCAAAATTAAAGTTAAACCCCGAGGAAAACCAATTACAGATTTCATAACAGTGGTAAGAGTAGGTCTCGAAAACTGTCTCTTTGATTATGGCTAGACTTCGATATTTGATATACCTTTGCCAGTTATCGCTTGTCCCTGCGACACCCAGTTTATGAGTTATTATATTAATCGTAGTCATAAAATAACCCGTTCATAATTATAAATTTCCGTTTACACTTAAATGCTTGAGCGAGTAGTGAGGACGTAAATACACCTTTCAATAATTCACAAAAAGCACGGTCTTAAGTTGGAAGTATCAAGACTCGAATTCGGGCTTTCCTGTAACCCTACGTTATTGCCGTCTTCTTCCGTTCCGTGGTTTATTAAAGCTCTTAATTTTGTATCTTGCTCTAACTTGGTAAGGCTTGCGCGGAAAGAGAATGTGGGGAACGGACGACCTTTTGCCGTTACGTACGAGCAAGCAGTGCGGCCCGTGCGTGCGACGAAGGCGGTTCTCTCGGCCCGGCTGGCTCAATACGTCGCGACGATCATCTGACTAGCTGAAAAAATTACGTAAATATTACAACATTCATGCTTTCATTATGAAAAGTCTGTAATAGTGGTTGGCCGTAGCACGCACGCGACCCGGCGCCAGTGGCATCCGCCTGCACGGACCCTTTGCGTTTTGTTTATGTCTTATTTTTTCTGTTTGTTCTTTAATTTTATTTTCTCTTAAACCCATAACCCGTGCTGTGAACTGGATTTTTTGTGAGATTTTGTTACACTTTATTTTTATTGGATTGTCACAAGTGCGATTGGTAAGTGTTTAATGTTACTTATTTCATTTATAATATCAAATTGCAAAAAATATTTTGTTCTTTTAACTTTTGTACACTGATTTTTTTAACATGTATATCCTGAGTGTTATTTTTTTAATCTACAAGTCAATTTAATTTTGAACCCGTGTCATTGTGCTTTATCATACTTAGAAGTCGGTGCGTTACTTACCGTGTGGACAGCTTATAAGTTAATCGTTATTATAACTGCATGCCGATTCTCTACTCTTGTGTTCACAACCTTAGGAATGATAAAAATAACCTTCGTATTTCCATTCAGCGTGGATGGTACGTATATGTAAACTTTTCCAACCAAAAGAAACATCTTTTTATCAGCTATGGAATATGCTACACCGACACTGCTATTGTTTTTACGGAAGATCGGTGTTACGCGTTCAAATAGATTCCTAGTCAGTACAAAAGGAGTCAAGTGAGCAATATTTCTTTCGTGGGTGGTAATAAAAATACACCTAGGTACTTAGGTATAATAATAACCAAATATTTTACTTACCAAGCTCCGACGGATAGGTGGTATGGCGATCAGTTGAGACTTGAGAGACCTAGGTAGGTGGTATGGCGATCAGTTGAGACTTGACTTGAGAGACCTAGGTAGGCACGTCGAGAAACGCGCTCGTGAGCTCTGTAATGTATGCGCATCAACACAAACGCTGTCTCCCTACACCTACCTACAATCAACTACAAAGATTAAAAATGTTTGACCTCTGTCATTAGTAAAAATATAATAGTAATGGAAGGTGGAAAATTGTACGTATTTTTAGTAATTCTAGGTAAGTATCACAAAAGTAGAGTCTAGAATGATGAGTGTTTTTTCCTATGCTTTATGTGACCCTTTTCCTGGCTGCCAAGCGAATAAATTCATTGGGTTGCTTTTCATCTATCTACCTATTTGAAAAATATTTTTGTAAATCGATGTTCATTTCAGGATTCTGCACGCCAAGCGACCATTCTTTTTTAAAATATTTAACTACCTATGTGATGTCATGCATGACAGTAGATAGGTATTTTGAAAATGAGAATTTGTCATAGGACACGGTAGGAAAATGTTATTTCCTTTTTTGGGACCAATAAAGTTTGTAGGTTCACATTACCTTGCGGTAAGGAATTGTTATATATTTAGGTGCATTATTTGGGTACGTACCTCTGTTAGATTTCAGTAACTCAAAAGTGGTAGTTACATAACCAACATTTTACAATTATACCTATGTCATGCAGTTACAATTTACATTATTTATTATAAATTATAGTCGACTATTACGGGTTCTTACGACTTTAAAAATTTACCTGCCTACATAAATCTAAAATACTACCAATTCCAATTCCAGTGTTGCCAGAAAATCATACAAAAAAAAAAACATAAAATCATGCCTTCATTCCCAGAGTGGGGTAGGCAGAGCTACAGAAATACCAACAACCCCAAAAAGACTTGTATGAATTCTGTAACCAAATCAAACCAGCCAGAAAATCAAACGTTTATAATATACCTACCTACCTAGCTAATAAACGTTCGTTCGAATGACTGAAACTTGGTCGTCTGAATTATGGGTGTTGTTGGATAAATAGTAGGTACGAGTAGTATGTCCTGAATAGACTGTAAGACAAGTATAGGACTTATTTGTCGTTTAAATACCTAGGTAGATAAGGAACCGTTCTCTCGATTGTCGTAAATGCAAGTTAACTACTCTTTTCGTTGCGTGGGGAGTAAAGAGTGAAGAATCAGTGTCCAACTGAGTAGGAACGAAAACGCTACAAATATTTATAAATATTGTCGCGTAATTTTATTTGAAACTTGTATCAATAAATAGGTGCGTAAAACTTATACCTAGTTACCTTAGTGCTGCGTGAGTCGGAATGTGGGTAGTGCTTTGTTTTGAAACTTTACGCGGATGAATCACAGATTGGAAGCTGATCGAAGGTCGCTGACAGCATCCGCCTGCTGCTAGTGCCGTAAATAATTATTTTCATTTGCCTTTACAAGTTGACTGGTTCTTATAATAGTTACTTACATAACAATTTTTCCTTGGAATTCAAGTGCTTTTTAACTTAGTTAAATCATTATTGGTTGGGAACTATCTTATTTATGGTATAAAGAAAAAAGAAAAAGAGACGCGATGAAATAAACAATATGTACCTCTAATACCAATATCTCCAAATAACGTCAGCGTTTATAGTGAGAAAAGGAAAGATGAAACTCGAACCAAATACGACGACACGTTGGCCTAGTTGGGAGTGACCCTGCCTCCGAAGCCAGCGGTCCTGGGTTCAAATCCCGGTAAGGGCAGATATTTGTGTGATGAGCGCGAATATTTGTTCCTGAGTCTTGGATGTTTTCTATATATTTAAGTATGTATTTCTCTATTTAAGTATATTTATCGTTGTCTAGTACCCATGGTGCAAGCCTAGAGCTTAGTTTGGGACTAGGCCAATTTGTGTAAAAAAAAAAAAAAAAAAATAGGTACACAGTCCCATGTGATTAGTTAGAATGATATTATACCTACGACTAAACAACACCGGAATTATCAAAACTTTACTAGTTATGATCTGTGAAATAAACAATAGCCGGCACAGCAAATTGGGTAAACTGCTGGGTCGCCATTAGGCTAGGTAAGCGCGGGTCCGCAGGCGCGGAGTCAATGTCGCCGTCGCGCCGCAGTTGCCAAATTAACAGCCGAACTAGAACAGATGCTCTTGCACAATCCTCTCAATCATATGGCACGTTTTCGAATTGCCTTTACGATTTAATTTCAGAGAATGCGCAAAATTGCACTTCTCATAACAAGCTATTTCTATTTTTTATAAGCTTGTTACTTTAAACTTTCATCATGCATAAACTCAGTAAAAACTTACACGTTTGATTATGAGCCGGGGTAATAAAACGCGCTTCAATACCTACAAAGAAAGTAAACTATTTCATATATTTAAATACACTTTTGAATAGAGCAATCTTAAGTCCTAATAGCCATGCCTGTTCTCAGCCCGCTGCGCTTTATAGTTCTAGTCATAAGATCTCACAACCACACTGAACTTAGTTAATCTAACCCTCTACAATTTCCTAAGCGGGAATGCTTGATGCACGAGGCAGTTGCAACTCTACAGTGCCAATGTTCCTTGCCTAATGTTACGCTTAATGATTCTATATGATAGCATAGTTTCAAGAGCGATTAAATGATTCGAGTCCCCCGCGATGGCGTTATAACCGACAGTTATGCTCATTACGTCGTCCAGTCGACGGAACGCCATGCAATGCTACTAACGGCCTTATTTACACATAGTCCTTGGTGCTTAAGAAAGTTAGCTATGGCTAAGCTAGCTTTCAAAGTATCAATGACTCTTTTAACGGACTTGAGCACTGAAATTTCCGCGCCTACGAGCACCGTCTTGTTTGTATAAAGTACTAGCGGCCCGCCAGCGGCTTCGCCCCGCTGCAAATTTCTGACTTTCCCGGAAATTATTCGAATTTTTCTCGCCATAAAAACCATTCTTGGACTTCGACGAACATTTAAAAAAAAGAATTGGTAAAATTGGTCCAGGCATTGTTGAGTTATGCGCTTACCAACACATTTTGCGATTCATTTTTATTATATAGATTAGGAACCTAAAAGAGTCCTGTTGCTGTTTGGTGTAATTATTTTGAGCCTAATAAATTTAGTACTTTCTGAAATAAATCAGGGGACAAAGTGTTTTCCTTTGTTTCACTTTAAGAAATAATCAGCGTTTTTTAATGGGAGCTTTCAAATCGTTGGCCACTCGCAATGTTGTTGCTGTATTGCAAAGTACCGACGATTAACCGAAGCATTAAAAAAACGCGTGTGAAAATTTTTGTTGCCTAAATAAATAATTAAGAATATAGCTACTACACTGATTCTAAATAGGAGCCACACTTATTCCAAACTTTAGCTTTATGAGTAAAATCATGCATTCTAGAAAAAAATATCTTGACGTACAGGTGGAAAACAAAGTCACCTTATAAGAGTTCTGTTTTTTAGTAATTGATAAGGAGCTCTAAAACGATTATAAGTACCTAATTGAACATAAGGACCAGCAACAGGAATATTCACTGACTTACTTTGGGAGCGTCTTAAGGCCGTAGGAATTTTAAATGGGGCCATGATTACTTATGAGTGCTGCCTTACTAGACTTAGGTACTTAGTAAGAGGCCTCCACGAAACATCTGAAGTACGAGGAACCTCATTCATTACTTACCTACGGTAGAAAATCGAATCCATGCTACTCTTTCGCCGTAGTTGCGAGTAACTCACTAACTGCAATCACCTAAAGAAAAGTTTAAAGTTAGGCAGTCGTCGCCGTCATCCCATCACGACTGGAGATGTAACGATCGAATTCCGACGCGATAGTTTAGTCTAAGCCGGGCGGATCCGCGATTTCTCCGCATCGCGCGTCGCCGCCGCACATGCGCCAGATTCAATAATTAGTAAACAGTTAACACGAACAGTCGTCGCGCCTCACGAAAATACTCGATAAAAATGAACGTAGTACATATTATTTTAAACTACCTATTTAAACATGTTAAGCCGAAAATTACCACTAATTTTCGTATATAAATACTACTAATAACAGTTATTTTTATTTATAACCGACCTACCACAATGAATGAGATTCATTATTTGACTTTCAAAACCGATACTGTCATTGGACAGTTCAAGGGTAAAATTAAAATAAAATTGTATTTAGAACAAAGTTAAATATTTTATAGCCTCTTGGTGTATGCGTCCAAGTGTGCGTGCGAGCGTTCCGCGTCTATAGGCACTCTCTACTCATGGGCGCCGGGATCCGTCGGAACCAATTAGACGGCAACCCGGTATGCCGCGATGGAATATGACGCTTCTTAGCATCATATTTTCTGGTCACGTTTTGGGTTACCGTTCCATCGTTGCGTGAGCCACTTTCAGAGAACAGAGTCCAACAGTGCTCATGTGCAATCAATGCGGCCAATAATTTATTAATTAAAGTATCAACAGAACTTGTTTAAGGAATGCTCTGCATAACGTCAACGGTAACGTTAAATGGTGATAGAAGATTAGAAAATAGAATAACGTGGATGTTTAGTTTAGTAGTCACATTTTCAAACCAAAGTGTGTAGGTATTTGTAAATACTATAAATAATTTATTTTTGCTATTCACTCCGACTGCGAAATAATGTCACTTTAATACCTATTTGTAAAATCATAAGGATCTTGTTTAAGTCTACCTATTCAATCAAATATGCGACCTAGATGTGTAGGTACGGCGGTTCGCGGTTCGTTCAAGCATCTTACGTATCTATTAGTTTTCTAAATTACGACAGAGATATAAGAAAACACATGATCATATTGATCATAAGCTTTGTTTTTAGGGTTCAGTACTTATCTAAAAGTAGTTTTTAGGGTTCCGTACCTACCCGGGATGCTACTAGGTACTAAGCATCCGCTGTCCGCCTCTCGGCTGTCAGTCTGGATCTCTGCCTGTTTAATTTATTTATTTCGCCGCTATAACAACAAATATTAAAATGATGAACCCCCATATCCTTAACGTGATTTAGAGTTTCCTGTTCGGCCTGTACCGTAATAGAAAGACACATGTCATGATTTTTTAAAAGTGAATTGTTAGGAGTTGTTGACTGTATTTTAACTGTACTAGGTATAATTCTATTATACCCTTATTTTTTAAGGTTAAAGTTTTTTTAGTCCCTCGCAGTAATTTATGAGCGCATGGGCGGTGATCGTAAAAACTAGGTAATTATTAGCACTGCTATGTAAAAAATAGGCTTTTTACCAATAATTTTAAAAATAATAATTTTATTTTAAAGTTTTGGCTGTTTCGAGGCCTTGCGCAGTGATATTGGCTCGAGCCCAAGATGTCTTGCCAAGGGTCAAAGACTTCGTTTTTGTCTGGAATTTAATGGTATCATCTCCTTTCAAATAAGGGCCCATCACTCCGGGAGGCCGTACTGAGCTGACCACCCGAACTACAGCAAAACAATTCATAAAAGGTATACAATAACCCGAGATCAATTATTAAACAATCAATTACACGTGAAAATATTAAAACTTAAAAACATGTTACAAATTAATGTTACTCGTAAGTAGAAATAATTCCATCTTTGTAAACACATTATGATTGCAATAAAATATTGATTATTGAGTATTGAGTACCTATTCCTTTTTTCCTTTGGTCATTCTTAAAATAATCGTAAACCCACGTCATAAAACTCTCATTTAGACTGTTTATAAGTACAAGTATTCGAATGTTTACTGCATTATTCCAGCTTAATCCGGTATTTCTTTCGATGCCTTATCTAATTTATCTTCTAACGATTCCACAAGCCACTTGTTTTTTTGATGTCATAACATAACATTCTTCGCATAATTCATAACGGTATATTCGGAAAAATAAATATTTTAAAAATAAAACCGAGCAAGAGCATGTCGGATTATTGACGTTGCAGGGTTCCGGTTCCGAAGCAGTACTACAGAAACCAAAACCCATCTCAAAAAACAACTAGTAGGAACGAATTTTCTACTAAAGTTATTTGATGCTGCTTTAGATGATTTTACACCCCAAACGCAAAAACCCAACCCCTCGGGTTATAAAGTTTAAACGCTATGTGTGTGTGTCTGTCTGTCTATGGCACCGTAGCTCTTTAACGGATGAACAGATTTGGGTGCGGCTTTTTTTATTTAAAGGCAGGTTTTCTAGCGGTAGTTCTTAGACAAGTTTTATCAGAATCGGTTTATCCGTCTTCGTCGTCAGCGTTTTTAGGTGCACTAGACGCATAATGGGTACTTACTTTACTTTCAAACATAATGTGTACTTAATCTTACAATTTGAAACACCCATCTCTATGCTACAATATACATAACTATGCAATATTAGGAACTTATTGGTCTGAGACTGCAGCCATCCAGCATACTAGTACACTCTTGAATTAAAATTAACTAGAAAAAAATGAAATAAAACCTATAAAAGAAAAAATTTAAAAAACTGAAAGCCAATCTTTAAACGGTCCCTGAACTCGCGTTCGGCGCTTGAATAACAAAATACCACTAATTAAGTATTTAAATATTAAAGTTAATGCTGTTTTCCACGTATTAATATTTAGGTAAAAAACACTGCTTGTAATAAGTGATAGGTATGTTTAAATAATGACTAGGTGCTTAGCTGTTGACTTTCTTGCGGCGCTTCTTCTTAGCTGTGGTTTTCTCTTGGGAGGCGGTGGTGGTAGATTTCAGACTTAAAAGTAATAAATATATAAAAAAACACAGGACAATGAACTAGGCTTGTACTATGGGTACTAGACAACGATAAACCTACTTATATAGAGAAATATATACTTATACATAGAAAACATCCAAGACTCAGAAACAAAATACTCGTGCTCATGACACAAATATCTGCCCTTACCGGGATTTGAATCCAGGACTCCTCCTAGCTTCGAAGGCAGGCTCACTATCCACTTGGCTAGCGCGTCGTCCCGTCCCGTGCGGCCGAGGCATTACTGATAAATTATGATTTTTTCTTTTATTCAGGTACAAAACCCAAATAAGAGCCAAATTTCATGTATAATGACTGAATGACACTGTTTATTGCCGGCTGTACGTACAGCCTAGAACTAATAATAAACTCACTATCAAAACAGCAGTTAAGGTCAACCGGGAAAAAAGCCAGTTCGTTTGAGTCCTCTTTAAAACGACTATACTCGTAGTAACAACTACTACTTGAAGGACAACACGTAACAAAAAAGGGTTTTGGCGAATCTATTTTCCTTTATTTATGAGTAATTTTGAAATTTAGTGTCACACCAGACCAATGCGGTGCGTGAGGTAAGTAAACAACCCCATTTACATTCTTGTTTTTCGTTAGTTTTTGTTTTTTTTTTTTTAAACATGACTAATATTAGTGGGTTCACACGTACAAACTATAATTTGTATTGAAATGTTTCATGTAAAATGTTTGGAGAAAATGTTCCGAACTTACCAAAATGCGTCAGTAATTGCGTCTATGTTAGGCATTTGCCCCAATGACTGTGGGCAACCACCTTTTCCTTGATATGCAGTATTAACAGATTTTAACATATTTTTTATTCGTCAACGATTTCACACACATATTTTATGTTCATAACGGATCTGACTCTGGTAAACATTGGAAAACATCTTAGCCTACTTGTGCAAAATGTGGTTACAGAATTATTAACAAGACTTTTTAGAGTTGTTGGTGTATTTCTGTAGCTCTGCCTACCCCTCTCTGGGAAAACAGGCGTGACTTTATGTATGGATCTGACTCAACTAAGAATTTTCAATAAACTCGTGTATCTTGTTTGCTTATTTGTAAAATTATTGGCAGTACAAATACAAATAACCTTTATTGAACACCACATACAAAATACAGAATGAAAAGTAGAATACAAATAAAATGTTACTAAGTACTTACTGAGTACTGTTGTGAGATTAGTAAAAAAATGATGAGATAATATTTCCATTCATACTTATCTGACATTCAATATTGCACTTATAATTTCGATGTGAGTGTTGATGTAAAACCTGTATTTAAGTATATCTTTATTGAGTTTTAAATGTTTTGATGATACGTATTGGTCACTTGAAATCTATGAATGGATCACTCATAGAGGTGAAAACAATGTCTCTCTTCTAAAATTTCTATCTTACACTTTTTAATCAAAGAAAAATGCTTGAAATATATCTGGTATCTAGGTTTGGATGCATGCGTCTAGAAATTGAAGACGCGTTTTCCCAAATTATATTATTTTCTGTCTCAGCTCGTTACTAGCTGTTTTTGGTCCCTTTTATTCATAATACCTTCTATAAATACGTACTGTATTGTGAACACGTGCCATGAAGTTTTAAAAGCCTAATATTATATTAAAAAAGCTTTTTAATAAAGATGCATTTTCCCAAATTTCATTTTAGTACCTTGTCACTTTCACTACTTTCCTGCATCCAATTGTCGCAGTATTGTTACGTTAGTGCGATAAAGTACAAAAAATGTATTATCATCTACTTTTGCCGTTGACTGTACAGCCTTACAAATCATTCAAAAGACGAATTTCGATAGTAGGGCTTACAAATATTATTAAATGTCGCACCTACACTTTAGATTGCGGCTGTTGGTTAGGACCTCGTTATTTGCATTTATATTTACGTTTTATATCATAAAATAGGTAGGCCTTAGAATACAAATGTGTAATCTAAGATAAATTGACCTAGTCCTATACTGAGCTTAAGTTCTAGGTTTCTAAGACTGCAGACAAAATAAACTAGGAATAGAAATTACGAGTACCTAAATACAATAATTGCTTTTACTGTGAGTCGAACCCAAGACTAACTTTGGCAGGGTCACTACCAACTACGCACACCGTCGTCGCGTCGGCTAAACTAATTATTGAGGTATTAATTGTATGTATGTACACTTTGTAAAGCAATGTCAAAATATATAATACAACAGTTCATATAATAATTGATGATTACTGTTATTATTATGATTTCACGTTGCAGCGATCTAACGTAGAATTGAGAGAATATATAGGGCAAGTAAAAAACATAATATCCTAGACTTTTTGCTTTAAATAGTATGTCATACTTAATAATCTTAATTAATACGGTGTCTGTCGCCGCACGAGTCAAAAGTAAGTATCAGTACTTACGAGTATGTAATCTTAATATTATATATTTTTGTAGGTAGGCGCTAACTTTTTCAACGCCATTGACTGATATTTCCGTCATGGTTGGCAGCGCAAAATAGACCTGAATATCTATGAGGCAAAGTTGTCATTCGCTCTGGTTCTATATTTGACATAGCGTTGAAAAGGATGTTAACTTAAAAGAATGGGCCATAGCAACGCTTCGCGAAACTCCTTCGCGAATAAAAATAAAGACAAATTTACCAATCATACTTCAATTCAATACACAGAGTTGTCGAGGTTGTCTAATTGAGATAACGTTTGACTGAGTGCAGTCAAATACGATGACATGAGACGTACGTGGCTTACCTAGTCGTGCGAGCGCGGCGGCGGACCACGCTTGCTTGCTAATGGGGTTTGACGTACGCAAACCTAATATGTACTTATTCCGAAAATGTTGGTGTATAGCAATGGGGGAAATAGTTAATATCTTTACATTGAACTTAGCAGCTTCTAATCCTCCAACTAATAACATTATTAGTTGCCCTTAAAACATGAGGGTGCCGTTAGTTTCGCATCGCACACCAAGAACAACTCCCGTCCCGACTAATGTTGCGGGAATCCGAATGTAAGAAAGTAGCGCTTCTATTTAACTGTTTTCTAATGCAAATATTAATACTTGGCGAGCAAACACTTTCTAACCTGTTCGTTCACTTTCACCATTAAAAATGGGGATAGAAGGCCGAAAATGATTTGCTATAGTTAGTCAATTAGTAAGGGATTCCGTTTAAAGCTTATGGACTGTTAAGTAAGCGGGCTGTGGGGGCCGGTGGTGTCCGCAAACCGCCGGTTCTCTACCATATACCATGCATGGAGAGTGTACTGCAGCGTCTGCAGACAGTTGTGGCATGTTTGGAACGGTCACTAATTTTAAGCCCAAATTTTCAGTGCCCGTTTCAGTTGCTAAATTTTCATAAGAAATGCCTTTTATTCTTAATGGGTAATAATGCCTTTAGCTTTTTTATAAAACAAACCACCCATATTTGTAGGTAAATGTCGTATGTGATCTTTCCATCTTATTTGACCAACTAAACAGGTTGGGAACGAAACTTCTGCCTAGCAATAACCTTTGAAAACCTTTAAATTGCCTGAGCCTGGACGTTATATGCCAATTTCATAAACATAACTTTTACCCTCTACTGAGTAGTTAAGTACAAGTGCCAACAAGATACTCTGAGAGATCTTTTGAGCATAGTCAATATTAATGTTATTTGATTAAGTAAATTTAATACAAGTAGTAAGTGGCACTTAGCTAAAAGCATAGTACCTACCTACTGTCAACTGTAGCAACTTTGTCTCCAGTGGTGCGTTGCGCATCTTGCTCGAGGCGTTCACTCGCATATGCATCCCAATAATCAATTATGCTTGTTGCATACTCTAAAATCTATGCATATAAAGCGTTTCCAGACCTTATAATAACGTACCTAATATATGCAATGCATATTGATGCAAGTTGCTGCGACGGGAAAGTTACTACGGTAAGGCATACTTGCCGGTACAGCTACCTTATTGAATTGGGTTATCCCAAAAAAAAATACCACTAGTTTTTAATTTTTTTTTTGATAAATAAGACTAATTGAAGACACTAATTTCACGGTTTTTGCATTTAAATCAATATATTAATTTATTTTAATTTTTAAAGAATATGTTTTTATGACGTCACTACAAGCTGGTTTGTTTGAGAAATGCTTTAAAACTATTGAATTCGTTTGAGAGTACGCGTTTCTGACAGAAACGCGTGACGCGTGATCACGTAAAATGTCAATGTCAAGTCATGTCAATATAGGTAAACAAAAGTATTAATGGTATTGTGAACGTTATATTCTTATACCTAAATCATACCTACATTAGAGCTTTAGCTCCACGTATTTCAGCTACGTTGTGATTGGAGCTGTCTCTCAAGTATGTCAATATCCTGACTATATCCACTTTGGGTAGATTAGTGGAATCAGCCCTTACAAAGTTTAATAAATGTACAGCGTTGGTCGTCATTATAGGCAAGAATATCGGTATCCAAGATCTGGCGATGGTCAATTTGTGTAGCAGGATCGTCAGATTTCGTAGAATTTGAAGCAACGTTGTTAAAATGCAGAAAATCAGAAAACGAGTAGTTATATATTACTTATGTTGCACACCAAACAAACCGAAATTTTAGTTTTAGTTTGTTGAGTTTGACAATTTCACCCACAGACTAGCCTACGAGCGGAGGTTCCAAAACGGACTTGTATTTTAATCATTCCATTTTTTTCAAGATCTGACCTTGTCATGTTTATATACAGTTAAAAATTGTCTTAATTTTAATAAGCGTTAAAATAAAACAGAAATAAATAAGACAAAATTCGATATACATTATTTATTTATTACTGCATTCCGGACTCATATTATATGCAGGACTATGGTTGATCACAGATTAGACACAACTTACCAATCAAGATCGTGACGTCACTAAATTACAGGTCAAATAATGTCAAATGATAAATTAGATATAACTATTTAATACTAATATTGTAAAATAATCTGATAACAGGGAATGGTTCTACAACCCTTTTTCTCGAAATGGTTTTTGAATCACTATACATTACAAAATTATGGGATAACCCAATTGGGACATTGTATAGTTTAAAGTCCGTTGCGGAGCGAGCTGTGGGCGAATTGTAGCTTTTTTATCGGTAACGGGATTCGACTCGTACAAAAAACAGACAAATAACGCTGT
Source organism: Acleris holmiana (assembly GCA_949316455.1). Lineage (NCBI taxonomy): Eukaryota > Metazoa > Arthropoda > Insecta > Lepidoptera > Tortricidae > Acleris > Acleris holmiana. Next base: position 16,882,046 of record OX438762.1, on the reverse strand, counting down.
CCTAACTGATATTAAATTATGTATGACCCTGACTGCAGCAATATTGTAGAAAAGCTTATAATAGTGCATCTATAAAATAACGTTTCAGTAGCTTAGCGTTTAAATGTCTGTTCGTGATCGCGAGGTGCCGCGTGAGATTGCCAATGGCTGCCGCGCAGTATAGCAACGAGTTTTACTAACTTAAAGTTCTACGGAACATTCGTTGCAAAATTTTCGCCTAAAATAACTGACAGATTAACATAAATACTAAAACCTCGCTACATTGCAAAACATTATGAGCCCTTTCACACTAGCGTTTTTGCCGGCGGTTTCTCGGCGGAGCGGGAACGCGACCGGAATGCTAGTGTGAAAGGGCACTATACTTATGAACTATCTTTTCCATTGCAAAACACTAATCAGAGATTGCAAAAAGGTGAGGGTAGGTTAGAATTTTTCTAGTTAGGCTTTTATATCTACGAGTATACGTAGGAGTCGCATGCAAAAAGTCAAAGGACAATGGTGATAACCTTTCTTGCAAGATAGAACTTCATTCGTTTGACAAAAAGTACTACTTATTAGTTATTTTGTTGACTTATCAATAAAGGCCGTGTTTATCGCGTGACTAAACATGGATAAAACATCCGTCACTTTCTGTCAAGTACAGTGCAAGAGTGACGGATGTTTTATCCACCGCGACAAACGCGACCATAATTCGGGCCCTAGACGGCTAGCACAAATTGTATTATCTCGTTTTTCGCTCAGTGCATCTCTATCGTTACAACCTGAATAGAAAGGGAGATCGGAGCAAAAAGCAAGTCGCAGACAACATATGCTAGCCCTCCTGGGTAACGTACTTTTATTCAATTCAATCATTTATTCAGTAATTTGGCCGCATGAGGGCTCTTTTATACGTCGGTAATATGCAGTGAATCTACTAGCGCTTCGGACTAGACCATTATTGCGGAGAAGAAGCGCCGCAAGAAACTCCAGCAGAAGGTCATTGTTATCAATTATAAAAAACAATAATACTTAAAAGTAAGTTACAAAGTAACTTACAAAGTAATAAAGTAATAAATTATTATTATTAATACTAGCACAAAACAAATAATTACAAATGAAAGATCAATAACAATAAATTAAAAATAATGACTAGTAGAACAATACGACGAGGGCTCTACGTCAGGAACGATTACTAAAATAACTAACTGGAAAAACAATCCTCGCAAGCAATAAAAAATCTTTAAGTCTTAGGTATTAATATAATATTAATTTTGCAGCCGACCTAATTAAATTGAATAACTACGGAATTAGTCCCATCATTTTATTATACTCTGATTTTGTTCATTAGGTATTACGGTTTTACGACAGAGGGATGAAAAGAGGGCGTTTTCGACGAGCGGTTTTCCGGTTTTTCCTTGACGACACGGAACCTTCAATACCTACTGTAGCATGACTATTTAAAAAAAAGCTTTGAAATTGCCGTACTACCGAACACACGGAGTTTACCGGTGCTCAACACGTAGGATTTGTAGAATAAAAAATGCCGAACAACGTTTTAAAGATATAAAGATTTATTTTAACCAAACCCTAAGTCAACACACACAAATGACAATGCACACATAAAATAGCAAACCGTACAATGTTGATAATATTAACGTACACAATTAAAAAGGTGCCTAAACGGATAGGCCCTTGAAACGGTATAAAAAGAGGAAAGCATGCTGGTTAGGAGTTCACAAATGAAATTACCGTCGGCCAAATTAAAATCCGAAAAAGAACATAAAATATGTAGTTCGATCAGGCGCGCGGGCCTTTTTGAATTTAGGGGGGAAGAGTGATAGGGGTTACTGGGTCGAATGAAGGGTGTGAGATGGTGATAAAAATACCCGTCAGCAAATACTGGAATGCTACTCTAGTGACGTCTCTAAAGCAACACTACAAAATGTGACAATGGTATACTCACGGTTTCTGGGGTGACGTTTGGTATGGGGTACAGAGACAATCGGTTAAAACAAGTTATACAAAAAAAAAAAAGGAAAATGAACACGCGCACTAGTCCGTCTTCATACGACCGCGGTGTAGGTCCGTAGCTGGAGTGAAAACTCGGTTCGCGCGCCGGGTGTAGCCTGGTGCGGGCTAGCGGTGGTGGCGCGGAGTCAACCTCTCCACGCCGTGGTGCCGGTTGGGGTAGGTGGAAGGACTGGAGCCTGGTTGGTGCGTAATAGCACTGGAGCCAAATGGGGTAGGCGGTAGGAACTGGAAAGAATAGACTAATAAATCTACGAGAACCAAACGAGGGGAACGGAATCGGGGGAAAACGAACACAGACGAAGCGTTACTTACCCGGGGAATAAACCGGTACTGCGGTGCCTTCGTACCGTGAGGTAAAACAATGCTCAAAGGTGGCCAAAAAAGGTTGAAGACTGAGGCGTGTTACGGGCGATACACTAGAGGGCCTTCATAGATCAAAACATGCGACTTTTCTTCAAAAAAATAATCTTCATGTGACCATCAACATGTAAAAACACTTTTAGGTTATTCAATGAATATAGCTCAGCTCTTTTTAAAAATAATCTTACTAACAAATTTAGAACCGTGAAAATCGGAGAAATGTACATCCGGCCATACAAAGCTGCTTAGTGGTAGTCCTCTATTTAAGTTCAATTTTGTATTTGGTTTTACTTTGCAACAAAACGTATACGAGTAAGACATAACGGTATATAAACCAGACCCAACTAGCAGTACGAGTATTGAGAAGTCGTTCTGGAAGCAAGTATGTCTGGAGTAGAGCGGGCACGGGTTCTGTCCGGTGGGACACCGGCGATTGAGTGCGTAACTATTTACCAAGCGTAATACAACATTCATTGTAGATTTCTTCTTACTCAGTTTATGGAATAACGTGGTTATTAAAAAAAAACAATTAATTCGGACAAGGTTTCTGCTGCTTGACAAGTTTTGTTCACAAGCAATGACTACACTTAGCTTTGAAGTTTTGTGTACTGAATAAGGAGAACCATTCCCTGTTATCAGATTTTTTTTCTTCTTCTTTTTTATTATTGGCGGTCCACCGCGATGTACGCAGTGATTTCGCCAATGTCAAGTGAGTAGAGTAAATCAGTAAACAGAATAAATCAAAATCAAAAGCCGGACATCTTTCAATCGGCCATCTTCCCTCCCCGAAGGTTACCGGAAGACCATCAGATTATTTTACGATTATCATTTATCATTTGACATTATTTGACCTCTAACATAGTGACGCCACGATCTCGATTGGTAAGCTGTATCTAATCTGTGATCAACCAGAGTGCTGCATGCATATAATATGAGTCCGAAATGAAGTAATATACAAATAATATAATATCAAAATTTGTTTTAATTCAACGCTCATTAAAATGAAGTCAAATGTAAATAAACATGTCCATTTGAATAAAATGGAATGATTAAAATATAAGTCCATTTTGGACCTACCGCCCGTTGGCCAGTCTGTAGGTGGTACATGACTTGAAATCAAGAAGCTTAAATTAATATGACACTGGAGATTGCACGGCGAACAACGCTTAGAAGACGAGAAAAGTGACCTTAAATGACCTCGCTTACGTTTTCTCTTTATCTTTAGGATGAAAAAAAAGGTACAAAAACATGAGCGACGTTTTTTGTCCCTTTCTTTAGGATGAAAAGAAAGGGACAGAATACATAAGCGACGTTATTCAAGGTCACTTTTCTTGGCTTGATGACGTTGTTTGCCGTGCAATCCCCAGTGTCATTTATACCTCAGGTTCTTGCTTGAAATTAACATTTGACGTGATCTGACAAAAACGCATAATGCTGCCAGGCAAAAAAACAATGACTAACGTTTACTCAAACGAATTCAATAGCTTATAAAAGCATGTCTCAATAAAAACTATTTCGTAGTGACGTCATAACGCAATATTCTTTAACAATTACAATAAATTAATATACTTATTTAAATGCAAAAACCACGATATCGATAGAAATAACTAAGGGGTTTATTTTGGGATATCCCAATTACTAGCAGCGCCCATTCTGACCGGCCCATGACCCAGCTCACAGTCGCGTGTCCATTATGCTCAAATGCTCTACTCAACGGACAACCCTGGGTGACCATCGAACGATTAGAGAATTACAGTTGAAGTATTGACCTATCCGCCGAAAGGATTGTCACTATGAGCTCTCATAAAATACCTTTATGTTTTACATGTTACTGTTACCACACACAGAAATACAAGCACATTACAACAAGACTACCGTCTTTCAGTTTCTTTGTAAGGCAGTCTCGCGGTCCCATAGTTGTTAGTGCTGGTCGGACCACTCCACGCAACTCCCTACCTAATGAGAGCTCGAATTGTTAACAGCGCTATCGGTTACTAATTACTTTACCTACTCATAAGAGAAGACTTGCCTATACACTAGCACACAGGATGCATCTCCATGACATGCGGCTGACGCAGCTAAGCATTTGAATTTATTTGCGTCTTGTTTTGTTTTGTATTCAAGTGGTTGTCCATGTTTTATGTGTATACTAATAATAGCGTTATAACATTACACTAAATAAGTAATTGAATGCAGTTAATACAACCAAAGGTACATTTTAACCATTGTTTCAACCATTTTCATTATACCTATAATGTACTATACCGATTACTTTTACTGTAGTCGAAAATTTTGTATTTTTTATTAAGGGCTCGGCATAAACCTCCGTTGGCACATGGACAGTTTAAAAAGTGTTCGTTGTATTTTGCCTTGGAGTTTTGAAATTGTTCATGCGATCACGACTGATAACCAGCACAGAAAAAACAGACGCAAAAACTGGCTCCGATACAAACGATAGGCGAGGTTGCGCTTTTATTATTCGGCTCTTGGGTAACACTTCAATTAAAGTAATCGGTCATTACGACAAGCTTATATAAATGATTGGCAATATTAGTAACTTTCCTCTAGTGCCACGATTTGTGACAATAACTAACTATGTTTAACTGTTTATAGAAATATTTTCTAACTCCAAAGAAATATTGCATAACTTATAAATAGGTTGAAACTCTTAAGGCTTGTACTTTTGATAATTGCGCCCCTCGCCCCCTGGATCCGCAGCGCTGCTCTTGATACTTATTATGAGGAATCTTTCTACACTTTGCTTCGGTCCACGTCGGCAGAAAGGACCGAGACGTTATTGAAATTCTTATGCTGATATCTCGAAACAAGAATATAAAGGGGTTTAAAGTGAAATATAAGCTCCTGGTGGAAGCGGCTCATATGATATGAGCTACGATTTTAGTATGACTGAATGACTGAGAGGATTGTAGGTAGGTATAAATAAACTCACGAAGTAAAATTATTTGATAAGATCATTTTCTACTTTTTAAAATTATTTAATTATAAATATCTCGCTAATGAATTATAATCTCGGAAACATTATTTCGTCCCTAAAGATCCACTTAATCAAAGAAGATTGGCTGTAATCTATAATGTTACAATCTTAGCAATAAACAATTCACACTCCTTTAGAAATAAAATTAGGTACCTTTTATTCAAAGCCTATATAGGTAAGTGGAGTTTGCTGAGAAAGCAATCGGCACAAAGCAGCAGCAGCAGAGCTCCTTGATTCACAATAACGAGAATTAAACGCACTACATGCAAGAGGAGGACAAAAGAAACGAGCAAGTGAAGCAAATTTCGCGCCGCACCCCGCCGCCGGCGCCGCGCTCGAGTGTAATCATATTTTTAATACCTATTTACGCTAAAAGATGAAATCTGTGGGGATTGATTGTGATTCTGAAGGAAAGTTGTTAAAGCATTTGTTTTAATTATAACCTTTCTGATTAATTCACTATTTTACCAGCAAATGATATCAACAGATTGCCCTATGTAAATACTTTTTGTATATAAACGCTCTAAATTTCAACTTGTTTAAAATTGAAATGGGAAATACCTTTAAATTTAAATTTAAAATAATGAATATTCTGTTCAACGGCGACTTAGACGATGGTCAAAATAATTAGAAAGAAATCTCCCGGCGGAATTTCCTCGTCATTGTCGGCTATTTCCTGCTAAGCGACTCACAATGTCGTCCATGACGAATCAAGCTTCAAAGAGCCTGTTCACTGGACTGCCCCAACGACAGGGCTCTTCAACGCTGTTAATGACATTGGGAGGAGGGTGACGGAGCGGTTTTTCGCAATCAATCTGCGCATTCGTTTGCTTCAATATCTAGAATTGGGTGTGTTGAGGCTTTGTACAAGGCGCTATGTTAACTCAAATGCAAAATAGACCTTTATTTGAGGGCCTAATTATTCTAAACCAACGTTTGTATTACAGCTTATTTTGGCACAAAAAAATCCATCAACTTTTGCGAAAAGTCATGACATCTAAATTGAAAAACGAAATGTGAATTTCGTATTTCATTTGACAATTGCAAATACTTCGCATTTATAATGTTACGTGGCATGGTTAGAAGTATAAATATTCAATGCGTGGTTAACCGATAATTAGCACCGGACAAATGAGGGATACGTGTGGTAATAGGGAAAGTTGCGACATAAAAGAGGGTCGCCTCTGTACTGAGGCCTAGTTGTCTGGTATCCTGTTTTCAGAGTGTGCTATTTATGAGCTACACTTTGTTTTGGCTTATTATTGTAAACATATATTTAAAGACATAGGTAGGTACGTAAAGTTAAGTTACCGGGTCAATATTTTTCTTTTTGTGGTGTAATCTAGATATAAACTAACCTATGCCTAACTTACATCTGCCGTACTTTTGACCTACGTAGTACTTATAATTATAAACTTTTAAAATTGAAAAATATTATTATAGACAGACATTACAGGTTACAAATATTGTCAGTGACTTGAGCGCATTACTAGAGCCTAGTCGTAAGCGTTGTGAGTACATAACCAGTTTAATAGCCATTATGTAGTTAAAGGAACACAAACCACACGGGTTTGATATAATTGCTTATTTATGAAATTTAATTATCAGTCCCCTTAGTGGTAACCACATAGTTTGATTACTGATTACATAATTACGCATTTTGCTCTATTGATTATTGATTTGTTCTTTACACGCTACAAATGATTTTCTACTGGATGAGGTTACATAAAGCGTTCGTCGTGTTCAATATACATACGGCCACGGAGCTCGCAGTTAATTACTGTGACACTACGAGAGGAGTAGAATCAAGTTACAGAAAGTCAGTAACGACTTTGATATTACAATTTTATTTACTTCACCTTTGTCGAAACGTAATGTTTTGTATAAATATATGTAAAGATAAGATAAAGAGAAATAAAATTTTATTGATAAACTAAGCACAAGAACTAACAAGAAAATATCCCATGGACGCCAAACTAGGCATATATGTGTTATACTAGAGATCCGGCGTGTAAATAACACTTCATTAGTAATATAAGCAGCATGGCAAGATTGGAACTCAAAGGTAGTTTTTTAGTTATCTGACAAACAAGTTTCTATCGAGCGTGGTATGTAAAACGGTCTAGGCGCGGTGACTCGAGGCCGCCGGGTAACGAAAGTCGCAGAACTAAGAGGTGAACTAGTTATCGCCGTGGTCAGTCGAAGGGCTTTGTCTCGAGCTTGCCGCAGTCCAACCACGCAATCAACTAGCCCGGCCTTTACTGGCCATTGCTGGAAAAATATCGTTTCAGATTCATTTCCAATATTGCTGTCTTGCCTCTTTCTTTATTTACCTTTCTTCGCTGTTGATAGGTTATTCAAGTGTCAATTACAGCCCGCAAACCAGTTATTTTATTTTCTGAGAACTTGAAAACTGGAATTTGTTGTATGTTCTTCCCTCAGATCTATCAACTTTTATTCAGCCCGATTCAGATTTTTTTAACTGGTATGATAAAAAAACCCTTTAGGTACTTGAAGGTCTGATGTATAAAGGTGCGGTCAAAGCGTGTTGGCATAAACATTCATTCAGTCGTGAAGAATCCGAGTAGGTAAACATAACTCAATCAATCGGATAAGCGGTTAAGTTATAGGGCTTTTTTAACTGAGCAAAAAAGTAAGTTGTGAAGTTTGTTCATTTGTATTTTGCAGAAAACATTTCAGTAGGGAAACAAACTAGGTACCTTAACTTAACATAAAATTATACTTTCATGGTTATAAACGTTTGTTAACTCGTTCAGCTGTGCTGTTTATTCCGTCCGTTCGATCCTTTGGGTGGCGTTATTAATAAATAATAACAAAAACATACATTTCATATGTTCATTTCGCAACGTCCGCCCAAGTTTTCGCTGACCGATAAGGAGTTAACAACTTCACTGATATAACATGGTTAGTTCAATTTAATCTAATTGACCAATGCAGCCGATAGCGTTTAACTGGTTTTATAGCGATAACTAAAATACAGTTCCACTCAAACTTTCGGTAAAAACATATTGTTTTGTTAGCGATGAAGTATATAAATTTCTTTGCTACTTGTCCTTCGAGTACGAGTAGGAGGTAAGATCATTAAAAGTAAATAGGGATATAACCTAGGAAGGTTTTTGTATTTGTTTGTTTGTTTGTTTGATTAATATGCATATTCTTGCCAAATTACAGTTTTCTAGTACTAAGAGTCTCTGCGCTAGGCTGTGGACGGACGGACGGACATGGCGACAATATAAGGGGTTCCTAGTTTGACTACGGAACCCTAAAAAACTTCTTAATTGGCCACATCGCAGGAGCTCTATTCTACTCGGTAAATGGTTATAGTCCACATAATAATAACTTTTATTTACTTAGCTCATTCACGTCGATAATTTGTAGTGTATATTTGTACTTGACAATTTTATGAAGATTTACATGGCAAAATAAATGTATAAAATACAATTCAAGCAACATAATATATTATTACACCTGTGTTAATTTATTTAAGTATAATATGAAAGTGTCAAGGTGTGCCTACTAAACATCGGAACAACTGGACCTTACTGTACAAGTAAAAAAACAAATAGTCTCTCTTTGGCTTGCGGCAGTGGCCACTGATAGGGAATGGTCATATGTGTGACGTGACCTAACTGGTAAACACCCTCATAAGTCACTCAGGGGGGTTATCATGAGCTAGCTTTGCAGTTCTGTTTACGCTCAGAGAAAAGGACAGAGCTATATAACCGCCATAGCTCTGTCCTTTACTTAAGGATAGGCGTTTTCGGGGCACCACCAAACAACCTTACTATAAGATCTTTAATATATTTAGGAGGTGGAGTGCACTGTGACAATTTTCAACAGTTTCAGCGCGTTTGTCTAGGGCCACTGTTCTGGTAATAATTGCTTTTATTCCAAGAATTGTCGAATTTATAATAGTAAAAAACCGTGCAAGAGCATGTTGGACCATTCTCAGTGTAGGGTTCCGAAGCCATTAAGTACTACAAACACAAAAATCAACAAGTAATAACAAATTTTCTATTTAAAGTAAATTGGTGCCGTCTTAGATGATTTTAGTAGGTTAAACTCTGTAATCGCCTGTAACGCAAGAACCAATGATGTCTACTTACCGCCGAACCCTATTTTCAAACCGCGGATAGATAAGGCTTACTTCGGGTTGAAATTTGACATTTGCCCATTCAAAATGTGTCAAATTTTAATCCGAAGTAAGGCTATCTGTCCGCGGTTTGAATATAGGGTTCGGCCATTAGTCGTAATAGTTTTTCTTTTTAATTCGTTAAATTAAGTATGCGCTTTTCTTTAAGATATTTTTCTGATATTTGTATTTGTAGTTTTGGCCGCACGTGGTGGGGGAGTACCTACCTACTTACAAAAATTAGCGCCTTAAAGCTTAACATTTATTATTAAAAAAAAACGAGTTTTAATGTGTTATTCATGCCAAATTACAAATGACAGCTTTTCTAATACTAAGAATCTCTAAGCTAGGCTGCGGGCGGACGGACGGACACGTGTACTGATCAATTTCATATTACTAACGCGACCACATAGGAACAGGCATCCACTCAGGTAATACTAATTAATTTTGATATGTTATCGTATTGTTAACGTTATGATGAAGCTACATAGCTATCATTTATCTGACAAGGTGCACTTCATTCTGTGTAAAAACATTTGACATGATTTAATTTAACTGCACGAATTGAATTAAATACGTCCAGCATACAAACTACGTGTGTAATAATGGTGAAATGGTTATAACACACAAAATATACGCAACATTTACAACAATAATCAGGTGATATTATATCATTTTAAATATTTTGTATCAAAACTTAAGTCAATCTCACCTTGATGGGTTAAGTTAGAGTCGCATCCAGTGCGCGCTTCCTCTACCCGAAATAGGAGCTGTTCCGTGCAGTGGAGCTACGTCGACTTTGCCATACGATTCTTATATTTATTTAGACATTTTGTTTGCTGAGATTATATCAAACGTACATTATTCATATTAAAGATTATCGACTATTATACTATTTGTATTCGTACATGATGCAACTACAGTGGCGTACTACGAGTATAAAAGGAAGTAAAAATTGTTTTAGCCATTTTAAATTATTTAACTTAATTTTAAAGAAATGAAGCTAACTAAACTACTATAAAAGGTCGCAAATATAAGTTTAAAACGTTGTTTCCATATAAAAATAATAAAATTTCACCACACGATGGTAACCACTAAACAGATGATTAGAACGTTAACGGTTCTCAAAATGAACTGTCAGTCGATTAACATTGTTTAAATTTAACATCGTATGGTGGAATTGGTACTAAGGTAGTGTGCATACATAATTGTCATATTTTGTAATAGATACTAGTTTTATTTACTCGATAGATGTCGTTTTTAATGCGTGCCTTTATGGACTGCTTGAAACCGAATTAAAACAGTTTTCAACAAGTGCCGGTATGTTTCCGCCTGCAAATTAGAACTTGTATATAAAGTTTGGCCAGATTGCATTTAAATGCCAAATGGATTACCTGATCGCCTCCTCCTCGTATAAGTAAATTAACTCCGTACATTTTCTTTGCGCCATGGGCCAGCTCTAAACTACATTGTGACCTGTCGGTTTCTTGTAAGCAGTGCGTTCCTTCTCGGCAGAGGCAATACATAAACATGTCGGTTAGACAACGTAAAGTATTGTGGAGTCTCCTTCGCCGCCTATCTGAGCGTTTAACTATTTATGCCGTGTGCTCTCGAGAAGGTGATCAAGTGACATTTGGCTGCTCTTCCGTGGAGTGAAGCGCACAAGCGCGGATTTGCATAAACCGGTCGCGGCAGGGCAGCCATTTTGGTGTGCCGTGAGGCTAGTATAGTGCGGTCAACAGCCCGGATCTCGTCAACTACCTCGCCCTTGTTTCTATTTTGAAGTATAAGTCCATTGGTTGACTTAAATTCAAAATCAAATTATTAATTTCCTTTTAATGAGACTCCTCTTCAAGATATGCTCATTGCTAAACCATGGCCGACTGCTTATCTGTCACAGAAACTTTAATTGGAAGGCTATTAAAAATGCAAAGAAGATAAAAACACCGTGCTTAAAAATGGTAGTTTATATTTTTTTGCAAGCATTATGTTAAATAACTCATCTCAGGCTCTATTTCACTCGGTAAAACAATATTGCCTTTGTCAGTTATCTTATTGTAAATGTTACAATAGCTCTTCTTAATTTACAGTAATGGAGGCTGAGTTGTAAACAGGGCTGGGATTCTACACGGTAATAACGATATCGTTTTTGACGTGTTTCCGTATTGTCAACATTTTGATAACTCTTATGTCATTTACAATAATGGCGACTGTGACATAAACGATTCTAAAACACGCCAAACGCGATATCGTTATAACGCAGTAGAATAGAGGCCCTGTACGGTTACATATGTCAAAGGCAATTTACCGCGTCGAATAGAGGCCCTGATTTTATTTCAAATTTCGACTTGCAATCGTGGAGTACAAGCTTTTCCTTCGTTTGCGCAGGAGTCGTTTACTAGTAGAAAAGGAACTGTTTGTCCGGGTCCGGACTATAGACTATTATATATCTTCTAACAACATATCATAATAATCGATATGCAGGGTTAGATGATTTTTAAAATCTATTAACGTGCTACCCTTCCTTCTTCCGGAAGTAGAACAAGTACTTGGAATTGTTGCTATTTTTATTTTGTCTCAATAAATAAATAAATAAAATAAATAAATATCACAGGACAATGTCACACAAATTGACCTAGTCCCAAACTAAGCTCTAGGCTTGTACTATGGGAACTAGACAACGATAAACTTGCTTATATAGAGAAATATATACTTAAATATATAGAAAACATCCAAGACTCAGGAACAAATATTCGTGCTCATCACACAAATATCTGCCCTTACCGGGATTTGAACCCAGGACCCCTAGCTTCGAAGGCAGGGTCACTACCAACGAGGCTAGTGTGTGAGGCTAGCGAGGCTAGCCCACTGACTGGTATTTAAATACCAGTCAGTGGGCTGACACACGGAGAAAGCTCGGTCTCGCCATGACAGACGTGAACTTCTGGGGCTCTATTTCAATTTGTTTTATTCACTTGGTCGAGATTTTTACTTTAATGTCAATCAAGTTTCATTTCTTAACTCACTTTTGGTTGTTTAATTATGTGTCCCTGTTTGATACGACTACACTCAGCTGTTTCACGTTCGTGGTGATCGAATGAACGCCTCCCCGAAGTCCTGGGTCGGTCAATACTCGTATTATTTATTCCTCAAGCTCCGCTCGGTGTAAACCTGCCCAGCCTGCGGCTGATTTCCATAACCCGAATAAGTTAGGCAAATTTAAATAAGGAATTTTATGTATAAACTTAGTCGGCCACATGAGGGAAGTACACGCCATTAATATAAGAAGGAAGAGGTAAACAAGAATTTCCGAGGAATGCGGTGCCCACGCCCGGCTGCATACCTGACGGCTATTTTATTATGAGACCAATATTTAAATGCCATCGTTAATACACTGAACTTAAGGAGTTCTGGCGCCGTATTAATTAGTTTTTCTATAAAACTTGTCTAGTTGATAAGACATCAACGGGCGAGTCTAAGCCGCCTCAGGATAATCAACACTAAACTTGAATCTAATAATACCGAAACCACGTGTTCTTTTGATGATGTCAGTACTCAAGTCAAAATGTTAAGGATATGGGTACTCATAGCACAGAGTTTACTTATGAATTAATGAATGCATCCAAGTTAAAACATCCACCTTAACTAAATTCGAAGGTTTCCACTCATGCACTACGTATACCTATTGAGAAAATACTCACTAAAATGGCACTAAACTCAATGCAGTTTGTAGTTTAGAGTGGATTAAAGTAGTTAAAGAAAAGAGAACCGTGGGATTTGGAAAGTTGACGAGTAACGAGTTTTTATGCTTATAAATGTTTAAGTTAAAGTTTTTTTTCTATTTCCAAAAAATATTTTTTTGGATAACCAAAAGTCCGATGCCTTTGCCCAAAGCAGCAGTTTCTTGGAAACTTGTCTCAATTTTTACAGTACTGTTTTTAACTCACCATTACTGTTAATTACACAAGAGCTATCAAAACGTTGACAATGCGAAAACACGTCAAAAACAATACGGTTCAAGGCTTCAATTCCACACGGCAAAACGTAAGAAATCAAAGGGAATATGGTTTTACCGCGTTGAGTAGAGGCCCGGTACCTACAGACCTAGTTTTTCATAATATTTAATATCTTCAAGATATTGTAAATTCGTAAAAAAACAGTCTTGGATTACGGGGAGAAAAACTTTACCGCATTTTTTATGGACTTTTTAAGCTTTACAATCTTGTTGTTAGATTTGTAGCATTATGCGTCACTATTCGCTGGAAAATGCCAAAATGGCGGATTTTACTTCTTATGTGTGTGCAAAAACCCGTTAAGTTTACATTGAACATGGTATCACCGAATTACGCGAGTCACGGAATCAGCCGAGTTTACCCTATTAATAATTATTATTTATTACTTTATTTTATTAGCTTGTAATTTATGTTACTTAAAAGTATTATTGTATTTTATTATTGAAAAAATTACCTTCTGCTGGAGTTTTTTGCGCCGTTCCTTCTTCGCAATGATGGTCTTGTCCGAAACGTTAGTAGATTCACTGCATATAAGGTATCAAATCATAAATTAGCGGGGTATGCTGAAATACAACGTAGGTATTAACAAAGAACACAGTTTGGTTTTTACAGCTTGCTTTTGTTATTCTTGTTTAATTCAAATCTAGCGCATACAACAAATCTTACTACCTACGAGTACTATACTATAACGATAAATCAATAATAGTAATAGTAAGTATATACATATATACTTATGTGTATATATTATGCATCGTTCCTACTTCGTCAGTTTGACTGTCTACCCGTTTGTTATTATTTTTAATCTTACTATAATTAATTTTCAATTTATATTCAGGTCTGCAAGGCTTTCCGATGGTCCTATAATTTGAAAGATGTTAAGAGAATGTCAGTTTGTATTACCAGCGCGTCTGCCCGACCCATGTCCTGTGAAAAGACAAGGGATATTAAAAGGTATATATGTAAAGTCCACTAACATTTACTGAACTCTATTCGGATCTTGAAACGTCTACAAAATAAAAAGGTTGTCTTTGATGCGAGAGCTAAATGAGCAAGTGGGGCCCCGGGCCCCGGGCCCTGCACCGAACACCGGCGAAAAGAGCCGGCTTAGGCCCATTTATTTAATACTAGGCCATTTAGTCACTGGGAGTGCTAATTACGTGACTGCCCAAGAATGGTTATGCTTTCGACCTTACTTTAGGTATGTATATATATGTGTGTGTGTAGTTTTTGATTCATAGTAGGCGCTGAACGGTTGTTGTTACAGCGTTGCAAAGTGACGGGTAGTTATTTAACTAAAAACAAAAATGCGAAATGACGGATTTCAAACCAAATAACGTACCTCGAATATATTACTTCTTCAGACCCCAACGTACGTAAGATAATTAACAAAAATTTTAGAAAACTAAAAAGATAAACATAATCAATCACTAATAATATGAATTAATTTCACGTAATTTTTTAAAGAACATGGTTATGTGATTCGAATTTCTATTTTTATTTGGAATTGTTTTACTTATTCTATTGGGCTAGTCTTTTGCATGCACATTTATTATGTTTACAAAAACATTCTAGTGTATATTAATACTCCTGTGGAATAACGAAATACGAGTATATTTCATTAGCAACATTAATATTCTTTGTTTGCTGGGAGGGCAGCCCCCACCCAGAGAGCTTCAAAGTAGGCTCTTAAATCAAATCTTCTTTTAATATGCACAAATACTGTAACGTGATTTATTGCGAGTTTAAACTTGTAGTAGGAACATCGTCATAAGAAGCCTATTACCACATATTACAGGTAATCGTTTATAAATTTTTGTTTTATCAAAAGGAATGTGGTGTGGAAGGAGTGGTGGTAGGACCCTGTGCAGGGTCCGTCCGGATCGCTACCACCATCTTATCCATTAACCACCCGCCAAGCAACAGTGTTCGCATTGTTGTGTTCCGGTGTGGGGATAAGACAACCGGTGAAATTACTAGCATAGAGGCATTCCATCTTAGTTCTCAGGGTTGGCAACGCATTTGAGGTCTTAGGGTTATAGTCTTGAGAATTCAAATGTCTATGGGTCTCAGGTTCCACTTACCATCAGGTGGCCTGAGTGCTCGGGTGCCTTCTCATTAGCATAAAAAAATAATTAAAAAAAATGTACTTGTTCTTTTTCCTAAAATTTTATTGGCAGTTGGTATCAAAATATTAAATGATAACACATTCTATGCACAACGTTATTGCTTCTCAATTCAAAGATTTGTTTAAATGTATTAAGAATTCCTAAAAAAAACAAATCATGCAATTTGTTGCAATTGTGGGTAAGTATTTTAATTTTACACACCTAAGTTTTTTATGCGTTTGAGGTATACATACCACCTTGAATTTTTTTTAATGATTAAAGTGTAGACGTAAAATTATAACGGAATCCTAGAGTTTTTTTAATAACATACCATAACTGCCAAAGATCAACACTTTCTCAATATAGGTAATTTTATTGAAACCTACATAATATGTTACGTCGCCCATGCACTGTGGTGTTTGCCTACGCGGCAAATGCGATTTCGTAGCGGAGGCCAGCGCCGAACTGTAGTAATTACGAATTAATTATTATTTACTTACTTTTTAATTATGTAAAGCAATTATAAAATTCGTAAGTAGATTAAATTATAAAGAACATACAGCTCCAGATAGCATAGAATTTCGTTTACATGTCTTTAGTGTCTTGTATCACTCTAGGAAATAGCTTAGTTACGAAGTGCCCTTCGAATATGTACCTTCTATCTTAACTTAAGAACAAACCATCAATAGGAGACTTGACGGAAGCGCGTGGTGCTAGGCCCATGTGCTTCTGTTTACTGCACCAGATAGTATTCTTATAATTATTCAAAGTAAATACCTACTCTTTAACCGAAAAGTTGTCCTCGCGTGTACTTATTTCCATGTACTTATTTCTCTAATAAGTTCATGAAGATACCTAGTCTAAAACTAAAAAGCCATCTTTTCAAATAAACCTTACTGTTTACATGCAATAATAGAGTAGATCCATATTCAACCACTGTATCATTACCTCGCTCGATTTAGGTTTTAAAACCAAATTATGAGATATGCGAAACTATAATAAAACTCGACCGGGTGATTGTTATTTATATAAAGGCACTCTGTTGATAATGTAGTGATACAGTGCCTATAGCCGGCTTCCGAAAACAGTCAAAGAAGGCCGAGTCGAGTGAAAGTGAATCGAGGACGGTAGAGGGGCGGCGGGCTGCGGGGGGCAAGGTTGCGAACCGGCTGCACCGGCCCAGACGCGCCAAACCGTTGAGTAACCGCGCCGAGCTGTAAGCGTTGCGTTAGCTAGCTTAATAGACGATTCGGTGATGTATGCTAATGGGTAGCGCTACCATCCTCTTCCATTCAATCCGTGAATGCCGATTCAAAGGTGATAGGCAAGGACAGTTCAAAAACATGACGTCACCGTCTTGCATCACATATTTGTGCGTTAAGTTAGAATATTCCGTTCCACAGGTTTGGTACACAACGTTACCTAAATGCCATTCAGAACTTGACTTGTTACAACACTATTTAAAAGTCAAATTCCTGAATGGTAATGACGTGTTACAATAAACGAGTTTTGCTGACGTCATTGTAATGTTTATTGGCTTAGTCAATGAAAATAAGGCATGGTGAAATTGATTATTGGATTAAACTTGAGAGTGATTTCTTGACCCTTAATATCCAACTTAGAGTGCGACAAATGTCTTCCGCGTTCGAGTAGAGTCAGACTCGCTTTTAAAACAACTTTCGGAATTGTTTCTCTCTCGCTCGCTCTCACGAGCTCTTAGATAGAAGTAGAATTCAGAAGGTTGATTTAAGAGCTACGAACTGTACCTTGTCGTTATCCCGACGTTTCGACTGGGCTGCTCCAGCTCTGAGCCTATAGCCAAGATGGGTTCGCTAACTAGCGTTTTGATTCGTTTTGTTTTGAGCCCAATCACGTCACTGGTAGATCACGTATTCGAAAAGTCACGTGATCTACCCGTGACGCGATTGGATTAAAACAAATATTAACGCTAGTTAGCGAACGCATCTTGGCTATAGGCTCTGGTCACCGAAGGATTACTGGTGGTCCCTAATTATTATATGTATCGCAAAAGCAAAAGTTAACGTTTGAACTCGATCATGACTCGAATTTGGATAGTGTGGAAATTCGTAAACCGGAAACCGAACGGAGATTTGATCGCTTTTTAACACATTCAGGGTCAGGCTTCCGTATGGAATGGAGTGATACCGGTTTCTTAAGAATGTTTAGTAATTATTAGAAGTTCTCATAGGCTTCGTGTAAACAGCCAGCATTGCATTGGTCTCTTCTTACTAGCACCCATATGTGTTTATTTAAAGACAATGCGCCCCTTTATTTTGACTTCTGCATAATTCAAGATTCACTTTTGGAATTTTATCTTTCCTTCTATAGTTTGTACCTACATAAAACGCTGCCAATTGTCCGACGGTCAACCATTTGTATACCTACTTGTCGGACTTACTCGTACCTATATGTTAAGAGGATTGTGAAGCGATGCTTAAATCGCGTAGCTGTCAAAAATAATCCATACAAATTTAGCTCCGGGCTATTACGTTTCTCACCTCCTAAATCTAATCCGATTTCCACGTTTTTTGAATATGTTGTAAATATTATGAAAAACTAAGTCCGTTTCCGGTTTCGTTTTTTCTTTTTTCTTTCTTTCCAATTAATATTTTCTTGAAAAGCATAAATTACAGACCTAGTTTTTAATAATATCTAAAACATATAAAAAATGGTAAAAATCGGACGACGTTTAAGGAGAGAAAAACGTTATCGCGCTTTATATGGAAATTGTTTGCATCACAGTCCTCTTAAAAGTGGCTTAATCGGTGAGGACGACACACACACGAACATGCCAAATTTGACTAGTGTATAACATGTCCAGTCAGTAACTAATATGATTGGTACTTATGTAATCTAACTTTTGATACCAATAGTCATTGACTGGATACAGTGCCCAAGTATGTTTGGCTCTCTTTGTTTATTATTTTACTATACAATATTTGAAATCCTTAGAGCATTTATAATTTTACTTAAAACCATGGGATATGCTCGCGTTTATTGCGGGGCATAAAACATCCGTCACTTGTAAAGTGCGAGAGTGACGGATGCTTTATCCACCGCGATAAATGCGACCATAATACGGGCCCAGTATTCCATGATAATATCCATTGCTTGTTAACGGTATAAAAAGAAACCTTCATTTCTTATGCCATCTGCCGCCAACTATCATTGTGAAACGTTACTTTACAATGATGAGTTACGACGGCGACGTTACGTCGATGATTAAAGTATATGTTTTTTGACTTTAACTCGGAATTCACAACTTTTGTTTGATTTATACGTGGCTCAGTTAATATCAAAATCTTTACCATATTAGTGGTCTGTAGACAAGACGGCAAAATCTCTATATAAGATAATAAATGGTAAGAATTGATTAATAAACGGTGAACGCCGATTTCGTTCAGCCGAATGCCTGATGGCGCTGTTTGTAACGTTGTTCAGAGAGTTTTACGCTCCACTTGCGTGTCCGGAGCACTCAACCGGACACGGCGAGAGCTGCTGCTCAGAAGCTTACCTTATAATATAAGGTATTAGAACCAAGCTATGTGTAAGTAAAGTAAATAAGTAGGTATGTAAAGTTTGTAATTTCTAAAATGATTTCGTCTGCCGAGGCACAGTATTTCAGAGACCTATACGAGTATTAGTGTTTTCTTTTATATCAGAAATAATTTTGGGTAAGGACCAAAAAGTTGTCCACGCTCACTCAATTAAAATGTCTATGAAACTTTTCCGTTGTGACACGAAAATTAGCCATACATTTGTAGGGATAATTTTCGTTACACAACGGAACTTTTTTCACTATTGTTGTTCGTATGGTCCAACTATTTGGTCCTTTCTCTATAAGTACCGCTCAGCAATTAAACGTAAATTCATTCCGTAAGTAATTAAGTAAATTTTAATACTTCTATCAAAAAAAAAATATGTTTAACAAATAGCGATGGATTCCCCATTTTTGGATATCAGCTTTAATGAAAAAAAAATATGTGAGTAAAATCGCAAATTATTGAGAGTATTTATAACTTACTTCTTATCTTGTAGCCATAGTTATTATATTTATAATTTAAGATGATCTACTTTACTTGTAGAGACATTTTCATATAGACAGTAACTAAGTAGCATCGTTCGTCATGCGATGGTAGTCTACGTTTTGTAGTCACATTTTGGACAAGAGATCATAATATGAAATGGATTAATGTTTTATGAAATCCAATGACCTGACGTAAGTAACACCAGTATCTTAAATTAAAACCACACTAATTGTTACTATTGGTTGACGAGTAAGTTGTAACATTTTTTTTATTATTATTACTATGCTTCAATTATAACAATAAAACAACGCTACGTAGGTAGTAGGTATTACCTACGGTATTGAGACTGATATCTCATTTTTTTTTGATTCCCCCTTATTTGTCGATAATCGAATGGGTGGTAACGTAAAAGCGGAGTTAATTAAGTTGTCGGCTGCAGTGAGTGCAGTTACAGTCAGCGAAATGACGCAATCAGCCGAAAACGTCCACCTACATGGCTGCTATTTGGCTTAAATTCCAATTGGACTGCTATTAACATAGAGCTTAATATGCGTAATAAATATAAACCACCCTTGAAAAGTTTTAGTAGACAGCTCAGCCATAACGCCGCCGGTTCAGTTTGAAGGTGAGTCAAACGGCCACAAAGTTTACGAAGTCATTCGTGTGCAAATGTTTAGACGCGGGCACTAACTCTCGCTGGCCTGTAACCACGTTAAACTGGTGCAACCTTACCCAATAAAAAATAAAATGGCTCTACGACAAAAAGTCAGTCTTCAGCAAAGAAAAACAAACTACCTACTTCGCCAGTACGCTCAAATTATTTATATCATAATTTACAGGATGGTAGGCAAGTCGTTCGATGAAAAGTTGGGGTCAATTGGACACATATACTTTAGAGGCCAATATTCTAAACCAGACGGTTCTTTTAATTATTTACATATTTCAAGTTTGACCTTTTAGCTTTAATAACTTATAAAACAAAACAAAACTACTTTCAAGTGCGGCTCAGACTCGAGCACCGAGGGTTCCGCAGTCTTAACATTAGTAGCCACTAAGGCAAATATATTCCGATTCGCCCCAACTAATCCCCCTTTTCATTAGGCGAACGACCTGCCATCACCCAGCATAGGAAAATATAACAGACATCGATAAATATACTTATTAAGAGAAATAGGTTCGTGCATTTAGTTGAAATGAAGTTTATCGACGCCGTATTTTTACTGACAATGCATGAAAAAGAAAATACAGCCATTTAGAATATGTTTACGACACACCAACTACTAAAATGTGTAATCATTATAAGAGACCTATTTTCCGACCTAAATTCGGTATGATTTATATTGGCACATTTTTCGACAAACTATGACTTACTTAGATTTTTCGAAAATTATTAATTATCACGGCGTTTCCTATTAAGTAGATTAATTCCTATTTAACGACGTAGGATGCAAGACAGTGACCACTCGGTTAAGGGAGAAAGAGCAATTGGCGGCCCACGCACGTACCCGACTTTCCACGTGGATCTGCCCAACAAACCATTTTAATTTATTTGTAAGTTAACTCTCGATTACTTTATAACGTGTAAACGCCATTTTGACAAACGGAAATTGACTTGGCCCTGGAATTGTGTAATATCTAAAGCAATGCTATATAGTGAAGGTTATAAGTATCGTTCAACTACCTATTAATTAGAGCTAGTATTGTACGGAGGTCGATCGTCGTAGGTGAAAAAAATACGATATTTTTATAATAACAAAACAAAACGTCGGTATGTTATTTATCGTTACTTATAAAAATCGAACAAACTCCGTACCTTAATGTGTTTAAGTTATATGCAGGGATATCCCACGCTCCAATTCTTATTTATATAGTAAACGTTGACAATACGGAATGCGTCAAACGCAATATCGTTTTTAGGGTTACGTAGTCAAACTTGGAACCCTTATAGTTTCGCCGTGTCCGTCCGTCCGCATCCTAGCGCAGAGACTCTTAATACTAGAAAGCTGTTATTTTTCATGAATATGCATATTAGTCACGCCAACAAAGTGGTACAATAAAATATGAAAAACATATTTTTTTAGGGTACCTACCCTACATTTAATGTGGGGATGTTTTATTTTTTATCGTCTACCCCATAGTGTGGGATGTCGTTGGATAGGTATATTAAAGATATTGTGAGTTAGTGAAAACATTTTTTTGATTAAGTGATCTGTTTATGAAATATTAAGCTTTAAAGCGCTAATTTTTGTTAGAGTAAAGAATACAAATCTAAAAAAATGTTAAATAAAAGCGCATATAACCAATTTAAAAGGAAAACTATCAATCATTGGTTGTTGAGATATAGCCGATTAAAGTGTTTATACCCACTAAAATCATCTAAGACGGCACCAAATGACTTTAAATAGAAAATTAGTTATTACTTGTTGATTTTTATGTGTGTAGTACTTAAGGGCTTCGGAACCTGGTCAACACAACACTGAGTATGGTCCGCCATGCTCTTGCCCGGGTTTACCGTATGTAATCTCAACCCTGGGCCTTAATTATACCTACTGGATTAAAACGATACTGCATTTGACGTGTTCCCGTTCGATTCAAGAAAAAATGAAATCTTACTTGTAATCTTTAGATCTTTACATCATTGGGACCAAGCAGGTATATTGATGGCAGTATTTTTACTGCGGATGCGACTACGGATCTAATTACAGACTGCGGATTTAATGCTGCTGCAAGTTGTAGCAGTCAACGTCATATTTAAATTTTCAGTATGATTAAAACACATGATTGTCTAAAAACACTATTATTACCTATTGAATCAACCTGTACGTAACCATTTTGTGAAGCACACATAGATACTCGTATTATTAAATTATTCACTCATTCGATCCATTTATGCCAGCTCTTGTGAATCAACCAGTTGCGTGGAACCGTCAATCTAGATTTAAGACTGGTTCGATAATTATAATTAATATCGTAGATATTTTATAATTTTTTCGTTTACAAAGAGATATAGTCTTTTGTTTGGGCGTTCATTTGTGAGGGTGTACGGAGTTGTTACTTATTATCTAGGGTACCTGCCTCTGATACAAGTTTAGCAATAATAAGAAACGTGGCACACATGCGCCTCACGAATTGATCATATTTCTTCATAGGCATTCGATCGGTAAGCATAACGTTCATAGTGCAATGTTTAATAAATGCCTTATTTGACGAAAGCATCTATTAAATGTATTTATTATTGTGTTTTGAACCGTAAAAAGTATAAATTTAAATGATAGGTTTGCGTAATAGAGTACCATTGTGAGACATTTCTCATAAAATTATAATTTCTCTAATAAAATATTAATAAAAAAGCATGGGTGTTCTTTGTTATTGGGAATTTGGAAACTGTGTCGATGACAACGACGATAGTATCGTACACTTTCAAGCTATTTAATTTTCGTTTTTATCTCTCGTTTAATACCTACTACAAGTTTCTATCAACGGGACCCTTCTCCAAAAAATGCTACGAGCAGCGCTGGCTTTCAGCATCACGGGAAAAAATAGCGTGTCCTTAATGGAGTAATTAGTTTTCTCTCGGACTAATAATCGATTCACCTAGCGAGGAATGCAGAAAAATACAGAATGCAGCAAACTGGAACTAACTGCATGCACACAAATCTCCCACTTAGTGTGATTTATTTTACCGTGAAGGAGCGATATGTGCTTGTTTGGAAAGTTCCATGACATAAATATAGTAATGAACGGCCTAGAATCGACTGAAAAGTATGAAAACTCACTATTATGGATGAATAAGTAAGTTTGCGGAATTGACAAAAAGCTTTAAATATTAATGTTTAGTCGTTAATTCCTTCGGTAAAAATAAATATATCCACCAAACATGACCCAAATAGTGGGCAACACACGACAGCACGTCGACCGTGAGAGCGTTTCGTAACTAATACCACAATAGAGGCAATTTAAATCTGCCTTAGACACGCTCGTACTTACGTCGTTTGCATGTAACAGCCTCTTGTATAATGCGCCTTTCGGACCGATTATCAGTGTAATTAATAATGTAACAGTGACTCTTATACGCCTAAAACTCGCTAGCGACGTATAACTTACAATAATGTATTAATTAAAACTTTTCAAGTCAAACTTTCGACATGTATCACAGAAGTGTTCACCCGGTAGATAACGGCGTTCTCCCGCGTTGACATATTGTACTTGATTGTTACAGCTAGCCGCAGCAATCTCCGAGAGAATAGGTATTATCTATATCTGAGCCACGGCAACCACAGGCCTGCGAGTACGAGTATGTTGCCTCTGTTGATCCTTTCTCGACCTGGCGGCGCCTAATTGGAATCCTATGTCCGGCTTAAACCGATTTTGCAACATAAATCAACGTCACAAACTGTAGTTAAAGTGTTGCTACAAGTAAATTATAGTACGATGAGTTTAGAGATGGAACTATTTACTCGACTTCTTCACAAAGGAGGGTAATAATTTCGAGTGTATGTATGTCTTTACCAGTGGAGTATCATTCGATATAATAATCATATAACTCAGTCCTGTTACTGCAAGGGTAGTCAGGTTTCCAAAACTTGTTTTAATTTTATTTTGAGGACCCTAATGTAGAAATCCATGGCAATAAAAATAATGTCATACCTACATACGTACATGAAATAAAACCTGCTTTAATTAAATAGTACCTATACCTGACGATACTCGTAATCTTCTGACCTATCATTTTTGTGTTTATAATATGTTCCATATTTAAAAATGACCTTCCTAACGTTGTCAAAGTAGACCTCACCTTTGACTCGGCACCATGAACGAATCGATTGCCAAACGCTCCGTCCCTTTGGAACGCCGATGCGTGCTCGAGCTGTAGAAATTGCTCGGCGGGCCGTGACGCGCCGCTTTCTCGCGCGCCGCCAGCATCCCAAGTGACGTGGGCGCGACGTCACGACACGTTTCACCACCCGCCGGGCAAGCTCATACCCAATTATCCTCTGACACATACATAAACTTAGATAAACACTATTTAAATTCATCTCAATGTCGCAGCGACCAGCCTGAGAAGTATTTGTACAATTTGATATAATTAAGATCACGCTGCTTCTTAAATAACGGAAGTTTCAAGCTACACCCAACATTTACACTCATCCTATTGCTGTTATCTTCTGGAGGTGATAGTTCATGATAATATACCAGTCGAAATATGCAAATTACCTCACAAAGCAATTCAATTACTTGGTGCAGTAGTCCCAAAGTACAATCACCACGTAATTGACTCTTGGAATTCGTATTGAGTTAAATAAGTAAATTCTTGATACTATAGATAAAATCATCCTTAAATTTTCTCGAAGCAGCTCCAGCTAAGTTGCTGGAAAGGCACAGTAAATAAAACAAGTGAACAGATATTCTTAACTACCCCTGAGTCATTAGGTATTGTGTTCGGCACACTACGCGTTATTTAACTACATTAGGCAAGGTTTCTTGTAACGAGCCCGTGCTACCGGTTCTACCGGTCTGCAACGCATTAGAAGAAAAGGTGCAATTCCAGTTTTTAACATCGACGGCTAGGCTTCGTAATTGTTAAAAGAATAATCGAGAACTTTGTTAATAATATATCCACGAACAATAATCTACTTCCTTGGTATTTAGAACTACTTTAATATTGGTCTAAAATTAGTATAAAGATGATTTTTTCAGTTATCCACACGTAACATATTCTTATAATGTATTCTTATCTTGCATTGTTGTGGATTTTTGGAGCAGTTGTCGTTGTCAATATACCCTAAATGTACTACAGAATCGGGACTGAATACTAGCTAAGATTTTGTTAAAATTTTAAAAGAGCTCCAGCCGAGACTTCTAAGTTTGGGGCTCGTCAACGACGGCTGCCGGACACCGCGGGTAACTTCGGAGACTTGTCACGTAAACTTGGAACTCCTTGTTCCAGCATCGATTAAAGACACAATATCCAAAATAATGATTGGAAACGAAATTGGTTTGCAAGTGACAACTTGGCATTATTAATACTCCAATCGCTCGAAGCATTGACACTTGTTACGATTCCTCGCTGCTCCAGTTTACTCGATTTTCAATCAAACTGAGGGTTTGACAATTTAGGTGTAAGTAAGAAGAAAACATATAGCTACTTCAACAATTGTCTAACGATATCTGGGATTTTTTCCTTGGATTACAGCATATTTCTTTTTCGATTTTACCTATATATTAATAAAAGTATGAACAAAGCTTTTAAGATGCTTGGATTTGTCCTAAGAGTAGGTAACACATTTTAGGAGCCAGATACACTCGTAACACTTTAAAATAATTTTGTTCGACCTCACTTAGATAGAATATCGATGGTCCCACCGAATAAACGAAAATTTGAAAAAACTGCCTTACCAGGAAAGAATAAAACGTTAGAGCTGTAATTACGAGCAACTGGGACAGAATAAGTATACAGCGTGTAAATTTCATACGGGCATATATTTTAACAATAGTTAATATACACCCTAATTAACATGAAAACGTGTGTAACAGCAACATTAGTTGTATTTCTTTTTTTCTTACTAATTAATTCAGCAAGCAATGTATGACATTGCGCAATTAAATTAAAGCATCTACATAATAGTCATGTTATGCTCACGAATTGTTATGGTTCGCCATTTGTTTACTTCGCCCATGAAAGTCAAAAATTTCGGTGCAGGCGGTGCACTCGCCTGAGATTGGTGTTTAGTTTCCACACATTTCGTCCTTGCACTTGGATACAGGCGATACATTGACGACCGATGGACGCTCGCACACTTCGTACATTGCTCCTAAGACAAACTTTAAAAAATTAACTGCTCCTCAATAATAAAAGTTAACAACAAAATATCTTTCTCACATGATTTGTATGATCGTTAACTACGTCAGGATAAAATATATGCCCGTATGAAATTTACACGCTGTATAAAATAGATACCTACCATTTTTTTTTTAATTTGAATTCATTAAGTCTAAATGCTAATTTCAAGAAAATTGAGAAATAACATGTAATACTTTTATTCTAGTGTAACTAGAGAAGCGCAGTAGTTTGTGCTCAAAATGTTTACACGTTTTTTAGGGTTCCGTAGTCAAACTAGGAACCCTTATAGTTTCGCCATGTCCGTCCGTCCGCAGTCAAGCGCAGAGACTATTAGTACTAGAAAGCTATAATTTGGCAAGAATATACAATACATATTAGTTACACTAACAAAGTGGTACTTACAATAAAATATGAAAAATGTTTTTATTTAGGGTACCCCCCCTACATGTGACGTGGGGATATTTTATTTGTTATCGTCTACCCCATAGTGTGGGATGTGTCGTTGGATAGGTCTATTAAAGATATTGTGGGTTAGTGGAAACATTTTTTGATTAAGTGATCTGTTTATGAAATATTAAGCTTTTTATCTTAAATAAAAGCGCATATAACCAATTTAAAAGGAAAACAATCAATCATTGGTTCTTGAGATACAGGCGATTAAAGTGTTTATACCTACCTACTAAAATCATCTAAGACGGCACCAAATGACTTTAATAGAATATTAGGTTTTTTGTGTTTTTTTGCTTAGAATAGAGACTTACCTTGATGAGTACTAAGCGCTCGCATTATTCTTTAGGAAAAAATATACTATTGTTAATATTAGTTTTAAACTGTTTGTAGCTTACTTGCGTAAAAGATGTCTAAAATAACATGCAAATATTCTTAACAATAACCAAGGCGTTTAAATAAATGTTACAAAAACTAAAACGGTCTGGTTTTTAACTGTTAAAACTTAATAAAATCGTTTTATTATCGATATAAATAAATTACCGCAGGCTAGGACAACATATTAGATTCAAAAATTATCAGATTTATTAGATGAAAACGTTTAACAAATAAACGAAAAATCATATATTTTCAAGCATTAATCATTGAACATAAACCCGGATGATGTATTTATAAATCACAAAAAAATAGTTAAGTAATATCAACATAGAATTTTTAATCATTTGTTACACAATCTAGGGCGAACCAGGTACTTAAAAGTAATCCTAGCCACTCATTCGTTTATTTTTTTTTCGCTTAAGGACTCATTATCAAAAACTTTGATTATCATTTATCATAAGCCTATATTAGCCCATTGCTGTACATATAAGTAGGCCTCTCCCATTGTTCGCCACTGAGCATATAATCCTTGGCCATTCTCATACAGCTCTTGTCAGACATCTTGCGAATGTCACCTAGTCTGAGACTACTCATGAATACGATAATATCAATCAGTTCTACGGCCCAAATGGCCGGTCTAATGTCACTTCATCTGGTTTATTCTTTGAACTACGTCGATAACTTTGGTTCTGTGTCGGATCACCTTATTCCGAGTCTGATATTTCAGTGGAATTCACGAGAAATAAATTCCATAGCTCGATGAGCGACTTCGAATTTATGGACCAGCCCTACCGAGTGTTTATCTATTAGCTCCGTAAAAGACCTTTATGTTAATATTACATAGGGTATACACTCGAAGTAATTTTTCATACGCGGCCCAACCCAGGTCAATTCTTCTGTTTACCCCTTCGTGGAAATATTTTTTATCAGCTGCAGATATTGTCCTAGGTTATACTTAAACAACCTCGAGTAAAACATAACCCAGGTTCCGTCCGAGTTCGTCCAGAGACGTAAAAAAGAATCAGCTAGGCGGTTCGGTATGCATTATTGATCCTTGCGTTTTGGCCGTGATGGGGATGACGTCTGAAAATTACAAAAGTGAGATGTACCTACTCATCGATTATGTTGATGCCACGTCTTTTTTACCCGACTGCAGTAAAGCCCATTAGGAGGGTTATGTGTTTGACCTGTATGTATGTCCGACTCTATGTTACCTCGTAGAGCGATGTATAGGCCGATTTCAAGAAGCGAGGTGTCGTTAGATTCATCACACGTCACAAGTATCACTGGGTATTCTCATTAAAACAAAAACAATGTAGCGGCATTAAAAGCATATAAAGGGTAACTAACACTATATAGACGATATTATCAAAACATGCAGTCGGGTTTGAAAAACTTGCTTTTTTTTTAACTTGTTAAACCAGTTTTTTGAACACATCGCAAAAGATTTCCTATAATCGGTTGTGTGTAGAGTGCGTAGTATTGAAGATGTTCTTGAGTTCCTTTTTGAAACCGGACCACCTCTTACTCTTAGGAGCTAGTTAAAACCTGGGTGGCGTTTTGAATTATTCCATTATAAAAGTAAATCTGGAATAGTTGCCCCGGGGGAATAATTGCCTCGATTGTAATTACCTACTCTAGTTTTCCTGATGAATCGCATACTACCTTATGAATCTATCGAAAGTCTCTTCAACTACCACTAAGTTGACTGTGTCGCATGTCTTTGTGTGATAGCACGGGAAGGCAAATCGCGATCAGAGATAGGTGCCCTGTTTCTCGGCGGGGCATCCATTCCAATTTATATGGATTAGGCAAATAATTCCCGAAGTGGGTTAGATGTCCCTAAATATATAGGCCGCAATGAAATAATCACTAATACTCTAGAAATATCAAAGATAGTGATTTCACTTTCCATAAATTTGTAGATAAAAAATAAAGTACCGGTTAGTTTTCCAAATAAAGTATTTTGTTTATGTACTGAGAAATATAGAGTGCTTTCAAAAAGTGTGGCAACGGGATAGTTTACCCTATAAGTCTAACAAAATCGCATGACAAAAATGTTTTTTTTTTTATATCTAGGGACCCCGTAATAACCATAAGGCCAAAAAGGTCCTGAAACAGGATTTTCCACCGATTTAATTAAATTATGATGTTATTTTCACCCACGCCTACCCGACTGATTGAATATGCGGTTAACACCGGAATTGTGCATGTTCAGAAATAACATCTAAAATGGCAATAAAATGTAAGGAAATTAAGATGCTGACCCAAACTCTCTCGCTATGGTGTTAACTAATTGTGCGATCAGTTAGGCATCTTAAGAACTTTGACCTCCTCTATTGAACCTCGGATTATCCACCATTAAACCTCACTCAAAACAACCCCTGGCTAGGAACCAAGGCTTCTAAATACCCTCGTTTGTATGAAAAACGCACTCTGACCCGTATTATTTGAGTGCGAGAGTATTTTTCTTTGTGATATATTTCTTTCGGATTATGAAGATTGTGCGATGTAAACTTGATAGCAATTTTAATGTTGATTTGACGGTGGAGTCGAAAGGTGATAACAGGGTGTCTGCTGTTCTAAACAAAGATACCGAGTTTGGACTCATTAGTTTCGTGTCAAGAATTACTAAACGCTTAATAATAACTTATCACTTATTTATTTGTCATGAGACCTAGCTTTACAAACTTATCAGATAATCTGTAATATAAAAATGAATCGCGAAATGTGTTGGTAAGCGCATAACTCAACGACGCCTGGAGCAATTTTACCAATTCCTTTTTTTAATGTTCGTTGAAGTCCAAGGATGGTTTTTACGATGGCGAGAAAAAATTGAATAATTTCCGGGAAAGTCAGTTTGCAGCGGGGCGAAGCCGCTGGTGGGCCGCTAGTGAATAGATATAAATACCGGCTACCAGGGCTGGAATTCTACAAGGTAATAACGATATCGTTTTTGACCTGTTTCCGTATTGTCAACGTTTTGATAACTCTTATGTAATTTACAATAATGGCGACTGTGACATAAACGATTCTTAAACGTGTCAAACACGATATCGTTTTAACGCACCTGAATAGAGGCCCTGTACAAATATTGCGTTGTAACTGTTGCCAGTTTATGTCTTCAATGGGCACGGTTCTGGTTTTGTTTTGTTGTTATGGGCTGGCGACTTCGTTTGTCGAATAGATACTACCCTGATTTAAGACCGCGGTTTCCATGACATAGCTATCAATTCAGTTTACGGTGAGAGAAAGAGACAGAGCCGTGTAAATTGGCTAGGACCCCTGAGGCGTTATTTATATAACTAAGCCTTTTCAATCTATATCGCAACAAAAATGACCACAGATATTCAACTATGGCAAAGTGAACAAACGGAATATCGGAAATGTACTATCAGTATCAAAAGTAGCTAAGAATGATCTAGACATGACATATTCTCTTGACAATAGAGTCGAGTGGAGGTCATTTTGAGCTATTCGGTTGTGTAGTTACTTCTGCTGCTGACTGTACCTATCGATAAGCAAATTGACATAACAAGATGAAAACGAACTTACCCGAAAAAATACGATGTCGTGTCGTATGATTACTTATGTACTAGACACTTCTTAACAAATGATAGTTTTTTATTGGTATAGAAGTAGAAATATCTCTTACGTTAGAAAATCAAATTAATGGAATGAAATTATAAAATGAACTTGCATCTTTTTAATTATTGCTCAGCTTTGCCAGGGATCGTTAGCTGGGGATTTCAGAGATCCTGGTGTATTATTAAATGTAACTTTATAATGAGATAAATTAAAAAGTGGTTTCCTTTGTTTCAGATGAGATGCCCGTGGGCACGCTGTAGCGGAGCCGCGCCGAGCATGGCTGACTCCAAAGTTGGCGGGACCTGCCACGAACTTTTATAAATTACTTTCCAGCCGTAGCTCATTCAATGATACGGTAAAAAAATCAAACATGGTGCGGCGACGTTGGAGATTTGTTACGATAGCAGCGTTTCTGCTCTTCATAATGAAGGACACGCAGTGTCAAGGTATGTACACATAACATAACTTACTAAATTAAATTGTTATATGAAAAGCTATCAAATATTGTGAATCATAAAACAATGAAATAGTTCATGCTGCAACTAAATTTTACAACTCCCACTCGTTATACACATAAATTCACTGTTAATGTTGTGCTTCGTGTGGCATTAATTCATTTTAAATATGACTGGACGCATATTTAAAATTATTTCGACAACGCCTTTATTACTTGCGCAATGTGTTTGTTTTATACTTTATATTTGATGTGGAATTGACGAGGCTGCGAAATCCACGAGTGTGTAATAAAAAATACTGTCATCCACGGCGCATTTTTAAAGCGACGTGACTCCTTAATAAAGTTTAAACTAGCTTCTATATCCGCATGTTTAATGTATGCTTCCCCCGCTGCAGCACAAACAGGTTATATTACAAAAAAAAATACGACTACTGTACCCATAGGTGCCAAGCTAAACGAAACTATTCGCCTAAGAGCCTTAATAGGAGACCTAAGAGACCAAGATTTCGATTTGATTAGGAAAACGAATAACTTCTGCGAGCTTATAGTATCCGTACTTAGATTTTACTTTGGTAATTGGTTAGTTTAGGCAGCGCTGCAATTTGGGATTATGTGTTTGACCAGTGCCTCTATTTATTCTACTGGGTTAAAACTATCGTTTTGATTCCCCCTTGATGTCACAACAAGTCAAACGTAATATCGTTTTAACTCAGTCGAAATAAGGCCCTGTAGGTACCTATGTCATGTACGTATGTAGGCGTTTGTTTGAAACGTGGCGATTGTCTTAAGAACTCAATAGTTTTACGATACTTGTATTTCCGCAAGAAGAATACTCGTTATATATACTAGCATTAGATATAGCGACGTTACTTATGGCAATCGTAAAACATTCGAGAGTTACACAATTATCTCAATAAGTACGTACCTTACTGATATAATTTTATTAAGGGTCCATAAATTTTAGTTTTAAAGTATTTGATTTTGTATTTTTTAATCGTTTTTTTTAATTATTTTTAGAATTGTTGGTATTTTTGTAGCTCTACCTACCCCACTCTGGGAATCCGTGCAGGGAATGAAGACGTGATGTTATGTATGTATGTATGTTCATTTTATAATACTTCACTTGCATCCATTTCGCGAAAAAAGGCATAATGAGAACAAAATCGTGCAAACGTCCGTGGCGGGTTACGTAGGCGGACAATGCGCCTGGGCGTCGCCCACGTGCCGGCCGGTGCTACATATATTATTCAGACATACCTATTCGCCGACCGGCATATTGCTGTTGGCAAGAGATAATAGCTAGCCGGCAACTCGTGCCTTTGTATTTTAAACTAAACACAACGTTCATCTTCGTTTGCCATGTAAAGTTAAAACCGACAGGTAGGCGTAGTCACTTGAAATTGTAATCACTGAATGCGGCCTCGGAGTCGTCCACAGAGCACCTGCAACTCCGACGCGACAGTTGATACGAGTAAACACATTTATTGTCTATTAAACATTTGATTATATCCCGCATCGTAAAAATAAAAAATTGCCTTATCCATGTAACTACAAGTATATGAGTAGCCTACCAGAATCTCAAAACATCAGGGGAAAGTCAAAATTTGTAGCGTGCAAGGTATTAATTTCTGAATTTTCCCCAATTTTATAGAATTTTGAAGTAGGTGCTGGTTTTCTTCTGCGTCTTTGACTTTGTAATATTTTAATACCACACTAACAAAAATGAATACACAACTTATAAGTTATACATTTATATAAAAAACTTTTTTCATTCAGTTATTACCGGACTGCGACAAAGCTCTATGTTATTTATACATCGTGTATCCAGTTTAACGAAAAATAGTCTCTCTGCAAATACAGTTAATCATTACGTTTATTTTCAAACAATAATAGTAGGTAATAATGGCGCCACTGGCCGTGTGATGTGGTACGCATGCGCGGTGTAGGTAGTGTTCATGAAATTGATATACCTAACTGTGCGCCATAACAATTTATAATTTATGTTTACATTTAGGAACTTGAATGTATATCTCTAAATATTCCTTCTAAATTTCTTGTCCTTCATCAGATAAAGACGTTGATGCGTTTAACATAAATCTTTCTTCAATTGGTAAACACGATCAAAAATCACAGAACTGTGTTTGATTAACTTTTCTTCCTAAAAGGTTTTTTTTGTATGCGTGGGAAACAATATATAAGCTCTTGTGGTTAAAGGTGCAGTATGTATTTTTACGATATATTGAGACAATAAACACTTATTTTCGTTAAATAAAAAAACGTTGACCAGTCGAAATATTTGAATTCACAAGCTTAAGGTGTCATTGTCATATGAAAATCGTTTTCTTTTTACTTTTAACTTTGTCATGTGAGATGCCAGTAGACCTACATCTTGCGTTCGAAACGCGCTTTAAACTAAAGGTAGTGAAATGTAGAGAAAGACAGCAGTTTATTTATAAGTAATCTCGCCACAACCTTTTCAAGAAGCCGTTACATATAAGCACGTACCATGTATTACACCGACGGGTGATAGTAATAATTAGTTGTCGCATTAGGCAGGATCTCTGCTCACTCGAGTCTCTCTCGAATATTTAGCGCCTACGTGATACGCGCTCCCTGCTGGTCGCGGCATCACGAGGACAATATCTTCTTGAAATTTAATTAGTTTTTTTTTATGACCTTAACTACGTCAACATTGGAATATTAGTAAGCTAACGCTTAAATGGGGAAATACATACATACGTACATACATACATAACATCACGCCTTTATTCCCAGAGTGGGGTAGACAGAGCTACAGAAATACCAACAACTCTAAAAAGACTTGTTGATAATTCTGTAACCACATTTTGCACAATCAGGCCAAGAAGTTTTCTATTCTGTTTATCTAGGTAATTATACTGTAGGCAAAAAAAAAACAAATTGATTTGATGATACTCGCAAGGAAAGTTATAGTTTCCCAGTGCAAACCAAAGCGTGGAATTCCGGATCAGTTTGGTATCAGTAGAAGCGCCCGCGACCGGCGCTAAACCCGCTCACCACATGCAGCATTCAACCGACATCAATGTAGGCACACAACATACATGCTGCGAATACCTACACCAATGCGTTGACCCGTCATCGCACATTCCACAAACCGCAGAGCTCGGCATGAATAAAACCATAAGAATTCCTTTATAAAAGGGTTTTATTATTCACGCATATTTCCATCGCAGCAAAACTAGCGTACAACATTAACGATTTAAAAAAAAAACATACATAAGGTGAAAGTCTGATAGTATTTAGTAACTTAATTAATGCGACCAAATGTTGGAACCAATCGGCCGCCAACTTTTGACCGCTAACTTCAAACTGGTACTTCCTTGTACTTTTACGAAGCGACAACCTTCGTCAAATATATACCAAGATTCATAAGCAACATGCTTCGAAGCTTATTAATCGGTAGACTTTGCATACGTAATTTAAACGCCAATTCAATTTTTACACTGTTATGGCTTTCTCAACGGATGCGCTATATATAGGTTTTAATAATGGAATAGTAGTCCTTACTCTCCGCCTTTTATATATTTTTAATAGATACTTATCTCCCAAAAGGCAAAAATGTTCAAATCCTACTACTGGTTTATTTGCCATAATCGTTCTTAATTGAGAAGAATAATAGACCAGGTGTGGTGGAGGGATTTACCCTTTAAACTTTAAGTGTTGACACAGTTGAAAATGGCTACCCAAGTCCTTAGGGGGGGACAACAACAACAACACATTTGAGATTGTCATCGCAAGATTGCAATCTTAAGATTACTAATGTCAGTGGGCTTCAGACGACATGTTTTTCAGAGGTGGCCTGTGTGCTCGTTTGCTGACTCCATGCCATAAATAATGTACCGAGAACGCTGTCTCTCAAAAAATAGCTCAACGGAATCAGAGGTAGTCCATGGATGAATTGATTCCGCCCTACGGCTAGGCTTGCGCGGCATCAATGCGACCGCCGACCTCATTACGACTGATTGCCCGGTTTGTGTTTGGGTACATCTAAAACAATCGTGAATAGCTTTATTAGAGTTGATGATAATTGATAAATGATTTTAGTTTTCAAACTTGAATTACCTGCTGCTTAAAAATACTTACAATGTGTTGCGGTGAAATTTTAAATCGCGACTCGGCACATTCCCATAAAAAGAAGCTCTAAACCTCGACCGCACGGACCAAAGGCGACCTACGTTTTGCATACAAATATTGTATTTCCACGCAGACAAGCACTCGCGCTCAAAGCTGAACGTTGCTTTTAGCAAAATTAAGTACATAGAAGGATATTTTAAAAATTTAATGTCCCTTGTTTATAGCTAAACGGGGCTTTAAAATACGGGTGGCTTTGTACATCATAAAGAGCTTTTAAACCCTTGCCATAAACATCACGTACAGGGAGTCAGGGAGCCCCCGTTACACGTATGCCGCCCTAATAACCCGTGATTTAAGGTACGGTTCGCTTCAAAATATGTATACCTAATCACTCATCTGCAAAACGAGAGTTATTACGTACTTTTATTATTATTATTTGGATATTGATATTTAACCTGTCGGTCGAGTTTTGTACAATAAATATAAAGATATAAAAGTTGAATCTGGCGACATTAGTTATGTCCGTGATGACAGATCGATTCCATTAGAGCGTAAAACGAAGATTTTCAAAAACTGGCGTTGGTGTGTACCTCTAGTACGGCACTTCGGACTCAACCATATTGCGCTCAACAACCGGAGATGATATGTCTGAGGGACTCGCCGGGGCGACGACACGCTTGACAATTGTCGACCGTGCCGTCCCTCAGAATATACCTCCGATAGCTGCTCGTCATAATGACCTCGTCAGCAATTGCACAGGCAAAACCTTCGGTTTCCCCAAAGACGTCACCAAATCGTAGGCAGTTCACGGACGCTACTAGGTCTAAGTCGGGCCCTATCATGGCCTAGTTAGAAGCGTCCGCGCAGCTCCTTTGCCCTTACATACGTTCTTGTTATTAATAACGTTTAACTTGCACTTTTCGTACGTACCTTTTTCGCTACAAATCTTGCAAGTCAATTTTAAACCAGTTCAGAAGACCCACCCAGTTCAGATTTATAATGACTATAAACAAAAATTACAGTCGGTAGCAAAATATTGTCTAAAAATATTTTTATTGACATCAACTTAGTTTATGACGTACTGGGTCCACATAAGGTATCTAAGTATATCTGATCCAGATACGATTAGGTATAGGCATTACAAAATTTCAAGAACCGCTTACAAATCCGTGTCAAATAGGTAATCATTGACATAAATGTAATAAAACTAAAGATGCCAAAATATTTATAAAATATGATTGTGCAAGACTTTCGTCGTTATATACTTGTAGTCATTAATGACTACAAAAGCAGGATGAAGGAAGCGACAACCATTTCAAGTTGGCAGCTTGTTATCCCAGCAATAAGTGCTCTCTTATTTTGTTCTCGACTGCTGATTGTATTGTTTCAGTAACGAAACGCGTGGAAACTTGAAATAAAAGTAAAATAACATAGGAAGGAATAGAAAACAAAGGGTTTTTAGATCCCGCCCGTGATTCATACTCAAACTGTGACGCTGAAGTGTTAGCTTTTTAGGGTTCCGTAGCCAAATGGCAAAAAACGGAACCCTTATAGATTCGTCATGTCTGTCCGTCTGTCCGTCCGTATGTCACAGCCACTTTATTCCGTAACTATAAGAGCTATACTGTGGAAACTTGGTAAGTAGATGTATTCGGTGAACCGCATTAAGATTTTCATACAAAAATAGAAAAAAAACAATAAATTTTTGGGGTTCCCCATACTTAGAACTGAAACTCAAAAATTTTTTTTTCATCAAACTCATACGTGTGGGGTATCTATGGATAGGTATTCAAAAATGATATTGAGGTTTCTATTATAATTTTTTTCTAAACTGAATAGTTTGCGCGAGAGACGCTTCCAAAGTGGAAAAATGTGTGTCCCCCCCCCGTAACTTCTAAAATAAGGGAATGATAAATGTAAAAATAATATATGATGTACATTACCATGCAAACTTCCACCGAAAATTGGTTTGAACGAGATCTAGTAAGTAGTTTTTTTTTAATACGTCATAAAAACATTGATCAAAGCTACAACGAACTTTTATATTATGTTACTTGCTGCTACGGAACCCTTCATGGGCGAGTCCGACTCGCACTTGGCCGCTTTTTTCTAATAATTTCATTACACAATGTCAAAAAGAGCTTGTAAGTATGTTTTTTGATTTAGAGGGTGAGTTTGAAATGTTGTGACCAGACAAAAGGTATTCAGAGAGGGCGTTTCGTTTCTGTTGCATCACGTTCTCCCGCAGGAGATCCTATTGCGTTTTGTATTTAAATTTTATCGGTCTACATTTATAATAAAATAATTATGATATACCATTGAATTCAATCGCAGAAGATAGGTAGTATTTGAAGAACAAAACAATTAACTAGGCCTATTATGATTCAGAAACCCTTTTTAAAATATCTGGCCCACAAAACTCGACTTTGCACTTAAGGCTTGTTTTTTTTTGTCATAGGGCACTCGCCTGCTTTAGTATAAAAAGAAAACCGGATAACGCTCAAAATTTGGTAAATATCGGGTAATTGCAAGACTTTAAAACAAAAAACATTTATTCAATACTTAAATTACTTAGATACACTTAATTGGTGTATGACTTTCTTGCTTTAGTATTTTCAATCAACGACAGCGCATCCTGCTTTTTAATTTACGTAACTAAATTGACCCAACAGCGTCACGTCAATTTGAGTGGTATGGGGCGCCGTCGTTAATGAAAGACACATCGAACGCGCGGATGGCTCCATTATAATCCTAGTGAATAGTTCCCGTAGAAATAACCCGAAACAAGGTCTAAGCGGACGATGTCGGGGCAAACGATAGTTAAGAATAAAGTTTTGAAAAACTCAATGTAAGCAGTTCTTGCTTAAAGTGTGAATACTGGGTGGGAAACTTTTCTCAAATACTCTTACAAGTTTACCCCACCGCGAATTCCTCGCAAACTGCTTCAAGTGGTTCGCTGTTGGAAATAAAACGTTCTCGCCCGCCCTGTTGTTTGTTCCACACAGACAAGCACTTTTGGTGCGCAAGCAACAAGCGCGCTCGACACTCGCTCCTTTTGTGTCTCAAGAGAACTGTCTTAAATATTGTAAAGACATACCTTAACATTTTCTATTTTGCCGAAACATTTAAAATGGACGTTGCAACAAAATTACGAAGAACTTTAAAATATTACTAAAACGACACGTTTTGGTTGCACTTGAGAGGGTGCAATAATATTTGATCTGCGTGTCACGTCGCTGCGCTACTACGCTGCGCACAGTGCGCAGGATGTTCTTCAACAAAGTGCGGGTAAATCTCAAGGTATAGCCGGGTCCGATTCGGAAATATAAAAGTTGCGGGCTTAGACCGGAGCGTTGAGTGTATTTCCCATGGACAGCTGTATGTAGCCCCTTTCGCGCGTCGCTTACAGGCAAAATTTGTTTGTATTGTGCAATCAAAAGAAAGCTGTAAAATATTGTATAGTATAAAGAGAGATTCAGTGATAACTGGCAGTAATTATCTGAATTGAATTTTAAATGTAACGACATGAAAAACTCTACTGCGTTTTCAATTGTACAACAGTAAAGCGCTCTTACATAGATTTGAATATAATAGTTTAGTTTATTAGAAATCACAATAAAAGTAATGAGGGCGCTACTGGACGCTCGGAGCCCTCTTAAATAATATGACCATACCTACTCGACCTTAAGTATGTGGATATGAAGTAATAATGACCAATTGGTTTGTTTATATAAGTTTGGAAACGAAAAAGTCCCGACGATACCTATAAGCAGTTTATAAAAATAATCAGTCTATTTATGTTGGTAAAATTGCTAAAAAACAAGCGCATTCTTGAAACAATACATTATTGTTTTGCGAGCGCCGAGTTGTTTCCCAGATGTGGAAGTTGTTGGAGCTCGGGGGTTTCTACTTCAGTTTCAAACTGAGAGTCGTATTTATTTGATAAAAATGTTTTGTCTTTCCCTTCTGGTAATGTAATATTAATACCTATGAAATACTACTTGTACAAATTTTGCATCCTATTATTATCTAAAACATTGCAGATGCAAAGGGTGAACTTATAAATTTGAAATATATTGATCAGATGTATTAAGTGATACGATTTTAACTAGTTTTCTTCAGTTAAATCGATGTACGGATAAAAACATCCTACCCTTCGATTTTACTATCAATTTGCGTTGTGGCCAATTACGTACCTTCCTATTCGGGAAGTTGTATTACACTGGTTCAACCCCCCAGAAGAGTTATAAAAATCCATAACTCCTGCGGGAGGTAAATCGGCTATAACTGCGCTATACGCCTGCGTGTTATAATACCCTTTCCGAGCAAGTGTAATGAAAATGTTTTTGTATTCTTGTTTTAACCACTTCAAATTTCGTCCTTAATTATTTTATAATGTCCAGTAGCCACTACTATTTCACGTAGTCGTATTAAAAATACCTTAAAGGTTTTTTGTTACACTTTTTTTAATTTAAATCGATAATATTGTATTTATTAGCTCTATTAAATAAATATTCATGTACGCTACAAACACGACTGAAATCAACAAAAAAAAAACACACGTTTTCATTATTATTGCTACAGGTTGTACGAATACTGTTATTCTGTACAATATGACTATTGTATATTCGCGATCACCATTTTTTTAAACCTTATTGGTCTGTAACCATTATGCTTCTAAATTGGTTTAAGTGTACATTTTAAGTTGGTATTTAAGCTAACATTCTAGTTAAAAGGGAAACAAAATCGGGATTTGCATCTGTCTACCTATTTAGGTATTTACAAACCCTTATACCTACCACCCAATAAATTACCAGAAGAGAAAGATTATCTATTTTGTTCATATGTATCATAAATTAACCTTATAATTTTTGTTACAGATGAAAACGATTTTTATTATACACCGGTAGAAAGAAGCTTTGCTCAAGTTCAACCACCCCTGTTCCCGAGCCGCTCGCCGTCGTTCTACGAGCACGGGGACTCGTACAGATTGGCGCCTCCTGCGCATCAACCACTCTATAATGAAGGCTTCGTCAGATTTCCAAGCCCCAACTACAATCAGAACCCGTCACCGTTCCAGTTAACGACCGGACGGAGCCAGTCTGGGGGACAATACTATGTAAATCAGCCAGAATTTACACCTCAGCAACGACAAAAGTACAGGCCATCTCTACCTCATAACTACCAAATCGTACACCCGGCTTCTACCAAAAAGCCCAACACATCACAAATACATTCTGTAGCATATCAGAATGATCCCTCTAAACCAGAAGCATTTTTGGGGCAGATAACAATAAATAATCCAGATATTGACTATTTACAAAACACCCGTTTCAAAAATATTCCGTTTGACGGAAATAGCCTAAAAAGTAATGGTCAAAGCGGCCACATCGCCCACGATGAGGATGTAGACAATGACAATCAGGACCTCTTCGAACATCATAGAGTCACCACGTACAACCCGAATAAACTGGTCCCAAAAGTTAAGCAAAACATAAAACCAAATGCTGTTCGGTTTACTCACTATGAAACATCGCCACATGAACATGCAGAGTTTGGAAACGTTCCAGAAAAGACTTTTACTAGAAATAACAAGATTACTTTGCTGAATCCTGAACCACTAAGTCGCTACCACGGTTCATCTACAGAATATAAGGAGCTCTTAGATTTAGAACCTTTACTAGAAGATGACATCAGTGAAGTAAGTTTCCGTGAATTGATGAAGAATTCACAAGGATCATTTGATGTCCAAGTCATAAAATCTAACTATACGAAGGAACTCGATAAAGCAGACGATAGTGAACCAGACGCTTCGTCAATGAATGCAGACAATATGCAAAAAGAAAAACCAGCAAAGGTATTACCTAGTAAAATCAGTGGGGCACCTTCTCTTCCTACCTCTAGCTTAACATCACAGGCATCTGATCAAAGTCATACTAATCACGAAGACAACGGCAGTGAAGAAGAACAGGACGATACAGAATACGAAGACGTTTATTACGACGAACCAGAGAGCGGGGAAGAGAAATATGTAACCAAAGCACCCACATCGACTGTGAAAATCACAACTGATTTATATGATGAATATGATGTCACTGAAGAACCAGAAAACACAACCGATGAAATAAATACAAATGTTACCCACTCTTTTGATATTCTTGTAATGAAACAAAACAATAAAACAACGGTGAAAGATGATAATTTTAAACATTTTAATGATACAACTGTTATCGATCAAATCGAAGATTTATTAAATAATGACACCACTGCATTAAACACTAACATGACGAGTTCCGAAGAAGATGTCACATCTATTGAAACACCATCTATTCTAGGACAAGAAATTGTTTCTGTAGTAACAACAAAAAGCGTTGTGAATGGAACTATTTCTATACCAGATGTGACGTATGCACCGAGTACAAAAAAGCTTGGAATAGTCACTGACAGCTCATTTATGGACAATGACACCGACACCTCAATTCCAGTCACTACTGAAAACTGGGTTGTTGTAGCTTCTGTACAAACAAGTCGTAGTGTTTCTGGCGCCCGTTTCTTACCATTCCCTACAGTGGAACAGGAAGAGAAGAAACAAGTTTTGACCGATGAGAAAGAAGAAGACGAAGAGGATGAAGATGAGGAGGAAGGCATTGTTACTCAAGATCCACGAAAGCAAATTAGTGGGACAGTTAGTTCTTCGACGGAAAACATTAATGATAAACTCGATAGCATCCAGTCAGAGTTATCAAGTGCAGTGCTATCAGGATCACTGGACAAAGGAAACAAAAATATTG
This sequence comes from Acleris holmiana, assembly GCA_949316455.1. Lineage (NCBI taxonomy): Eukaryota > Metazoa > Arthropoda > Insecta > Lepidoptera > Tortricidae > Acleris > Acleris holmiana. The sequence goes on along the minus strand of OX438762.1, from coordinate 16,839,746 downwards.
AGTTAATTACAGAACCCACCACTGAATTAATTACGTCTACCCCAGCAACTACTACTACCACTACTACTACTTCTCCGCTAAATATATTTACTTTGAAGAGTACTGCGGTTCCAATAGTAACAGAAAAATCGTCACCTGAACCGCTGCCAGTAATGATAAAAAAATTCACCCCACGCGTTGCCACTTCAACTACAACAAAGCCCAAGAAAAAGCCTTCATTAGTAACTGTAATGGATGACTTAGCGGGACTTTTGCCCCCTGGCTATAAACCAAGGCTGTCGTATAAAGATAAACGTACCAGTACGACTACCAGTACCACTACGACGTCGACTCTGGCTCCATTTTCTAGTACTGAAGATCCATTCGTCGACAACACACAAGGACGTTCGTCGGGTATAAGTTCCAAGAATAAAGTTGTACCTCTTGACAGTAAATCTCTTCTACCAAAGGAATACAAGCCTAAAGAGGAGAAATCTCAAGAAGACATGGTGACAAAAGTTCCAAAGCTCCCTGCTTCTGAAGAAACTACAGACGGTAAAGCCAGTAAACTCGATATATTACAGAAAGTCCATGAGGTCGACATTTCAGCATTCTTACCAAAGGACTTTAAATTAAACCCATCAAATGACTCCTCGAAAAAGGAATTACCGATCAGACCTCAACCGGTAGATATATCATCATTCTTACCACCTGGTTTTAAACTCAACAACACTACAGATAAGAAAGATGATCCGACGAATAAAATTGAAACAATTGATGTTTTAAAACTACTTCCGCCTGAATACAAATTAAATAAAACGGAAGAAACTACTGCACCTAGTTTAACTACTAAAGCTCCCGGTGGAATAAAATTAGTGTTCCCCTCAAGGCCAGGTAATAAGGCGATAAGAAAAACTACACCTAGGCCTGCGGGTGAGAGCGGTCCTAGTCCTATTACTCCGAAAATCCATAAAGGCTGGCCTACAAGGTAACTGGTTTTAATTTGTTTTTATTGGGATGAACCATTTTTAACAATGTAGGCTAAATCGAAGTAGGTAGGTACTTTAAAAAATAGGTAGCCTGAATGTTTTTTCGTATTATACATATTGTCATTATACTCGTAGCAATATGTCTAGTAGAGATATTAAGATAGATATTGGAATCCTTTTCTTTTCTTTTTACTCGTAGTCCGTTTAAAATTTAGTGATATATGTAAAGCCTATTCCTCTACCTAAACGTTTTCTTCTCACCGCAATAAGTATAAAAGAGAGCATCGAGCTACGATAAAATTCAATAACCAATTAGATAGGTTTTTTAAATATAAAGTCCTTATAAAGCAACATTGCAAAAATATGGGCAATCCCGGTTAAAAAAACAATTATTATTATTTTTCATTGTGATGAATGTTGTTGTAGAGCATCTACTGAATTCACTGGCTGGCCTACACCGTCTACTACGCCGTTTTCGATCGAGAAACTTTTGGAGGCTCAAAGGAACGCAACAGCCGCTAGTCCTGCGACGGAGTTGAGTACAGAGGCCTCGACGCGCCGCGCCCCCACCACCACCACCACTACACCCGCACCGCCTCCACCCACCACCCCTGGCGTCTGTCAACATGAATGTGACATTGCTGCCACTATCAAAATAGTTTCCGGTACGTTATCGAAACACTGTCATGAATTCTATAATTATGTACCTTTATCATTACTGTTTAATCACTATTTATTGCGGTTTTAGGTGTAAAATGGGTACCTGAACTGTTGGATCACCATACTGAGGAATGGCAAAGATTGGCAGAAGATGTAAAAGAGGAGGTAAGCTACGAAATAAATTATTTGTCGCTCCACTTACTTTAAACGTAACATAATAATTATTACACTTGCATAAGATTTTATTACGAAATAGAACAATAATACTCTAATAATTTACTTGGATTTTTTACGCTTGGGTTACGTTACAACATTTTTGTGCTTCTAAACAAAAATCCGACATGGTGTCGTGGGTAAGGTGCATTTTGCAACGTAACCACCGAAATCAAAAGAAAATGTAAAGGATCGATTGACTTAGTACCAATTTCACCATACGAACTTAAATTTAATCAATGTTGGTCTATTAACATTGATTAAAGTTAGTTCGTACATTTTAACAACTGTTAACGCTCTAATCGTCTGTTATGTGGTTAACATCGTATGGTGAAAGTGGTACTTAAGGTTTCACATTTCACCCGACGTTGTGTTTACGATTAGGTATGTCAACTCCATCCCTTCTGACCGCTTCCAAAAGACGTAGCTGTCGCAAATGGTATCTTGTCTTGAAATTGTAAAACTTCTTTCAGCTCAATTCCGTGTATTCAAAATCTAATTTTTTGAAGAAATGGTACAAAGGAATTCGCATTGACGGCTTTAGTAGGGGATCCGTGCTCGTGGACTACTTCATTGAACTCAATGACGTCGAAAAGAGAGTCGATACATTAGAATTAAAGAAACTATTCCACAAATCCCTTGAGGAAGCCGGCCCTGGGTCCGTAGTGGAGATCGTTACGGAGGAAACGGAACCGTTTGACTCGGATACAATGCTCGGCGATCAGCCGGATGAAGAAAGAATGAAAAAGAGCAACGAAAAAATGACCAAAACGATTGACAAATCTGCAGGCAAACTAGAAATTGGAAAATTTGTAATGGACCCCGCGTATACGGAATTTATAGGTTAGTACCAAAATAAATAAAATAAATAAATAAAATGACATTGTATTTGCTCGTTATCAAAATATATACCATTTTATATCTAAACGATTTTATGTATTTCCAGTACTCCCAAAACGAGAGCAACCGACATTAGTTCCACAGGATGAAGAATCTATCCTACCACAGTGGGGGATTGCCGTGATCGTCATAGCGATGGCGTCACTGCTCTTCGTTATTATATTTGGTGTAACAGTGGTAAGGTTTTGTCCTCATTGTTTTTAACCGATTTCAAAGAGGAGGAGTGTTCTTTTGTATGTTTGTTCCGCGAACTGTCTGACAATTATGAACTGATTTTGAAAATTATTTTCTTGTTTGATAGGATACCTTCCGAGGAGATGCCATTGTCACTAAGTCGGTATCTGATGAAGGGATTCATGAGAAATTAAGGGAACTCCGAAATATTATAGGCGTACATATAGCGACTTTGGTATTTTCAGTAACAAGTCCAGCATTTACATTCAGAAAGTATTATTTGGTGAAATAGAACTGATAGTAAAGGCCACAGATGGCCAACAGAACACCTCAATGGTACTTATATTTAGCGTGGCGATCATATATCTCGATTAAAATAGGTAGTTGAGCGACTGTGACGAAGAACATTTAAATTATTTCAATTCATTTATTTATTTAATGTAGTCGCATTATGGCACATATATTTCAGACAGGTGTTGTTGCCTTAGCTCCACATGGACACCCTGCAGGGGCACCACAAAATATTATTAAGTCTAAAGTACTACCATACAAATATTATTTAACTATCACACACATCTTAATATAAAATAATAATAAGTAAAAGTAAAAATAAAAATGTCATCAATGTCATACTAAAACTACTAAAGATTAAAATGATTATTAAATTAAAATAATTAGTAGAACAGATAATTATGTAAATTACGATAAAAATGCCCAGAATCCATCAAGTAATAATTATAAATTAATCTATACCAATATTATAAACAGGTAAAGCTTGTGAGTTTGAGCGTGTAAGGGGTAAAATTGTTTCTTTTTTTTAGCATTCTGTGTTTTAGTTTTCAACTTCTTAGCAACATCTCGTGTAGACGCCGATGGATTATTGCGAAAAGACGTAACGATTTTTTTGACATTACGTGAGATTATGTTAATAAAAGTTTCTACATAATTGGTAGAGCCCAATTTTATGTGGCTACTTTTTTCGTGAACAAGCCTTACACTCTGCTCTCCACTTCGATTACGAGGAAATAAAACCAATGATAAACTAAAAAAAAACTTTTTTCTTGGATTCAGGCGGCAATGTCTGTTCAATAAGTTCTTCTGCATTATCGTGTTTTAGGTTTGAGCAGTACACGTTTTCACTTGACGACATTTTAATTAAATTCCGTAACACAACCAATTTTGCAACGAAATCAACCAATTACTTAATAGTCGAAAACGAGACTAAAACGTCTTTCCCGCCACTGTACTTCTTTTGAATTTTGTTTTTTTATTTATTTTTCACATGTTTTTTTTTACTTAGATCGAACGCAATACTGCCAAGCCATACGTTGGTTTTGTAATGTTTTTGTTAATAATGCTTGTTTTCTATTTAAAACAAGCATTATTAACATAAAAGCAAGCATTTTAAAATTAGGTGAGGCGCGCTGAGTCCCCACAGCTGAGTAGTATGGAGATGTAACCGGCAATCATAAAACAAATCGGCAAATATAACACAAATAAATCATTTATGTATGCATCAAATAGCACAGACCCAATCGCATTACCCTGAGGGATAGATGACGTCACGCGTCATACGCTCGATTGTACGCATTGCTTTTGACCCGTGCACTTTCCTTGTAAATTCAACTTGAACGCATTGCTCCCGCTTGTAGAAGTAAAGGTGGGTACGAATTAGAGCAGCCTCGGGTTGAGGCACGCACGGCTCACCTATTTTGCTCAAATTCGTACGCGCTCACGCGCTGTGCGCGAGCAGCGGGCGAGCGGCGCGCTGCGAGCCGCCGAGAGTCAGTCTTTTGACAGTGCTCAGTGTGCGTGCCTCGCGTAATTTTGACGTGTATCCGAGCGTGCCGCGGGAAGAACGACAAGTTCTAACTTGTTTGTGGATGAGGCGCGTACAAATTTCATAAAGTTGCTGAGCCGTTCCAAAACCGAGGCGATTTCTTCTTCCTTTTGATAGTAATTCGGTGAATTATGATGCCGCGGCTGTCATCGTATCCGACGCCATTTTGAAATGACGGCTCGCGTCAAGCACGCTGCCTCACCCGCGCATGTTTATGTGCAACCATTTGGCTCGCGAGCAGTTCGCCGCGCGAGGCGAGTATTCCTCAGGCTGAGCCGCTCAGATTCGTAGCCAGCTTAAGACTTACAACATTTATGAGCATTATTTATTATAGATAAAATATATCATGCACTTAGAATTACCCGCAGTGCTGCTTCCGGCAAGCGTGAAATATCCTGTGGTTCTTATTAATTAAGAAGTGAGATATTAATAACAGCATATTATGATCACTAAGAAGTATAAACTAAAATAAAATGTTATAAAAATCCCTATTGTATTCCAGTTGGTGAATGGTGATGATTTATTAATTATTAACTTTGTACTTTAGCTCGTGAATCGACAGAAAAGCGCCAAAGCAAAGCAGCCCATCCCGCTCAGCGAGGACATGCTCCGCGAACTGGATAAAAGCCACATGGGAGGCTTCGACGACGTGCACCAAATGAAGGAACGAGATTTACCTTATCTGCCTTCAGGAAAGGTTCAATTTAAACTTATTCCCAAATAGTACGCTTACTACATTATGAAATAAATCCCTGTAGGATTTTATGCCAAATAATAAACTTAGAAATATCAAAAATAATGTGGACTGATAAGTAAACAATTCTAATCTTGTTTTATAAATAAATTAATAAAATATTTATATTATAATAGTATAGTATAATCAGTTTGTATAAATTAAATACATCATAATATCATGTTACGAAGTGTAAGATTTTCACTTGGAGTGTATTTATTGGACAGCGGCTGTCGACGGCGTTCATCGAGCAACTGGCGTACCCGGCGCCGGGTGACTCGTGGCGCTCGGAGTGGACGCCGCAGCTGCAGAAGTACATGCAGCACTACACGCCGGACTCCGGCCGCGGGTCGCAGACCTACGGCGCCGCTGGCAACGGTTATGGGTACATACATAGACTCACTTACGAATTATAATTACAAGTATATCACCCAATCAACCCTTCATGTTCGCATTATGTCCTGACCAGCCTTGTGCTGCCCTCAGCCATTAGGCTCTCACAAACTTTAGTATTGCACTGGTGGTGACTACTTCGCTTACATACCATGGTTTGACTTGTATATTATCATCACGTCATCCAAAAACCTTCCCCAAGGATCGCCACAATGACAGGTAGCTCTAGTTTATGTCAAACCGTAAAGCGAAGTTAGAGACACTAGCCATTTGCATAAGGTAAAAGGGGCGTTTGTGTTACGACTCGTAAGGATAAAGAACGGCTAATTAAAAGCCTAGCCTTTTTTTGTGTGTTGGTTCTTTTTTTGGCAGCTGCATTATAAATGACATTGAACTGTTTTTTCGGAAGCTACGGCGGCGGGTCGCAGATCTACGGGCAGACGGGCGGCGGCTCGCAGGCCTACGGCTACACCGGCGAGCACCCGGCGCGCTCCCACTACTCGCGCCGCCGCTCCGACTATGACAGCAACTTCTAGACTCACCAAAACCTCTAGAAACGACTAAAAATTTAAACGTCACTTCTTTTGACTCAATCTTGACAATACCCCATCAATTCATTCATGTCCTCTCTTTAATTCATTCCGTGGCCCGTGACTACCGCCTCGTAGGTACGTGTCATCGTACGTTACAAGTGAGAGAGGCACATCAAACTCGGCAGTTATTATATCAGTCGATCTCGACGATTCGCCGGCGGGGCTCCGACTTCAGTTTCGGTTCCTGAAACATAAATCTTTAACCTCTGAATAATATAACAGATTATTTTAACCATATAAGACTTTTTGCTTCAGGTCAATAGATATAGAGATTTAAACAGTAAGCTTTTTAGACCGGCCTATCGCAGAAAAAAGCTCAGAATAGTGCCACGATTATAATGTAATGTTGAGTCACTTTTCTCAATTTTAATCAATATAAATATTAGCTGCCAAATGTTTCGTAACTGTATAACGTACGACTGATTGTGAAATGTAAATAAGTAGAATATAAGTAATCACCAATATTGTAATTACGGAGTAGTAAGTGGAGTTAGGAAATATTTTCTGTAGATATATCTATGCATACCTATATTTGCTCAGACCCCTAGTGAAGCGCCGGGAGCGAGCGCGAAGCGCCTAGTTGTTGTGCCAAATGTTCGTCGGAAAGCGTGCGTGCGGCGCGCGAGCTTCTGTTGTAGCGCCGAACGGGACGGGCCCGCGCTCGTCCACCGCACGGCGCAAGAGCGCGCCGGCTGCACCACCAGCTTCTGTTAAGGAAAGGTCGGCACCATCTCGCGCCAACTTAAGTACCTACTAGTTCCCATAACGGAATTCGTATTATTAACATAGCTGATAGCGTACTTTGATAACAGTCGATATAAATATTGCGAATTATCAAAGAGATTCATGATATTATTGTTCATATTTATACATTTATTATGTACCTCAATGTTATATAAAAACATTCGTTATTCATAAATACCTTTACAATATTGATAACAATATTTAAAAATAAGGTTTTCTTCGTATTGAGTGTCTCAATGTTAAAATTCATCCTTAATGTCTATTGTAAATTCCATAATTATTATTACTATCTTTTAAAACGTTGATTACACACCTACGTGAAATTAAAATTGTTGTATATATAAACCATTTTTGTACATGTAGAGTTTTAATTTAGTTATTTTAGTATTAGATACAAATTTGACCTACAAGACCCTGAGTATATAGAATAAAGAAATATGAAATGGTTCTATGGTTTTCATGTAGACCCTGGCATGAAGATAACATGGCGCCGTAATAGCTGCTGTAGCAGGAGGAATTTAAATCATATTTTGCGTGATAGGTAATTAGGTTGGTGCACGAGGCATTCACCTGTGTCGTGTATCTAACCTTCAGCGAGCGAATGAAACATTTGGAAATGATGTAGAATTGTGGTAAAATGCTGAGTGAAGGAGAGAGATTTTAACGTTAACGCCCAAGTCTAATTTATTTTTGCTAGCATACCTTAACAAGCCTGATATAAAACACCTAAGGTAAAAGCACCAATGTTCGACACTTTTAGCTGGCGTGCACCAGTAATCGACAGAAGCTTTTAATTCAAAGATCATAGGGTTATAAATTGATTGTTTCAAAACAAAAGAATAACTCTTATCTTCTTTGAACAAGAGTCAGTGTCGAACATTGATCCTATGTCGAGTACTGGTGCCGTTACCTTACGGTTCTTTTGAGGGAAGCAAAGAGATTTTATGCGTTAAAGACATTTTTCAATATTTCAACAAACCGTTTTTTTTCTAAAATATCATTTTATTATTGCCAACCAAAATAATACACTGAGAAACATCTTGGCCTGATTAAGCAAAATGTGGTTACAAAAAGAAGCCTTTTTAGAGTTGTTGATATTTCTATTGCTCTGCCTACTCCACTTTGGGAGTGAAGGCGTGATGTTATGTATGTAACTAAAATATTTAACATAGGTAAACAACTGAAATATTCAAATAATATAGACTGGACCATCAAAGACAAGTTTGGTGTCAAATTGGTCTCATTTATTACAACGGGTTATCCCATAATTTTATTATGTATGTGATTGGAAAACCATTCCGAGAATAAGCCAAGTGTTGTAGAAACATTCCCTTGTAATCAGATTATCTTACAAAAATAGTATTACATGGTCATTTTTTTATTTATCATTTGAGATTATTTGACCTCTAATGTAGTTACATCACGATCTTGATTGCTAAATTGTATTTAATCTGTGATCAACCATAGTACCGCATCATGCAGTATTTTTTTTATAATCTGAGGTTGAAACGCAGTAATATACAAACAATGTAGGTATATCAAATTTTGTCTTATTTATTTCTGTTTTATTTTACCGCTTATTAAAATCAAGTAAAACTTTCACTGTATGCTGCCAGGCAAAAAAACAATCAATAAGGTGACTGTGGAAAAGACCGGCATACTTTTTTTTTACCTCGGAGTGATCTCTGAGTGATCTAGCTGCGTTAATTATTCACCAAAGTTACCGCTTGTAATCGCATACGATGAAGAATTTCATAAATAGTAGTTCAGCTATAGTGACAGATCATTTTAATCACAAACTAAGCTAAAACAATAGTATTTTATAAATTCGGCGAGCAGACGGACTTCCCGTGTAGTTTAGGGTAAGGGTGAAGCCAGACGAGCGTAATTTTTTGAGTTCTGGGTCGCGTAATTTCTGCTGCATTCTTTTTCATACAAAACTACTCTTTTGTTCACACGGCGACGCAAAATGAGTTGCTTTTGTATAGGCAGAAATTACGCGACTCACAACTCAAAAAATTACGCTCGTCTGGCTTCACCCTAAGTCCGTCTAGTAATGATATCAGCCATACGTACTATGGGTGCTTAATTATGTTTGTGTTCGAATCCTTAAAAAGAATGAACCAAGACAATGAAAAGTGTATTTCAAACTTGTTATTATAAGGTTTAGATTCAATATAAACGCAATTTTTCTTATTTAAAGACAAGCAATTTCGCGTAAATGGGTTGGTAAACCTTTTTTGGAAAATAATTATACGTAAGTACTTACTTATTTATTTTTGGGTTTCCTAAATAAAAGATCAGAGGTAAATTTAAAAGGTATATTAACTAAGTTCAAAGAAGAAGAAGAAAGAGGGGTTAATTAAATAAACTTATAGTAGAGCAATTTGATTGGCCAATAAAAATCCATAACTATTTAAGTACATACTTCGTAAATTTTCAGGTTAAGTAAGGCGAAGACCCACGTCACGTAGCGGTATGATACCTTAAGTATTTTAATAAAGAATAATAAAAGGATAACAATAAAATAATGGTTTAATTTTACAAAAAATCTTAACACGGCATTGTAATGATTCAATGAATGAAAAACCTTCATAAAGTGATCACATAAAATATAATTGTCATCTCATCAGCTACGTAGTTTTAAAGATTTAAGCATACATAGGGATATAGGGACAGAAAAAGCGACTTTGTTTTATACTATGTAGTGATAACGGTAATATGAGGAGCTTATCAAATTTCTTACATAGTTACTGTTTAATCCAAAACACGTTTAATTTCTATTTTTATGTTTTTTTTGCAAACGGGTTTGTTAATTTAGGTACCCATCAAGTTCAAAACACGAAAATACTTGACACTTGACAGTTGAATTACGTCCAAAGTTATTGTCGTAGCTACATCTATTATGAAGTGATGGAACTAAAACAAAATGCTGCTTTACCGAGCGAGCCGTCGGCGTTTTACCTATTCTAAAACAGAAGTTATAGCGTGTAGACGGACTTGCCTTGTAGACGGTCTTGCCCGTTCCCGTAGTCACCTTAACGTTTACTCAAACTAATTAAATAGTTTTAAAACATGTCTCAAACAAACCAATTTTGTAGTGACATGTAGATGAAATTTTCCTTAAAAATAAAATAAATTAATAAACTTACTTAAATGCAAAAACCACGAAATTAATGTCTTCAATTAGTCTATAATATCAAAACAGTTTCGCTTGCCGCGTCGTCAGTTGGTGCCCTTAGAACGGCATTAAACTTGTAGGTTATTTTATTAATGTAAGTTTGAAAACAAAGCTATACCCATGCCAAACTAAGATGCAGTTAGGTATTTGCCACTCACTCTTACCTATAGATGCGTCTCAAAACTTACAGCAATAAGTTACAGGTGTAATGCCGTAGTACGTGAAGCATCGGCCACTAAAATAATGGTTGATTAGAGTACCTAAATACAATTGTTGAACGCATAACCTGGACAATAGCGATCCGAGCAGTCAATTCTATTTAACCCTTAGATGCATATGGTATCAAAAATGATAACATATATTTTCATATCATGTACCTACTTGTAATCTCGCTATTAAGGTTGAAAAACGTTTCCTTTGCTCAAATACTTGAAAAAAAAATATCACCAGGCAACACTCAAAGCGGCTGTCATTTCATGAAACGTCAAAATTTTGGATTGGTCGGTTGTTTTTCGCGACAGTGAAATTCCAAGTTTGAATTTTCGAGTATCTGGCGAATCGTGAGATATTTTCAACCGCAAAAATCTGCTTAGCGAAGGTTAGTGTTTATATTTATTGAATATTATGTACGTTTTTGTGAGATTTGCATTGTTTTACTACCGTCAAGTCTGGCAACTTTGCCAACGTCAAGGTCTATCCAAAGTTCAAGATGCATTTTCTACAGACAAATACTACTTCAAACAGTTTCAAGTCGACTTGTCGTTATATAAATATGTCAAAAATTATTTCAATACCATTGGAAATTAAATATACAAATGATTTATTAACAAAAAAGATCACAACAAATTGTGGCAAAGAAGGCCTGTGGTAACTTTGCCAACTAGATTTGTGTTTATAAAACGACAGTGTTTCTTCTTGCTGTCCATAAATGTAATGTTACTTCTTTCGTATACTAGACCCAACATCTTGTAAAATATTTTTCTTTTAAAGTACTATGAAAAAAAAATAAGTGGCAATGTTGAAAAAAAAAAAAAAAAAAAAAAAAAAAAACCCTTATTTGCAATTTTCATACAATGTCAAAGATTGTCGTCAGGGTTGTCACTAATTGAAACATTTAATATTGTTTTATCAGCATTAATTTTAAAGCTTTAATGGTACCTATATTAAAAAATATTTGAGTATTATAAATCGATTATCCCGAAAACTTATTATTGTATTAAGTAGGTATAATGACTATAATTATGATAAAATTGACAACTCTAGGTCATGACCTAGGTTTTGACATGTCAAAACGTGGCAAAGTTGACTTCCCATCCTTCCTGCACCGGTATGGTAACATTTCCAATGCAATTTTTGAAGGGTTTAACAAAGAATGGATCAAAATCAATGGCAGTATTTGGATCACTGGGATATTAAACACGTTGACAAAAAAGTGTACACAGCTATATCCAGTCCATAAGCACAAATTAGTTGAAAGTTCCAGACCACTAAAAAGTTAGGTTAACTTACCGGCGAACTTTGGATGTCAACTAAAAGTTTACATTACACTATCCGTAGGGATACCATACATTAAACAGTGTTGTCAGTTAATAATCCGATTTTCTACTCAGGGTGTCCAACTATGAAAAAATATTGCCGTATTTAAAATATAGGCATTATTGTTATAGCACACAGCAGGTGGCAAAGTTAGTATCCAATTGCAAAGTTGCCAGACTTGACGGTACATTTTTCACTTTTTTGCCGGTATTAAAAACGGTATTCCATGCGATAACGCCGTTTTCCTTGGTATCAAAAATGATACTCCATGCACTAAGCTTTGTTTTATTGAGTTTGCTCTGGTGAAAACCAAAAAGTGGCACTCACGAATATTTATCGTGCATTGGACCTTACAGGGCTTAATTTCTGGGTATTGCACAAAGAAGTGTGTGAAAGGAAAGCGGTTAACCAAAAATAAGTCCTAACTTAACTAGCCGACTTTAGAACAGACCTAGCAGAAACTCTTTACAAGTATTGTAGTAATTCACATCCGTCTAGGGGACGCCCAAGCATCCCCACCCTACTCCCCAAACGAAGAAACGTCATACAATCTATGCCCTGACTCATCAGATGTGAGGTTTGACGGAATTGGAAACATACTCGTACAAATACCTAAAGGGGGACCAAATCAATTAAATGTCGAATGCCGGGTTGCAACATACTACCTAAGTAGTTTTAAGTGTGACAAGTGTTAAATATTTTATGATTTATTTATTTATTTAGTTTATTTATTAAAACGGAATTCGAAATGTTTTTACACTTTTGATAGGTACTCACTGCTTGGAGTCTCAAAAATGATACTAGTTTTATTTTTTCCGAATAAAAATATTAAATCACGCATCTAAGGTTAATGGGCCTGGTAGATGCTTAGGTTTTTACTATGTTTGTTACTTTTACATACTTATACACCTGTACTCGTAAGTCCTGGAAATATTTTTTATGGTAAGAAGGTAAACACGGCCAGGGCACCAAATGGTAAGTGGGATCTGAGACCCAAAGATATTTATTTGCATTCTCGAGACTACAATCTGAAGACTGCAATCCTCAGACTACAAATACATTGTGAACCCAATAAATACAAAGTATGTAGGTAAAGTCAATTCTTATCTACTTATTAGGTAAAGACATTCAGAGCGTGTTAGATATTTTGAACGCAATAATGGCTAAGATTCAACATTTCGGAATGTAAGTATAAGGAAAATCGATTTTGACACCTGGTGAAGATCTCTTTCCAAAGATAGAAAATCATAAATACGTAATCGTATCTAATAGCTGCAAGGTTAACAGGATAGCCTCGCCACTTAAAGTGATCAGGAGCGCCTTTGTCAATTTAACAGCAACGACGCGTGAAAACAGTTCAATGTCGTATAGTTTTACAAACTGATTGAGCTGCGAGTGGGCACTGCATAAAGCCCTTACTAGGCCAGCATACCGCTCAATTCAAACCGCATTCTTTATGCGCCTTAGTTTTCAAAGGGCATAATCAGAAACCTTTTAATGTTAAGTACACTACACGATCCTCTCACGGGGCTCCATATCTCAACAGGTACCCGTTTCAAATTAGGTATATCCAAACGTTCCTTATATGTAGGTATAAATAAAACAATTAATAATCGACATTGACTATATAGGAGTTGCAATAAGATATGTAACTACATTGTTTTAAGTTACACGAATTTCACATAATCAATTTATAAAACCGAGTAAGAGCATGTCGGACCATGCTCAGTGTAGGGTTCCGAAGCCGTTAAGTACCTACTTACTACAAACATAAAAATCAACAAATAATAACTAATTTTCTATTTAAAGTCGTTTGGTGCCGTCTTAGATGATTTTAGTAGCTATAAACAATTTAATCGCTGTATCTCAAGAACCAATGATGTTTACTTAGTCGTGATAGTTTTCCTTATAAATTCGTTATATGTGCTTTCATATAATATTTTTTTCAGATTTTTAGTATTTTCAGTTTTGGCTGTAGGAGGGGGGGCACTTGACTCTAACAAAAATTTGCGCTATAAAGCTTAATATTTCAGAAACGGATCCGTGATAGAAAAACTGTTTTTACAAACTTACCATGTTTTTGAAAGACCTATCCAACGACACCCCACTATAGGGTAGACGAGAAAAAAAACATCGATCTTTGTGCAGGTCCTACCGCCAAGCAGCAGTGTTCGCATAAGACAACCGGTCAAATTACTAGCATAGAGGCATTCCATCTTAGTGCTCAAGGTTGGTAACGCATTTGAGGTCTCAGGGTTGCAGTCTCGTGATTTATAGTCTTGAGAATTTAAATGTGTATGAGTCTCAGATTCCACTTACCATAAGGTGGCCTGAGTGCTCGTGTGCCAACTCTTTGTCATAAAAACAAAAGATTTGCACTAAAAAAACATGCGCATCGTTAATATAAGTTGTATTTCTGTTTTTCACACTATTTTATATGGCTCGCAATGTAACACACGTTGCTCAATTAATTGGCAATTAACAGACTATCTTTGCTCCAACTGACAGGTTTGATGACGCTCGGTTTCGGCACAGATCGGTTAGACTCGTAGAGCGATTATAGTCCGGCGACGGTGAGATTTGAGGGTTCAAAAATATTTGTTCGTTTGCCCAATCTAATGCATACGAGTATGATTGTGTCATATTGGGCTTTGTTAAGGTAGAAATTAAAGTATTTATTTTAATTTAAACAGTATCGAACAAAAAGAGAGTTCGTGATAAAAAAATACTTTCTCTGTAGTAACACTAATAACGAACTATCGTAACCTAGGTATATACCATATGGATTTTGTGTCATCTTTATCCACTGGAATATTGATATTTAACGTATAATTAACCACGTCGTTATAGCTCTGAAAGAGTATTACTTTCGATTAAATAGGTGTCACGTTGTTCATGCAAAAATAAGAGACAGCCACTCCTGTAGTTCTTTACTATCTTTGTTTATGATTTAGGATGTTAATTTTAAACAAAATACTCGTACCACATTTGGTGTGGCAACGGAAAAAAAAAATTACGTAAAGTTAGAAAACTTAACTCACGTAGAAACGCTAATGAGAGATTCCTTTAACTGTCTTACTCACTTGACATTGGCGAGATCACTGCGTCAGTTATCGCAGTGGACCGCCATTAATAAAAAAGAAGAATTTAAATAATAAGTAGGTAAATACCACACAACGTCACTCAAATTGATCAGATAATTTATGAACCTAAAAATCATCGATAGTTTCGATGGCGCTGTAAAACCAAATTGATTAATATATTGATAAATACCGCATAAAACCACTTAATTGATACATTATGCGTACGTACATATGCAATACTTTACAATAAATGTAATAAAACCAGGTCCATAAAATATGTGTCAATAATGCGTAATGTAGATGACGAAATGGACGGTAAGAGAAGTACTAAGTAAATGCATTGCGTGCCTGAATATGATCACTGCAGCTCACTAGGCGTCGTTATTTTGTTGATGCTAATAGTTATTTGTGCAACAAGACAGGAAAGTTGGTTTTTGCTGCGAGTGTTGATTTTGAATCCCGAGCAAGCGAAGGATTCTAGAATTGAATCACGAGTGTAGCGAGTGTTTCTTGGTTAGAAATTAGAATCCTGAGTGCAACGAGGAATTCAAAGACACGAGATGCAAATAACTTTGGTCTCGTGTTGCACATACAATGTTTTACCTCAGCGGCGAGAAAATATAACCTTAGGTAAAAAAACTACATGGTAAAAATAAAACGACATCCCCCAGCCGCCCGCGCGCCGCCGCACCACGACTACCTTTACGTATATTGTGAACAAAAATTAAAAAGTTACTTTGTCTCACGCTCGCAGCAAAATCGAATTTTGCTCACTGTTTTTAAACAACAAACAAAACAACAACTAAAACAAATATTATTATGCTCGATGGACCCGTTAAATATTCATTACATTTAATTTATTGGAGTTATCAACGGTATTCCTTCTTTAAGTATATGATTGAAGACATTTTCCGCTTTTTAACAACGCCACGATTTTCAAGTATTATCGTCTTTAAATAACATTTTGACTTTAACGTGAATAATACCATGTAAAAATGTAAAAGCAAACGCAAAATACATTCAAATTATTTCCCTTCCTACGTATTACACATGCGGCAGTTATTGTTGAGAACCCGTCGAAGAGTAGATTACGTATTCTATAAGCAACAGGATCCCTTCATATTTATTTGTAACGCCGTTTGAACTTAGCGCTTGCCACTTATAAAAGCTTTTTTCCGTACCCAACCCGCATTAATATAAATTCTCTTTTCGATTTGTGTAGCAAGCATCCCGCTCGGGCGACTTATCGCCGAGGTCGTGAGCCGGCGGTACGTAACTTTACCCGCAAATACCTACTTACATACTCACATAACAAAACCAAAATGGTGGACGCCCAACACATGACTTCAAAATTGAATTTTTTATCATAATTAATAAGACGATGCCAGGTAATAATTTAGTAATCGATTGATTCTGCCTGATGCAGTTTTGTTACGTAAACATCATACACTTAGACAGTACATAGGGGAAGATAGTTTAGTATCGGACAGTGTATACTATCGGACAATATTGATAACATCTCTATTTCACGTCTAAGCGCCATCTATGAACGCACAAGCAAAATATACCATTCTAGACACGCGATAAACCAGACTGTGGCAAGCTACCGACGCCCCTGCGCGCATCGCATCGATTTGTGTGAGTAAATCAATTTTAACGTAAAAAATGCTTTTTTTGCTTTGTTTACTATCTGCACAGTTTAAGTTATTACAAACAGCACACGTTACAAGTGTATCATTCGTTTATTACAGATTGAATTGATGATACTAAAACAAATGAGAAATGGCGTATTCTTTTTTAATTAATTTTTTTATAATGTTAGTCGTGTTGTATTGTATCGGACAGGGAAGTTTCGTATAGTATGGGACACGTCCGCGCGTCCATTACTACACGTAAGTTAATAATAAATAATAATAGAATTGCCCAAAAATAATAAAAATAGAGTCTGGCAAACGAAAACTGTCCCAGAGATAGAGCCGCAATTTCAAGAAACCTGCAGCTTTTAACACTGACTGTACACTGAATAAACGGAGTTGATACTGCAACACTGATGTGAAAAGATCAGGAAATCAAATAGTATCAACTACTATTAACTCGGTTTATTCAGTGTACAGTCAGTGTAAACAGCTGCAGGTTTTTTGAATTTGCCGCTGTTTCTTTGGGACAGCTTTCGTTTGCCAGACTAGTAACACCATAACCTAACACTTTTAATTATTACAAGTTACTAGGTATGTATTGATGTTGACATAACGTCGTCAGATCAATCTGAAATTTTGTATAGGTGCTTGTGCAGGTAGTTCAAATGACATGACAATACAATATTAAAAGGATTGTATACCTAAACATTTTCTTGTTGCCGGCGGGTGTGGCAAATACTAGTTAACCCAGCTCTGTAGGTACCCACCCGCATCGTGTGACAGAGATCCTTGACTATAAGCCGCGAGTAGGTGCACTCAGTAAAGAAAGTGGCCTACTTTTGGGTCAATTGAAACATGTTTCATGTATGTGGTTTTACGGTTTTTTTGCAGTAACACTTCTTTCGATTTTAGATGCCACGAACCCGTCCAAAAACTACTAATCGCGGAAAGTGCAGTATAGATTTGTATAAAAAAGCTTACGAAGAGATCAAATCCAACGGATCAATCTAATACGCCCCCAATGGCCCTTGATCCAGTTGATGATCCATGTCAGCCATCTACAAGCTAGTCTACAGTTTTCTAACCGAAATCGACAAGATCTTTCCCATTAGTCCACCAAGGAAGCTGCCTGCAGGTGGTAGGAGAAAGAGGAAGTCCACCATCTACATGGGCACTCCCAAAAAAGAAGAAATTAGGAATAAATCACAAAAACATACCGAAAAAACAGGCTTAGAACGTGAAAAAGAACTTGAGTAAAAAAATAAAGGAAAGGGTAATAAATCTAAGCAAACTAAAGAATTGACTTCTTCTGAAGATGAATCAGATAACTGCAGTGTTCTGGGTGTAAGATGTGGGCTTGCATACCTGGAGACCTCAATTATTTGTGTCACTATTGTGACTCTGACTGATTTTACCAAGTTTATTTTTTAACATCTATTATAAACGTTGCTCTCTGTTTATTAAATATTGGTTACCTAAATTTGTTAGTAATAGTTGATCTCATTAATTTACTTATCAATATGAACATATTCTAAGATAATAAATGTTGTGTTAAGTTAAAACAATAATTACTACGGTTTTTTTTTCGTTTAATCAATGGTGAAAATAGTGCTCTATGTGTGGTGGGCACACGTGGGATCTTACGAGTTAATTACGTCAATCACATTAACCCTAGTAAGACGTATAATAATGATTGCTGCTCCTTTATTAAATGTTGATTACATTTCTAGACTACTAATAGTTGATCTTATCTTATATATAAAATTCTCGTGTCACAGTTTTCGTTCCCATACTCCTCCGAAACGGCTTGACCGATTCTCATGAAATTTTGTGAGCGTATTGAGTAGGTCTGAGAATAGGCCAACATCTATTTTTCATACCCCAAAGTGACAAAAAAAAAAAAAAAATGCAGCGGGCGGAGCCGCTGGCGGATCGCTAGTTACTTATAAATATTTAAATATTCTAAATGATTAAGCAAGAAGTACCATATGAAAATATTGTTAAGTTAATAGCAATGAACGCTAGCTTTTTTCGTTAAGTTGATGGTAGAAACTACCTCTAACTGTTTTCTAATTAAAGACTGAGATTATGTAAAATAATTTTGACTAAAAACCAAATTTAAATTTTTATTACAATTTTTTTTTTCTAGGTGTTTCAATAGACCCATTCATTGTTTCAATTGACCCGCACCAGGGTCAAATGAATCAATTTTCGAGGATTTCTAAAGCACTTATGATTCCGTATCTGATACCTATGGATAAAAATCATCATAGCAACTTTAAAGCCAGATAATCTAGTTATAGTCGGAACCTTTCACAAACCAATATTGATAGAAAATGTAGGCACACGGAAAACGTTTCAATTGACCCCGGTCTCCCCTATCTTTCGTGCGATATTTTAAACTTTCAAACTATGTACAACTATGTTCGAGCAAATGTTATGAAAATGATATTTAAGGTTTTTTTTACAGCTAGGATTAGACTAATCCTAACGTTTTGGTGTTTCTGCATTGTTTGGGTAATTGTCAAGGGTAGGTTCGAGTCTGTTAAGTTTATTAAGTGTCTTTAAAACTATAGTAGGCCAAAGATGATACAAGTACAAATAATTTAAGTTTATTTTTAGTTTTTACAGCAAAAAAAGACTTCTTTATAAATTTGTAGCACATTCTGCTTTGCAGCGATTGTTCCAATAGGCATAAGATAATTTAAATTGTCAAAGGTAGTATATCTACTACATCCATCTATTATGTTTAATAATTATGTGTCTTTAATTATTATTTTTTCAAAGAATATAGCCAAAAATAATACACGTCATAGGCATACAAAGAGTTTATAAGTTTTTGTTGGAGATTAAAATTATAAAACCTATTCTACGTCTTTAATTGCTTAAAGCACTGTAATTAAACAATAATCAACAAGTTTAGTAGACTTTTTATTACCAGTAGTGTTAGGTACCTACTTACGTTCGTCTCTTACTTAATATCAAAAAATTATAAATAATAGTAGTAAAATAATAAGATGTCCGTTATTAAACCAAACTGTCCGTTACTAAACCAGACTGTCCGGTATTTAACGAATTAGTGTACATTCTACTTTTTTCTTAATGTTACTAATAATTCCCCTGATGAACATGTTTGCAAGGTATTTCTTGATAGTAGGTATTCACCTATTCTCACGCTTATTAGGTATATATATATTTGTTGGCCTTTTATGTATACTGTCCGATACTATCGCATGATGTCCGATAGTATACTAAATTTTTATAAAATAATAATTGATATAAATTGTCTATCGACAAAGTTATTATACTTTTTACCAAAACGGTATAACGAATGAACTTCAAAGTGCATAATTATTATTTAAAATGATTTTAATGACTCCAATTTCAAGACTTTATTTGTTGAAACTAAAATGTGTCCGATACTATACTATCTTCCCCTAAATGGGAGTTTTGCAGATTACTTAGGTAGTTTCTGTCATATTATTTTCCTGATTGCATAATTATCAGCTGTTTGTTAAGACCACATCGAGATCATACTATCCGTAGCTATAAAACTACAAAAATTCTTCACTATCCAGCATTCACTGGGACAGAGGCTCCTTCACGGTATGATATTATTCTACGCGTTATTTATATTTACGGTACGTTTAGGTACGTGCTTTGAATGGTTTTTCTGTTTACACTTAGGGTTTGAATTTGACTCAAATAATACAGCTCCAAGAAGTAAATTTAATTATGATTCACAAAAATCATAATATTAAATTGACTTCTTATGTGACCATTATTTTATATTTGACTCTTGGACTGAATCCCCTGACTGCTGATGACAGACTATTACTGAATAATAATTTAAAAATACAGGGACCAATCTCACAACAATTGACCGGTACAATCGCCCACACAGCTGAGTGACCAATACAGATAAACAGAGAGAAACTGTCTTGGTCGTGCACATGAGATTCTTATGTAAAATCTATATTCATCTCTTTCTAAATTTTCTTGACAGAGGGTCGGGACTTTAATTCGTCTATCCCATATTCGAACGCAAGTGTAAAGAACTAAGGTTTAAAATAAAAGTGTGTTTTGTGTGGTTTGAGTCCTATAATTACTAAGCAATTTCATCCCGGGTGGTTGTCATTTTAATAATTTAATAATAATATTTGACACTAGTTCCCGTTTGACGTCCTTTGACACGAAGTCCCGTGCACAGAATAAGAACTAAAGGCATAGAAGGAGCGATAAAATAAAAGGCAACATACAGATATCTGATATGCGCAGTCTTATTGGGATTCAGTGTGCCAAAAAGAGACAGTTCTATAGCTGGATCATTCTTCTTTTTTACCGACAATTACCATACGTTATCAACTTATCAGTTAGAGTATTGATTATTAATGTTTTAGTGTTTGAATATACGTCCAAACATTTATTCATCTATTAGTACTAAATAATCTTTCACTTTCACTATCCAGTGTTAGTTTTTCTTTTTTATAAGTTAGTTTTTCATAGAATCGCGTGACAGAGTGGTAATACAAAATTTAGTCTTCTCTGAAAATGGCCACTCTGTCACAGTATATTCTGAAAAACCACCATAAAGAAAATAACATTATCGCCACCGAAATAATCATTAATTAGTCCAAATAAAAATTCACGCAACGTATTTTAAAATTAAAAATTAAAACCATAAATTATCAATAGTGGAAAAACGCAAAATATAGAACAAAGACGATGTAGGTATTGTCGGTAAAAAAGTAGAACGACCCAGCTACAGCTACGCTAAAATGTCATGGTCGTACACTGTTGCACACTGTTGCATATATAAACAACGTTTATGTGTGCAGATAGGGTTTAGATCACAGACTAAGTAAATTTACACCAGGGACGGACAAAACAATAATATCGATATCGACATATTTCGAAGTTTTATAAAAATATAACATATTCTTTATTATATTCGTACCTATATCAAGTTTAAGAATTACAAATTATAGCTACTTTTAGCCAAGGGCGGCAAAGGGTACTGAAGGTGCTCGTGCGCTCGTTACAATTATCGTTAACTACTAAATTAACTAACAAATGAGGAATAAAATTCTAGAGACCGATAAGGAAAGAGCTTTCTTATGCCGTAATATTTACGTCAAGTTCTGCGATACACCGTACATACATATAATACTAATAATAATAATACTTGCCTAATAAAAAGCGTGCTAACTCTCTTCTTTATTCAGCACCTGAAAATACCTTTAGTACCTATCTAAAGGTAGAAGCAAAGGCGCCGCCTAAAGCAACACGAGCTCCGGGATGCTTGCCGCTACAGAATGGCGGCTGGCTTCATTTGCTGTAACAGTCAATCATCCATTTTTATGACGTGGTAAATTTCTACAACTTCCAAATGGTTCCCAGCTATTTCACCCGCGTTTAATCCCCTAGAGGGCCGCGTACCTTTCCCTATTTTTCCACTATCTGAAAACCGAACTCGGCCGGGTGATAGTTTCCAATCTACCAAACGATTACGTTGCAACACGTGCTGAAATACGTTTACAAATAAGCTGTCCTAATTGGTAAAATACAAAGTAAGTATCAAATGTTGTATAGGCGCTGGAGTCTTTTTCACATTTTATTTTATTTCCTTGGCCTACTACCCCTTTCCACAGCCGATGTGATTACGATAAAGTATAGAGATAAGGAAAGGATTGTTGCCCTACCGGAGCGGGGATAAATGCGGATGTTAATATAAAATATTGAAAGAGCCGTTGCGGAGCGGCTACAGGAAAATATTTTCGTTTGTTCCCCGGAGTAGCACTGATAGTGCGCCGATATTGACGCGGTCATCCGTTGTCAATAATTAGGATCAAGTCAAATCATTTACTATTAAGTATGTGTTAGTTTTGGTCTTTTAAAAAAGGGCAGCCTTCCAACACCATTGTTTTGAAACATAAAATCATTTTTACTTGCTCCATTCAACAAGTTTACAAAATAAAATGCAATTAACTTGTGCTTACTTAACATTATTTATCTCCTACATAAAATCGTTCATGCTGATATTCACTTTGCAGCAATTTACGCCAAAGCATGGGTAATAATAATAACGTTACAGAGCGGATGGCTCTGTTGTCGTTGTCGATATTCCTGACAATTATTGGCGGCGTTGGTTTCGGATATATACCTACATAAATACTTAGGTAGGGCACACGATAGGCGTCGGAGGCAATAAATATCGGCACGACGGAAGCCGCCGCAGAGGGATCTGGGGCCAAAGGTCGGTCGCGTGTCGGTGACGAGCGACACACATTAGCAATGCTAATGTTTCGCCCGCGACTGCGCGTATTGATAAGTCATGAATTAAGCGCGCCTGAATTATGTAAGCCGCAATGCCACTATGTGACAAATTGTGGCAAATAACTGCGGAACAATAGGCAATCCTGAATGAAATATAGGCAGCCGAGCGCCCTCCTATTTCAGTTGTAAGTAGTCGAGGCTGTTTTTACCAAAAAACTTCATCAAGAGCCATTATTACTTTGAAAAGTGCAGTTAAAGCAAGTAAAGCGCTCATTAGTCGTAGTAACGGCTATTATTACTCCTACAAGACATTTGCGGAGGTATTATTTCAATATTTGGGACGTGGATTCCATTTTCCAGATTTTTTTATCAATGACTAAATCTTTGGTTGAGAGTGCGCTAATGAAATTGATCTCTAGGACATATTATTCCGTACTCTTGCAGTATTTAAACAGTTTTTTAATACTAACCATATTTAATGGTTGGATGAAACGATCACGTACCTACCTACTCACTAGAAATAATGTTTGGAAGCTATCGAACGCCAGCACGCACCAGGAAAAAATAATTAGGTGATAAGGAGGATAATAAGTGATCTTCTTTTATTAACCTCAAACATAATATACGTGGTTATAGAAATCACAAACCGTAAGTTGTTGCTATAATAAAAACGTGTTTCACTGACACATAAGTACTTACACAAAAACAAACAGCATAACAGTATTGCTCGACAAACGCGCTACACCGTACTTACGTAGACGAGGATTTAAGGTAATAATGAGGTAGGATTTGTTGCAATAAAGTCGCTTTGAACAACACAGCGGTGCCGCCGGAGCAATGTGAAATAAAATTAATCTTTATTCTGCAACACTCCGCATTACTGCTAAAGCCTGCAATCATCCCGCTCTATTATACACCGGGTGGAATTAAAAAGTGCTGCCTGAAAATATTTCATTTCGTATTATTAAAGTTAAACGACAATTCGGGGCCGTCCTGACCTGCTCCACATTTCTCAATATAGTTGGGTAGTCAGGTCCCTCTTTTTCCGTAAATCTTATTACGCGTGGTAGTTTTGCTTCCATTTATGGATGGGTACCTAATTTATTTTACTTCATTCCCGCCCTTCATTCAGTTTTCACTCTCGAACTGGATTTACATAAATTTTGTCTTTGTCCTTGCTTCCGTCCCGCTCGATAAGGACATAAAAATGGTTAATGAGACTCGATTATCGTCCAGGGCGATCATTTGCCCATCACTCCACACATGCGCCGGCCGGAGATTAATCACAGTTTTTACGTAACCTCTCGGCTCAGACCTTTTATTTGGGTCTAATTTCAGCCTTGTTTGTTCGCTGAATACGTCTCTAACGAGAGTTTCACTCGCGTCCAAATAGAGTTAACTCATCACATACGACATGAATACCTGCTAAAATTGCTAGAGCCTTATAGGTAGCCCGCGGAGTCAAGTGAATTGCAATATTTTTTAATTGTATAACATCTCTACCTAGTTAAGTACATCGATATTTGGCTTTCGGTTTGTCTTTGTGTATGTACCTATTGTGCTATAACCACAGCAATTTGAATTGACACCTAGACACAGAATAGATAATAGCACAAGTAACCTAGGAACACTGCTCTTGATAAGTATTTCACTTTCATTCACTTCTCAGTGAATGAAAGTGACAAGGTACTAAAGTGTAAACATATTTATGACGTACATACATAGAAAAAAGAAATTGAATATATAACTAACTTCACGAATTCATTAAATCTGTTTTCAATACAAAAAAGGTTAATATCCTGGAAGTCAGGGTAATGAGCTAGGAAAGTGACGCGTTATCTCAACAAGGCGCGCATATTCCCCGACCACGCATGCGCAGAACTTAGCGAAATTAAATCGTATTCTTACTTGGTAATTAGTTAAACAAACCATGAGGCTTGTCTACAGAAATTAGAATTCCGATCACGCGTGCGACCGAGTATTATCATTCCATTACGGGGGCCGCGGTGGTGCGGATAGCTTAGCGGTAATTACCGCACAATAATCGCAAGTGATCCTTCTCAATTTCTCATATTAGCTTTATTTCATTTCTTTGGTCTCATCATATTCATTTCACGAGGGTTTGAATTTTAGTAATCGCTGAAATAGGTGTCTCATTATTTACATTGAAGAGCATTTCTACCAAGTTTCAAGTAATTTGACCGTAAAAGTATATTTTCCCATACAAATTTTGCAATCTCCTTTCATCCCTCTAGGGGTTGAGTTTTAGTAATCGCTGAAATATGTGTCTTATTATTATTATATATTATTATATATTTTTAATTGTAAATAGTAACCCAATGTGGTTGCCGGGTTAGTATAGTGCCACTCCATGTCTTCCCGTGGATGTCGTAAGAAGCGACTAAGGGAATAAGGGCTTGTAGTGCTGTTAGGCGATGGGCTTGCAACCTGTCACTAATACACTGGTAAACATCTTAGCCTACTTCTGCATAATGTGGTTACAGAATTATCAACAAGTCTTTTTAGATTTGTTGGTATTTCTGTAGCTCTGCCTACCCCACTCCGGGAATTAAGGCGTGATGTTATGTATGTATGTATGTATGTAAATAGTAACCTAAAAAAACAAAATTGCATGATGCTAGCTTCAAAAATGACGGACTTCCATACAAACTTTCAACCCCTTTTTCACCCCCTTGTCGATTGAATTTCGAAAAATCCTTTCTTTTCCTTACCCACGTCTTTAGGTTTAGGTTAGGTTTGTTTTATAAACGTCCTAAAATGAGAACGGTTTCAGTAAAAATCAGTTTAGGAGTTGCGATGGTTATTAATAACAAATTATAAACAAAAAACGTATAAGGAAAAAAATAAATGAAAAGTGATTATTATGAATAGAAATCGGTAGTAAAAGAATAAATAGGAATAAGAATTTTATGTGTGCCAATATGGGCCCAAATACAATGTATTATCACGTGTTGTAAATTGCCAATGAATATCGCAATTGTGTTTGAGACACGAGTCCGTTTATTTACTTCAGACTGAAGGTACGCCAAGAAACGTTCAAAATACAAAATGAAATCCGCGTTTGGTCACGTCTCGCAATATTTATGTTGCGATCACAAATATTATCTTTATTGGATAAATAGGTCAGCCGGGGCGCAGGAATTTCCTTATTCCGGGCCTCAGCTTCGGTTGCGATGAGTACTATCAAAACAAAGGAGATTAAGTAACTGACTGTAAAGAATCTTTGATATTTTTATTACCTATAAAGTTATTTTGCTAAGGTATCTCCATATACCATCCTCGTGGTTTCTCCAGTTGGATTTTTTACTGATATATTCAAACGGAGTCTTACGACATTTCCCCAAAAAAACTGTTCGAGTTTTCGTGTTCAATGCGCCCTCTCCAATAACGGTTTTTTGTAGGCGACTGGCGTGCGGTCGATGAATAATTCAGCGGTGCGAAATTTAGCTCAAATTAATTGTACAGTAACTGGAGCCGGCCGCAACATACATTTTCCATCGAAGAGATGCGAGAAACTCTCTGGGGATTGCGGCAGTGCCTCGATCTAAACCGATAGTAGATTATTTTTCGACGTGATTTAATAAATGGTGCGATATATTAGGGTATATGTACAGATATGGGCTTTATTATAATTAATAATTATGTACAGCTTGAGAAGTCATAAAAAGAACCTGGCCATGTTTCGGCGTTCCAGTGGTAAATACCTACTCTTGTACATGCCATCGTACGCGCATGTCAACAAGTCGAGCTAACAACGCTGCGTATTTTGTGATTTTGTATGTTTTTTTCTTATTATTCCTGAAGATTTTTCAGTAATCCAAGAAAAAGTTTATATAATACGGTGCAATACTTACCTTAGGTATTTCAGAAAAATAAGAAAAAAAATGCATTTTGTGAAATAATATTTTGAAATTTGATAATAATGCGGTGGTTAAAGTATGAGTAGGAGTCTAGTGTAAAATATTGTTATACATACATTTTTCGTAGAAAAGTTATGTGGGTAGGATGAACTTCTCAAGATTTGTCACTTGGTCACTTGTCATTTGACACAAAACAACATCCTGAGAGTAATTGCAGGGGCTCCATGGTATGCTAGGAACAGCGAAATCCACTCCTATCTAGAAATTCCAACTATCCTAACGGAAACTGAACGCCACACAAGGAGCTACAAGCAACGCCTCAACCTGCATAAAAATAAGAAAAAAAACGGCTCCGGTCCGCTAGTAAAAGAACTTCTCCAACCCAGAAATGTAAAAATACTTAAAAGGGCTCATGTGTTTCCCTAACTGAGTAAGAGAATTTGTCAATGGACAATCTCCGTACAAACGTCACCTACAACTTCAAAAAATCTGATTATAGTCTTGCGACTGATGGCAGATCACTACAAAAGAAAAAAAAAAAAACATACATAATGTCGTGCCTTCATTCCCAGAGCCGGGTAGGCAAAGCTACAGATTAGCAACACCTCTAAAAATTGTTATATTAAGTAAATACTATTTGGAATCAGATGTAGATTTTTGTGAAAATACGTTTTATCAACTAGAAAAATGAGGAGCGAGTCTCTTATGCGATAAATAAATCAATAGAAAACACGAAGTCAAAAGAGGCATAGGATTTTTTTTATAGGTTAGATCATTTTATCGGCGAAAGTTTTCAAGGGTCCATATACAACTTGTCCGACTATACCTACATTAATATACACTATATATGAGTATTCAATACACTCGTATGTAAGTCCCTAGAGCCTTGAACAAACTCAAGATGAAGAATCTCGGCCATAGTCTCGCCGGCCCAGTGGGGGCCGAGGGTTACATTGCTATCATAGAACTGCTTCGCAGTTATCCGCATTTCATAGTAAGTTACTAGGTAGATATGTAGGTGTATTTTGTGTCTTGCAAACTAGACCAATAAAATTGATCGGTGTAAGAATGAAAAATTTGTCACGAGCCGGATTGGATCAACAAAAAAAACAAAGGAATACCGCCGGGCCGCGTGCACGTGACATTTGAGCAGAAAATTTGTTCACGAGAGCGAATAAACACCGCAAGGTTCAAAAACAGTGACGACCAGCCCGTTCACTTGCTGGGGCCGCTGGTTAAAATACTAATTTCTCGGACACGCCCCGTTATAAATACAAGCAGTTTGTACAAGGTCAATGTATGGCGATATTTTATACAAGCGCCGACGTGCTGGGGCGGATACAGTGGACGATCTCAGTCGTAAATTAGTACAACTTGCCTTACCTGAGGTCATATAATGAGCTGTTAAAATCTGTCAAGTTCCAGGCAGTGAACTGGTCAGAGACATATGTCACGACTCCTGAAGCGCTATACATTTTATTGACTGGCATTTGGCAGGATAGAACTTCTCTTTTTACGACCTCTGTTCTTAATTTTCTAAGGAAAGAAAGACGATATTCTCTTTGCCATAAGACCCAAAAAGGGTTCAAAACTCACAACTGCAGAACTTATTATTTTTATATGTGTTATTCCCTTAAATATATATACTGTACGCATACCAGCTTTCATTTTGATCTCATGTTACTTGTGTATAAAAATGTTGCAACTTAAAATCGAAAGTATGTCTATAATTTTAAAAACAATCTAAATTAGGTAGTTCTTGACGGTTTGATTGCGGAACGGGTAATAGGTGTTGACGTATAATGGTATTCTGCTTGCTGCAAAATACCATTATATGTAGGCCAGCTCGTGGCGAGCTGTTGGTCATTAGCTACAAACGAGACCTGAATGTTTTCGAGGTAAGTCCCACTCATTCCCTACGCTTACCATCTCTGGAAGGTTGGAATGCACGACGTCGAGGGACAGGCCCTCATTTCTGGTTTGTAATACTATTAATTGCTAATGCAAAAATGTTAAACAATATTTATAACAAAGTAAGTCAGTTACCTATACTTTTGGAGCAAACCCGCTAAATCTAATTTGAAGAAATTGGATACATACGGAGATAGCTTGAGCCCAAGGAAAGGAATCAAAAAAATATTTCATCAGATTTAAAAAAACATTTTTTGTGTAGACTGTCTCGAGCTAAAGCTACTTTTAAAATACACACCTTTTTAATAATAACCTGATACTATATACAATGTTTAAACGGGGCTTCAGTTAAGATTAACGCAAGTTTTCTGACGCCAATTAAGAAAAAGGTTGGTAAAAAGTTTTCCTGATTTTACACAGACCCATCTGCAATTGAAATTTTTCAAAGGCGGGAAAAAACTTTTCCGATAAAAAGCTTGCTCTTGTAGCCGCTTTAAGAGGGGCAACAAGTTTAGCATCCCAACACACAATGAGATCCATGGTTAAATATTGAACTGTTTTGTTATCAAATGGTTGGTCCTAGGTAATAATACGATCTTCGGATATTTTATAATCACATCACGCACTTTATTTTAGAAATATTGATTTCGATAAACCTGAATTATTTGACAGAATTGGTTGCACTCTACAGGTTCACATTAGAATTTTATTTCTGGGATAATAGTAATTGCATGATAAAATTTAGATCTCCCCTTTTTTAATGTCATAGAAAGGGAAAGTGATATTATCTTTAACTGTCAGATCATTTTACAGGGGTTTCAAATGTTTTACTCAACCCACTAGCAATATATTTTAACATATTTTATTTAATATAAAATCCTTTTCATCCTTTAACTGGTTAATGGATGGTTCGGTAAAGGTCGTTGTATACTCGGACCCTATACTATAATACGTTAATCATTTTGTTTAGCACCGTTATTGTATTGGGCTGTTGACTTCCAAATAAGTATTTAGTATCCGGGTTTAGTTACTAAGTGTTACACTAAAATTTCGTGGCGCTCCGGTCATTAATAATAGAAAGGGTTTATAGGTTACTGTCCTGAAACTAGTGTGTATAGGCTGGTCTCACCCAATACGTGAATTGCTTACTCATACTCATAAACATACTCATAATTCTATTTCTTATAATTTACTAAAAGAAAACCAATTGATGCAGAATTATTATTAATGAATTACCCGTGTGGTTGCCAGGTTAAAATAGTGCCACTCCATGTCCCCCGTGGAAGTCGTAAGAGGCGACTAAGGGATTTAGGGCTTGTAGTACTGTTAAGCGATAGGCTTGTAACAAAATGATATTATAGAATTACCAACAAGTATTTTTTGTGTTGTTGGTATTCCTGTAGCTCTGCCTACCCCACTCTGGGAATGAAGGCGTGATGGTATGTATGTATGTTTATGCAGAATGATATTGGGGGACACACGTCAAGTGTGTGAGATTAAACATTGCACTTGTCAATTATTATATAATCCCACACACGTATATAATTAACCATGTACAATACCCAATACACGGCTTTTTATTTACAGTTTCCTTAAAAGACCAATTTAGATGACTTATTTTCGTCTACATCTCGTAAATGTATACAACTCACTGTACCCGTTAAGTAATTCAAAATGTGCCTTTATTTGACACGTTCTTAATGACCTGGAAGCCAAGCGTACCCCGACGTCTTCCACAAGCACCTTTTCATTTGACGATGAAGTGAAATGTGATTATCTAGGATTTGAGATGACTCTTCTAGCAACCTACACGTATTAATGTGTTCAGCAACAGCTGACGATTGATTGACAGGTAGACTTAATGTGAAATTAAGTAAAATAAAAAAAAGCCTCAGTATTCAAAACTTGTTTTTTTTAACCAAAATATAAGCAAAGATTTGTTATCTTAAGATTTGAATTCGGAAATTTCTAACGGCAGTATTAATTAAGGATCCGCCAGTCTAGATTTACATAGTCGTCGCGTAATATATTCTTTGTCTCCTTTGTCCTCGTAGGGCGCTAAGCCGGAGAAAGAAATTCGAAACGGTCATTAATCTGATGTCAACACACATGTTCCCCGATCGAAAGAGACGCCCTGCGTAAACCGAGAGATGTGTCACCATGCCCTGATAGCAAATCTTTCAATTGTAGGCGGCCGTCACGTCCGTGAAACGTCCCGCTTCGCGATTTATTACCTCTTACACAGCGGTATATATTTGTTAATCTTTATCGTATCCGTTTCTATTTACAAAATAAAAGGCAGCTACGAGCTTATAAATAAACCTTAATGGGCCTCTTTGTTTATTATAACGCTTAGATGTCGCCAGGAACAAATATTATTACTGTAACGAGTTGTATACCTGTTCTCCCTAGAAGAGCTTTTACTTTATTATAAAGAGTTGTTGAGTGGAAAACCAATACAGAGACACAAATTGCATTTCGATTCCAACATTTCCACCAAGCGCACTTACTTATGATTTATGTTAGTTACTAAAACTTCACAACAATTTTGTTTTTTTTTTATGGAAAGCTTTATTTTAGTAATGTTATTTTGCACCTACTTACTTAACTATCTCAATGATTTACATAGATGTGTCATTATGTTATTAGTGGAAAGCTGTCGTTGCAATTACAATCACAAATTGCTCAGTAAATTGGTATACCTTGCAAAAGATCGGGTTTCCGCCACTTTTACGAGACAACTTCAAAATTGATAGTTTTTTTCTGACAAAACAGAGCCCACGGCAAAGTTGAAACCTTGGTGTTTTTATTAAATACCAGGCTACCTGCAAAACAAATCCAGATTTATAAAGTATTTATATGTGCTTTTATTTAGGATACCTATGTTTCAGATTTTTAATACCTACTTATAGTTTTAGTTTTAGTAAAAGACGGGAAAATCGCAACTCAAGCAAAAAAATACACGTTTTGAGGTCAATACTTCCTAAACCGTCCTCCAAATCTATAAATCGAGTTTTATTTATATTTTGACCTTTTAAGAGCTATCCATTGATACATCACTCACTCGATATTATAATGTTAAACTAATATTTACCTTTGCTGTACATGTAGGTTTGTATTCATAAGTAGCTGAACATTATAGTACCTACCCTGTCGCAGCTATTGAAGCCTCCTTTTAAAACTGGTATGGTTAAATCATTGAAAGTAAAACAAAGACATACAAACATGACATCACGCATTCATTCATAGAGTGGGGTAGGCAGAGCTACAGAAATGCCAACCACTCTAAAAAGACTTGTTTACTTATAATTCTGTAACCACATTTTGCACAATCAGGCCAAGAAGTTTACTAGTGCACTCGTATTAGCTCGTACAAGCCATTATTCCCTTGGTCGTCTCTTACGATATCCATGGGAAGACATGGAGTGGCACCATTCTAACCCGGCAACCACACGGGGGCCACATGGGGGCAAAAATTATAATACATTGCATTATATTTTCCGACTAAGACCTGTGCTTATTGTGCTGTCGCGACTCGTGACGTTGCCTATTTCATGCGCACCCCTCGTGTTAGTACGAGGTGTCCGTTTTAAGCGAGAGCTTTTACGCTTTACTATTTAATTTTACCCATTTTGCGTATAATGAAAGCTCTTAACATGTAAGGCGCCATGTGGTTCCTTATCTCTGTAAGTAGTGATTTATGATTCGCCAGAATTATGTTTGCGCCGAGCTCATTTATTTGCGATGTGTAATTTGTACTAAAATAAGGCCATGTTCTCACCGGACCGATGAGCGAGCACTGAGCGGCCATTTTCGTTCAGCATTTTGCCGTCGAGGCTTTCCAGCGATTAAATCGTTAATCAACGTGCACGGTAATGACGTAATGCTGTAGTCGGCTGTCGAAAATTAACTACCTTGCTTATGTTAGTTGATGTTTCAGCTTAAAACTACAAGTATGTGTATGTCTTTCATTTGAATATTAAATGTTAATGTTTAAAAAAAAATATTTACGTTTGTTATGAGTGGCATCAGCCTAATCTTTCTGTATTAGGTGCGGGGTAGGCGACCCCGCTTCGGCGCCGAGGCTTGCGTCAACGATGCTGATGCGGTCGGGCCGATAGCGCTCCGGAAATTTGACGGTACTAAAACTGTGCCGACAATCTGACAGGTCGCCCCGCCATCTCTCGATCGAGCTACACGTCATGTATTTAAGTTTAGGGGCGCTGCGGTCGTGGGCCTCCTTACTAACACTCTGCTAGATACAGAAATTCATTTAAAACGCTGCTGCTGCCTTCTTTTAAATAGCCTGCCTTTATTTAAATGGTCTTGCGTTGCACTCTTATCTCACTAATCATATCTTATTTCTTACTGTTATACATATTTTATAATATCTTACTAATATTATAATTGCAAGAGTTTTGATGGTTGTTACTCAATCACGCCAGATCGGCTGGAATAGCACATAATATGCTACTTTTTATCCCGAAAAATTGGATTAATCCTCGCGGAATAGCGATAAACGATTTCGGACGGAGTCACGCGCCAAGGCTAGTTATGCTTACATTAAACGGAGATAACATTATCTTCAAAATATTTAGACAAATATTCAAGACTAGCTGACCCGACAGATGTTATTCTGTTTTAACTATGATCATGTTGATTTGGAATTGGTATAATTAATAAAATAAAACCAAAAACATAGCGTTAACTATTCTAATGCTTTATGTGGTGGTTTATGGTACATAATATTCTTAGTTTTATTATCTGGCACGTATATGAATAGTTTTGTTGGTATTCCGAAACGCTATTAGGTTACATTAGAAAAGTTTATATTGTCAAAAGCGCTAAGGTTACATTAGAAAAGTTAATAATATAATCGTTAAACATTCTAAAATTTTCTTATTTTCCTTGCCACATTCTTATTTTGAACTTTAATTAGAACCCTCAACTGAATAGTTGACGTCTTGTAATTACGCTCTTATTCTTATGATAAGACGATATCTTCACGCTTATCTGAAAATTTAATATTGAACACATAGTAGGTATCTGCCGTAGAAGATGGCCGTGTCGGTACTAAAGGGCGAGCTGCCGTCTATCCGTGCGTTTATATATCTAGCTAAAAACCTAAATGTTCAATTACACCAGTCCTGGAAATTTTTCAATAAAGGTATTTTTTCGATATTGCAATTTTAAATACTGGAAATAAATATAATATATTATACATTAAAAATCAATAATGTTAAAAATCTAATGATTTTTGGGTTGACCTAGATTGCAACTTTAAGTAAGTGAAGGTTGAGGTCCTAAAAATAATACCTAAATCAGCTCATGCGTAGCAAATTTATACACATATTTATTTGTTACCAATCGCAAATATCACATCATTCATTAAAAATATCGCGAGTTAAAACTTCACATTATTTTAACACATGCGAGTATCTTAACTTAATAATCGAATCTATCAAAGTAATCCGCTTAAAATACTCAAAAAAGAAGACGAGAAAAATAAAATACAACATTATAATGCTTATTACGAGCACAGCAACTAATGTATTAAATAATCACAGCAGCGTTTCTTCGCCGATATTTAGATCTTCATTTAAAACCTAAAATTAGTGAACACATATATGTATGTTTCCCGCAACTCCGTCGGCGTAGAAGTCGGTTAACGCTATTGCCTCAGGAACCGTTAAATTTTTCGGGATAAAATGTACCCAATGTCCTTCCCCGGGGCTCGAAACTATCTCTATACCAAAAATTTCATCTAAATCGTTGTAGTGCTTTGTCTGTAAAAGCGCTACAAACAGACAGTCAGACAGAGTTACCTAAACACATAAATAAAACCCATAAGTATGGTTTTTTGTGCTGTGCTTTATCTCAAAAATAAATTGCTTTTAGAACGAAATCATTGTTTTTCATTTATTCTAGGAACATTGTTCGCGTAAAGCTGTCAATAAGTTTGCAAATTATTTTTACAAATGTGTTATTTACCTAACAATTGTTTCTGAAGCAAGTCACGTCTCTATACAAAGATAAGTGGAAACATTGGGCCAATTTATTAAACGCTCCGTATACCGTAAATGATAGTAGTCATACTCGTACACTTCCATTTCTTAAATTGGGTTCTATTTTCCCTTTTATCGAGTGTGTTTTGTTCTGAAGTAAGAGTTTCCGATTAAATATTTTACTTTTAATTAGGTAACTAGTTATTTCTTAAGCAAAAAAGCACAAAACACCAGATAGGATTGTAAAATAATTAATAATTTAATTAAAATAAACGCAAGGCAGGCCATGCAGGACCGGGGCAATCCACACTTTAGGCGCGAAGCTACAAGTTTGTACCGAAGGTTCGGCTTGCAGCTCTGGGGTGACTTTTGTAGGGGCAGGGTTACGTGTGAATTAATAGTAATTATTTTACTAAGCACTGCGAAAATCTTAAGCGTAACACCTTTAGTAAAAATCGATAAAATTATAACTTTTTTTGTTACACCTTGCTATGTATTTCTTTTGTATTTTGATTGATTACTCGAGATTTCGAATCCTCGGGTCTCAGAAATTCTTGAACCCAATTTCTCGGAACTTCCCGATATTTTCTTTAGTACAGAAAATATGAACTGTCATAACATTCACGTTCTCTCCGTAGGCAATTTAACTGGTCATTGGCAGCACCCAGTGTTTCTTCATTGTTGATGATGCAATTCAATGCCACTTCATGAGTATAAACGCACTGATTAAAGGATCTACCAGGGTCTGCAACTGCTACATCTTATGTTGTGAATCTAATATTTTGTAATAATATTAATAATAATATAAATCACCAGAGACGCGAGGCGCTTGCGCATGATGGCATGGAAGTTATCTGTCAGCTCCTCGCAAAACATCATCCATGCACTGCAATGGCGCGGCAGCCCCAACAGCATCTCTAAAGCGTAATATTTGACGCGTAGGGCGCTGTAGGTCATTTGAGTATAGAATATTGATCCATAGGCTGCAGGTATAAAAAGATTGACAGTACGCCTTGAAAAGGGTATTTTAACATGTTGCTCCTGACCGCCAAGGCCCTACGGTCCCTCTCCATGTCGACGTTGTCGCTCAGTCTCTCGGTAACCCAGTGGCCCAGGTATTTGAACTCCTAAACAATGTTCAGAGGTGTGCCATATAGCTTAACCGGCGGTACGCATGGGTAGTATTTAGTACCCGCCTTGAACACGCATTAGTGCGTTAAAAGTACCTACATTCCCTTTTTTTTTTAAATGACGTACCTACTAATATAGTGCTTTTTACGTTCGAAATAGGTACGACATATCAAAGATTAATTTACACCAATAAATAAAACCACAATAAATGAAAGAAGTACATGTTTTCACTCAATGCCTTTTTTAGTAATTGGGCATAAGACTGGCCCCGCCGCATGCCCTGCGGCCCGTACCCACTAGAGCTTTTTAATATCGTCGACTTCGCGGTCGGTCCTAAGTAAACAAAAAAACAAACCGAAGCCTATTCAACGATTCATCATTTCAGCATCGATTCACGCTGCTGGCTCGTGCGTTTTTTGTTTTAGCAAAAACCCGGGCATACCGGCTTTCCGAAGCCGTTAACTACTTACAACGGATATAAAAAGACACAAGTTATAACTAATTTTCTCTTTAAAGTCATTTAGTGCCGTTTTAGATGATTTAAGTAGGTATAAATACTTTAATCGCCTCTATCTCAAGAACCAATGATGTCTACTTAGTCGTGATAGTTTTCCTTTTAAATTCGTTATAATTATGCGCTCTCTACTTATTAAGGTTTAGTAACTTTGGCTGTAGGGGAATCGACGACACTTAATCATAAAAAAATTATAAGATTTTACAATTATATGTATATAAATAAAATTATATATGTATATGCATATACACATGCTTTTTTACAAAGTCACTTTCATATACCATGTTTATACCGGCTATATATCAAGTATTACATACAATGCGAAATTGGATAACCTGTCGAAGGCGGAACGATTTACTAAATTTATTGTAACGCCCTCGAAGCAAATTCGCGAGCTGTTGACATCATATTAAATTATCATTTCGAAAAACGCGCTTAATGTTTCCGCGCAAAATAAACATTCGGCGATACATTTTTCCCAAATTGTTATTTGAGCGATAAATAATTTTGCCCCGATAAAATAATGTGTTCCTTCTTGCACTCATTTGTCATATCCGTCGGTGTTTCTTAATCACACAATGATAATGGACAAGAGCAGATAGTAATTGATAGATATTGAGAACCATTAAAAGAATCTCTGTTTCCCTTGGTCACGCCATAACTCGAGAATGGCTCAACCAATTGGTATTTTTTTTTAGCTGTCTTCGTTATTATCAGGACAAGGTTTGTATGAAAATAATAACTCCCGGGTGGCGCCGGGCGCGCACAGCTAGTCCGTTGTAAATGTTTACTGTTGAAAGGCAAAAGTGCTGTTATTTTTTGTGATTTTTACACCATTGAAATAAGGTGCAATAGTTGCTAGACGTAAACCTATTGCTGTAAACTTATTGCATGCTAGATGTCACTATCAATATTTTTAATTTGTTTAAATTCAACTTAGGAAATGCGATGGAACTGACATCGATTGTTTTCACGGGAAGAACGAGAGAGTCGCCCACGGGCTGGCATAGTGTATTGACAGAAAAAGATAATAATTGAAAGAAAAAATACCTTTTATACTTGTAGTACACACAGACAGAAAGAGTTTAATGAGTGTCATGCGTGTTGGTGTTAGGAAAGCAGGAATAATCACACATCAAATAAAACCACATACTGATGTATGTGAACATGCATTTTGTTTAATCAATTATATTGTATTGTATCAATTATTTGGGTTATGCTTTTTCGATTCCTCTTCAACATCATCATACATACTTCACATCATAAATATCCGCCATTTGTGTTGAACCAGTGGTGCGGATATATCCGTCAAAGGCGTTGAGAAGGTTAATAGATTGAAAAGTTTTAAAAAGACGTCACTCGCACTCCATTGACAGCTTAAAACCAGAGCGAAATTTAAACTTGGCTCATAGAAACTCAGGTCTACTGGCGCTGTTAACTATGACGGATATATCCGCCTATGGCGTTGAACCAGTGGTGCGGATATTTCCGTTAATGGCGTTGAGAAGGTTAATAGATTGAAAATTTTCAACTATAGTCTGGACTGGTAAGGCTTTCTTATTCCTTAATTTGTACGTCAAATTCTAGGACACTCTGTATAAATATCGTTCCAATTATTTTAACCAATGACGTTCATAACCAGCCGCTAACTAACAATTTTAGGACCACCTTAGTAACTTTTGATACTAACAGAGGGCTACCTACGCTAACCTGAATTAAATTTAGTGTTCAAGTGTGATCGGTTCCGCGTGCTCTCAGCGTTTCGTGCTACACGTTAATAATTTCCTCCAAGTTCATAAACTTGAAAATTTAAGCGCTGCCTAAACGTTTTAGTTATTTTTCATATTTGCTTAAATATTCGATGATTCCAGTAAAACTTTAAAATTGTTTCATTAGCAGTTTAGGGAATTGGATTCCTTTACAGTTAATTCTATAAATGATTACTGGGGTTCTGTTTCACTTTATTTCAATAAATCGTTGACGTTATAGTCTGTTTTAGAATTATTTATAAAATCAACAATGATTTTGGGCAAGCAAAATAGAGTTAAAACTGGTTCTATTCGTTATTATTTTAGCGTTCGATTGTCAGTGTATTTCAACTTTATAAAAAGGTAATTTCCACTGTCGTTTAATTCTGTATAATACAATTTACCTATACAAATATTATTATATTTTGGGTAGAGGTAATACTTAAACTGATAGTACGTATAAACAATCACATCGAACGGTGAAATTTGAAATCATTTCATATGATGATAAGTGAGTATGAGTGAGCGGGGCAGTCGTATTCGATATCATAGGCGTCAGAACTTCAGTTAACCGGGTGATGCGTGAATATATTTATGTAGAAATCAGTTAAAATCAGCCAACGAGGAGTGCTTAAGTCCCCGATTGACATGTAAAAATCGATTACCAGTTCTGTAAATAGCAAACCGTAGTAACATCTTCGTGGCATGCAGTGATCAGTGCAACTGTTGCTGATCTCGACATTTTACTCGGATTATGTCTACGTCCAAAGATAGGTCCTAAAGCATTGTTGAACATACTAGTTCAGGCATCGCTCACTTATAAATTAGTAATGAGAAAGTTTTCCAATAATCTTTAGCCGCCTTCTCCATTAAGAACAAAAACATTGGCCCACGGAGTTTACTGAAACTGGCCTATTGAGATTAACTAACTTGGACCGACAACAATCGTGTTTGGAACTTGGCAGTGTTTATTGGATTGCCTGTCACTTTATTTATTGATCGGTTTCCTCTCACTGTTGTAGATGTTAATGTACTTTAGTGTCTAGCTGTGTTTCTTAATGGTTGCTTCAGAAGTGTGGGGATAAGACAAGAGTAATTTCATTTTTTAACGACGACCCAAGAAAGAAGGTAAAGTTTTTGAAATATAAGGTTATTTTATTTGTAATGTAGGTGCATAAAGTTTGAACACTAAACACAGATTTATCTAGATAAATGACTAATGGTATCTGCAGGTACACTAGGTACGTGGGTGTTAAGCTGCAAGCACCCGGCGGCAGCGGCGCGGCGCGGGCACTACGCGTAATTTAAAGTGCAAATAAACAGGGGTTCTCTTCTAATCGGGCTAAAACTAATTGCTTTTGACATAGTGTTACTGTTGAATTTAACGCTCGATATAATCGCAAGATCAAGGTTATAAATAGCTCTCAGAATAGGACAAAACTATAATTAAATATCACGTCTAGTAATTAGTATTCTACGCTAAAATGGGACCACTACATTACGTTGGAGCCGCTCGCGAGACAAGACTACTGTTCAAGTCGACAGCTGTCATCACCCTGATTAAGGCGGCACCATACATACGGCACCACTCCTAAGACGCTAAGGCGCCTCCAGACGTTATTTCCAACAATTATATGAAACAAAACAAAGTCAGGTTAATTATGTACACCATTTATAACTCAAGAACGGCAGGGTCGATTTTTAGGATCTTTGATTTGCTGAATTTTCTCTAACCCGAATAGCAGAATAACTATTTAATGATACATTAACAATTCCGGAATAAATATAGGAAGATAATTTATTTTCCCGTAAGTACTTGAACTGTGGAACAAGTACAAAGATGACATGCCAGAGGACATTATACATCGAATTCCGATCTCGAGTTGAATGAGGAGATAGGATTTGTTTTTGATCGAAGACATGTTACCTCATCTGCGGCAGATTGTGAGTAAAGTTAGGAAAGCTAACGCCAAATCGTGGTATGATAGATAAGAGGCAACTAGTTACATTTAAGTTGGAGTATTACCTAATAGTTATGATGAGATATCCGTATCCGTACGATCGTTTCTGCTCGTGCATCAAAGTTCACCCCTAGCGGGACTAAGTTTATCAATCTGCGACTTTTATCTTTACTCAACCGTGTTTGTTGATTGAGATGTTTAACTTTCAATCACAATAGGCTTAATAGGTTAAGACAAAGAGTTTGTAAGTTCTACGCAGACATAGCCGCTAGAAAGGCCTAGTGTTGAAGACGGATAAATAAGAGCAAGTAACATCGAAACAAATAGAGAATAATCTTCTCCGGCTATTCGTTGACATTAATTATTTCTCAATCGCCCAAAGGTTAACTGGAAGAGATAAGTTGGCCACTCAAGTTGGCTTTTTTACACACCTGCTATAACATTGTATATTTTATAATTGTTATACCCATCTTTTATTTGTACATTGTTTAGAGTATACACTATCGTTCTGACATAATTATCTACATTACTAAACTAAGTGGCCGTTCAGCTTAGTCACTAAAAGTACCGTATGCGCTGAACTAAGCACCGCTTTGAAGCTTAGTTTGGTCGATTGCTTCGCAGCCAATATCTCTCCAGAATATAGACGAGGCTATTTTCTGAATAAATGATTAGAATTTGTTCGCTGCCGTAACCCTAGTTTCAGAAACGCTGATCTACAAGAGGCGAGTCCGCTTTTAAGGACCGGCCGCGGCCGGCACTTGCACCTACCTACGAATAACGATGTAATGTTATTCGAGAGATTAACCTAAACAGTTTGTTAAAAACTGATTAGTAAAAATTTAGGAATAGCGCAAGATATCTACTAGAATATTTGCCGTATTGCCGAATGATTGGTGACCACGATGCATCTTAATGATATGGAACTCAGCTGAGGCAATCCTTGACGTAAGCACCCCATAATGTACCTTTAAAAAAAAAACTTGAATGTTGTGAATTCTCCTCTTGGTTGTTAATTGTGTAAATGTTTTGGCGGTCTTAGTTCCCATTCGCATAGTTGCTACTGCAGATCGTGAACACAATATCTGAAGTAAAAATGTATTTCAAGCAGCAAGAATTGGTTCCTCATTATATTATTTGCCATTACGCGAGGCCAAAAGTAGATTAAAGAGTTTAACCGTCTAAATTTGTATGTTGTCCTAAGTAGGCATGATCAAGGATGGGATTTTCAACTCCAGCTCTTCTATACTATTGGACCGATTTTGATAACCGGATCATTCATCAAGAGCGTGTGTGTGAGTCATTTAAAAAGTATAGGGTGTGTTCTATTCTATTCGTTACCTGTCAGGTTTCAGTTTATAGCTTTTATATTTGGGTGTTAGAGTAGGCCACAAACCACAAACTTTTCAGCGGAAGTAATCAGTTTCAAAAACACATTGACAGTTGCACAAGTCAACTAACCCTCAAAGGTTTTTCTCAGTTGAAATAAATATAATGTAAGGATAGGTACAGTATAAATTATTTATGGAGAGCGAATCCACTTAGTTTTGTACCTGAAAAACATTACCCATTTGCATTGTTCAGTGCGGCCAAAATTGCTACTTTGAAATGAAAAGCATCATAATTGCAAACAACTATTGCACTAAAGTATTCTTAAAGTCAAAGGCATTAAGATTTAATGTTAAACTAAGACACAGATGTTGGTCACTATGTATTGAAAAGAATAGTGAAGTCACATCGATGCTTAGAACTACGAACACCATCTGTGTGTCTTTGTTTAACAGTAAACTTTATTGCCTTTGACTTAAATAG
Source organism: Acleris holmiana (assembly GCA_949316455.1). Taxonomy (NCBI): domain Eukaryota; kingdom Metazoa; phylum Arthropoda; class Insecta; order Lepidoptera; family Tortricidae; genus Acleris; species Acleris holmiana. Next base: position 16,797,852 of record OX438762.1, on the reverse strand, counting down.
TACATTAGTGTAAAAGTTGTTTGCATTTATGATGCCTTTCATTATAGTAGCAGTTTTGGCCGCACTGAACAATGCATATATTGGGTATTATTAGTCAGGTATGTACAAAGCTAAGTGGTTTCACTCTCCAAAAAGAATTTATACTATACGTAAATTATGATTTCCTTCTCTTTTAAGTTTTCTTGTTTATGTGTAGATAACATGTTTCCGAGCTTAATATAAATGAAAAGGAGTTAGGTCCGTGTGGAGAGTGGTGCGGAATAGGACTCTGGTAAGTTGTAGGTCACTCAGGGACCGGCCGTAAGCCGTAAGCCGTAACCCGGGCTCCACGGGCAACCATGACCGCGGTACATTCGAGTGCTCTCTAAGGAAATGCTTTCCTCGGATAGAATTCGTAATTTATCTACCGTCCAGAATGATTTCCCCACTGCATTCACGAGTAAGCAGGCGCTTACAAAAAGTTTTCAAATCAGTGTATTGATTTGATTATTATGTACCAATGTTGAAATTACGTGCAAGAGAGTTCCACTCCGTCGAATGCTTCGAGTACCACATTGAAGCTGCAAAAAAGGGAAAACTTTTATATACTCGTATGATATCCATATTTTTATTGTAAAATCAATAAGCTATTGCGCCAGTCTATAACAGTCGACGTCGCCGCAATTTCTAATGTAGGTACGAGTAGGTACCTACTGATACTCTTACTTAACTCTGCAACATCCTTTTGACATCGTAAACATTTTTGGATATAATCACTGTCATTACCAACCACTTAGCACCAGAGTTGTACAGACAACATTTTGTTATTCCACATGACGAGTCGGTCACATTTATCTTTTTCCAATAACCATTTGGAATGAAGCTATTATTTCATGTCTCACGCAGAAAAAGAAATAAGGCATGTATGTACGACAAGTGTCAGATCGGTTGTTATGATTAATCGAACCCTATTTTATGGAACGGTGACTGTTTCGGCCGTTCGTTACGTTATTATTGTGTAAATTTTTCGGAGTTCGGGAATATTGTACATGTATCCGCATCTTCATATAGACCTTAACCGCGTTCTGAAGTTAATATAATAAAATCATAAAAACAACACCATTTCCAGTTTCTCACTGAAGTGTTTATAACGTGTAACTCCTTCCCGTGCTTTGTTGTTATGTTGGAAGTCGGAGGTTCATCAAGTAAATAAGTTATCTGAACTTTTAACTGAGACATTAAAATCGTGCCAGTAAGCGAAGTGTACACATACCATACCTACCGAACATACCTACCGAAGACGACAAGCTCAACAGCTTTAAACTATAGGTATGAAATAAAAATACTATGATATCTGTACCTTAAGTTAGAATTGGCTGATAAAGGTAGGTACTTAACTTTTAACGGTTTGTTATACACAAACCAAACCAAAAATGTGCGTTGTTATAGGTTTAACGTGTGTCACGAAGAATCCGTGTGTCGTGTATCCGTGTGTATGTCCGTGGCAGCGTAGCACCCAAACCAATGAACCGATATATACACGTTTTTTTTTTAAGAAAGCTAGTTACTTAAATCAGGATGGTCCTAAGTTAGCCAAATGCGGGTCGGACTTGCACACGACCACCATTATACAAGAAGGTCCTCCTTAAATACTTTTTTATTTTTATTACCTATTTATTGTTTTAGCTGTAATATAGTATTGAATTTTGGAAAAGTTCATGTGTCCTGCCTATTACGGTTCAAGAGATACATGTATTGTAAGGGTCGAGCAAAAAACGACGAACATAATGTGGAATTTTTAACTTCATTTGATTATCTTTTATTATTTATTGTTACCGCGGCTACAGTAACTGTGAAAATTTTAAGTGATAAAAAAAGGGGTTCATGAGATACAGCCCGCTGACAGGCAGACCGACAGACAGACAACCAGACAGCCAGACGGAGAGACAAACAGACTGACAGCGGAGGCTTAATAATGGTTCCGTTTACTAAGCCCCTTTGGGACCGTACACGGGACCCTAAAAATGTAGAGAACCTACCTTTGTGGTGGCCTGTATGCTCGCGGGCATTCTCCTTGACGAAACACATTGCACCCAACAATATGACAACGTGCAGTCGGGTTACCAAATCTTGCCTTTGTGTTTGAGTTGTTCGAATATCGAAAACAAAACACTAAAATTAGTTAAATAAATTTTCAACATCGTCGGTAGGTAACTTGTCCTGTGCAATAGACATTTATAGTGATGCAGTCTGGTTTCGCACCGTCACAAAAATCCGGCCCCGACCAAATCCAAGAAAATAGCGCCCGGGAATTTTGTACGGCGATTACATCCGTATCCGATTTGTATACAAAGTGGCCGAATCACAATTTGTATAAGCGGCGGTGATCTAGATTTTAGTTTTCGGACGGCCGCCGGCCCTGTTCACAAAATATCCAAACTCTGGGAAAATCTACCAACACCGAATAGAAATAAGGATTGCACCTACTAGTAGTCTAAGATCCGAGTATCCAACGACCTTTACCGATCTGGTGAAAAGTATTTTATATTAATTTAAATATGTCAAAAAATATGTTGCAAGTGTGTTGACTAAAAATAATCAGTTTAAAATATTTTTTTTTTAAATCACCGTTCTGTTAATAGTCTTATGTCAAATAATTAGCAAAAACCGGTAAGGTGCGAGTCGGAGAAGCAATCGAAGGGATCCGTGCAATCCATGTATGGAGCACCCTTTAATTTTTTAATTGAATTTATTTATATCAATCGCTCACTATATATATTATTTATTTATTTATTATTTATTTAATAAGTACAATATTAAAAATAAAATTACATACATTGCCCCACAAAACTGGACTAACAGTTTGACTGTGGGAGCGGCAACATGAAAATGAAAATGTCAACTGTCTCTATTACGACGATACATTAGATACAGCCTGCCCACAGGCAGGTGGGCGGACAGCGGAGGCTGCGCAATAAGGTCCGTTGGCACCCTTAGGGTGCGGAACCCTAAATACGAAGAATATGGTGGGACATGGCGACGGGCAAAACTTTTAGCGCGTCGCCGAGGGCGCTGGGAAGCCAATAAAACAAACAAAACGGACCTGCCCGGACACCACTTCCGGACCCTGATTGATGGCTACTCAGTTCTTTCGATGACATAATCTACGGAATGGGATTGTGGAAAAACATTTATTTGCGGATATTGCTTATATTTGAGCGTTGATAGCTAAGTGATGGCCTGACACAGAGAAATGAATTTATTTCGAACGACGTGCACTGATTTCGATTCGGTACAATGTGTTAAGATTATGATTGAATACTTTTTTGCCCCCGACTGCTAAGGGAGGAAGGTAATTTTTTAGACCTGAATGTACTAGATCGTTCAATAAATCCCGAGACTAAATTGGAAATGGCGCATATATTAAATACTCTTTTGATTTTTAAAAAGTACGGGCCATCAATAAAGGTGTGTCAAATTTTAAAAATAATCCAATACAATATTGATTTTGCAGATATTTAAGTGACGCTACGCTTGTAATTTCGATACAATGGAAAAAAACGAGTTTCGGGTGTTGATAAAACATTATTTTTTAATGGGAAAAATACCGTTGAAGCGCAGCATGGCTTATAAAATGTTATGCAGGATCAGCTCCCTCTAAAGCAACCATTTGTCGGTGGTATGCCGACTTCAAGCGCGGTCACATGGACACAAATGATGGGGAACGCTCAGGTCGTCCAAATGAAGCAATGACTCAACAAAATATTAACCAAGTCTTGAAAATCGTAATGGAAGATCGGAAGGTAAAAATGCGCTAGATAGCCGAGTTAGTGAAGATTTCAGCTGGTAGTGTTTTCACAATTTTACATAAAAATTTGGCCATGAAAAAGCTTTTTTTCCAAGTGGGTGCCGCGTTTGCTTACAACTGATCAAAAGGAACAACGCATCAATGATTCAGAGCGAAGTTTGGCACTGATGAATCGTAATAAAAAGGTTTTTTTACGTCGGTATGTGACAATGGATGAAACATGGATACACCAAATCACTCCGGAATCCTGTCGGCTGTCAGCGGAGTGGAGAGCGGCTGGTGAAAGCCATCCGACGCGGCCAAAGACTCAGAAATCGGCCGGTAAGGTTATGGCGTCTATATTTTGGGATGTGCATTGAATTAATTTCATCGACTACCTTGAAAAGGGGCAAAATATAAAAAGTTGCTATTACATGTGCTTATTGGAGCGATTGAAGCACGAAATTGCGAAAAACGGCCCCAAATGAACAAAAAGAATGTAGTGTTTCACCAGGACAACGCGCCTTGTCACAAGTCCGTGAGAACGATGGTCAAAATTAATGAGTTGGGCTTCGAATTGCTTCCTCATATCCCCCTTATTTGCCAGACTTGGCCCCCAGCAAATACTGGCTGTTTGAAAACCTTAAAAAATGCTCCAGGGTAAGAAATTTGACTCAAATAGTGAAGTTAGCGCAGCAACGGAGGCTTATTTTGAAGCCAAGACAAATCGTTCTACACGCATGGGATAGAAAAGTTAGAAAAGCGTGGGAGGGACTGTATCGCTCCTGGAGGAGATTACGATGATGAATTAAAAATAATTTAAAAAAAAAAACTTTTTTTAATACTTAGTCTCGAACCACGTGTTATGTATGAAGGTATGTATGTATATTTGTATTTATAATTATTTGTTACGTACTAGAGACTTCTCTTATTTTGTGAGATGGGCCGTTTCGGATAGATTTGACCTTGTAGGATCGTGTGCAATTACCCCTCTTAATCACCCATCTGTTCAAAGGTTTCAGGAAGGTTTCCTTTACTGCAAAGCATCGGATATGTAAGTCAGAAAATGTCACAACCACCGCTGGGAACCTAACAATAGAGATTCCGAAGCAGCTCGGTCGCAGACGCTCTCCTAGTACACTGCAGGCTGTAACGGTGACCGATGACCCGGTAACGATGAACATACACGAGGGTTGTGCCAAAATAAATTAGATATTCAAACACTGCAAAGTTTATTCTTTATTATTGCTATGCATTAAAGCAACAAAATTGACGTACAAAATATATGAATTCACCTTATTTCTCGATTATGTTTTATTTAATTGACTCTAGATTTAAACAAAACATACCAATTATTTTTCCATTTCAAATTCAGTCATTTAATTACCCAAGATCTATAAAAACATCCACCTCTCCATTAACCCACTTACCACTTAGGATTAGATATTCGAAAAACACAAAAGATGCATATTTTTGTAATGTAATCAGTGATCTCAAAACCCATTTTTATGCAATATATGTAACTAACTTTCAAAATTACTTTATTTCCATACAAACTTTATAGTCAGTAGTCTACGATCCCAAGTAAGACCCGAATCATGGAAATTGATGATTGGGCTGCTTATACATTAAAAATACCTATTGCTTTCGGCGATTTAGATAAACCTACCCTTAATGCGTTAAAATGGCGGGTAGAAGTTTTTTTGGGAGTTTTATAATTTTTAACAATAGTAAAATGGAATTTGGTATTTAGGCTGCTGCTTATAAATAAATATAAGAACTTTCGGGGATTTTGGAAAAACTACCCCTAAGGCGTAAATGGCGGGTTTTATTATTAAAAAATGTCTAACTTCCATACAAACTTAAACCCTCATTTCACCTTTATTTAAAGTGAAAGTCATAATGCGAACACGCATGTACCTAGCCCAAATAAAAATAAACTCACATACAAACTTTCACCCTGTTAGGGGCTTATTTTAAAAACTTGTTTTTTATTAAGGTATAATGGACCTTGACACCGAGTTTCATTTAACCAAGATCAAAAACAAGCGCACTTCCTTACATACTTCCACTCCCCATTTCACTGTTAGGAGTCTTATCTTGTTGGTGGGGTCCTTACGGATACACTTCGACCCTATGGGATTCTAATTCTCTATGGGAGCCTAATTTCCATTTTCCCCTTTTTTCACTTCAAAAATGACCAATGTCCCATACAAACTTAGCACTTTTGTTTTTCCGAAATCGCCGATCCAATATTTTTATCAATAGGTATATCGTGGCCATTACACCGTTTTCCACATTTCTCACTTAAAATATGACAAATCTCACATACAAACTTCTACCCGCCATTTTCCGCCTTAGGGGTAGTTTTTCCAAAATCCCCGAAAGTTCTTATTTTTATTTATAAGCAGCAGCCTAAATACCAAATTCCATTTTACTATTGTTAAAAATGATAAAACTCCCAAACAAACTTCTACCCGCCATTTTACCGCATTAGGGGTAGGTTTACCTAAATCGCCGAAAGCAATATTTTAATGTATAAGCAGCCCAATCATCGATTTCCATGATTCTAACTTCAAAACCGGGCAAGAGCATGTCGGACCATGCTCAGGTTAGAGTTCTGAAGCCGTTAAGTACTACAAACATAAAAATAAACTAGTAATAACTAATTTTCTATTTAAAGTCATTTGGTGCCGTCTTAGAGGATTTTAGTAGGTATAAACACTTTAATCGCCTGTATCTCAAGAACACATGATGTCTACTTAGTCGTGATAGTTTTCCTTTATAATTGGTTATATGTATGCTCTTTCATTTAGGATTTTTTTTCTGATTTTTAGTATTTGTAGTTATGGCTGTAAGGGGACACTTGAGTCTAACAAAAATTAGCGCTTTAAAGTCCAATAAAGCATAATTAAAGAGATTTTCATGTTATTAAAAACAATTCCATAGTTAATTTAATTTGAACTCTGACACCTTAACCTAAAGCAATTTTTACTAAAAAAAAATAATGTTGTAAGTAGCAATATCATCAACGTACAGCATAAATTAATTTAATCAATTTCTTAGTAAATAATGATTTAGGTGTAGGTGACAAAGTTCAAATTAAATTAACTATGGAATTGTTTTTAATAACATGAAAATCTCTTTAATTATGCTTTATTGGACTTCATGTTACACTACATTATATACTCCAAATAGGCTCTAGAATCAATGGTTAAAATTTGGCGGGTTACTCGTTCCCACCTTGTATAAGGTAGGTAATTCAATAAGCCAAAATAACAACAGCAACATTACATAAACAATATTTTCTATGTATTACAACCACCCACCCCTTGCGGATTACAACCATCATTATATTATATACGAAAAATGCCAGATTGGTAAAAGATTATTTACTTGAGAAATAAACGCCAGCTGTATTGTCGCCTTAAATATTGAAAGACAATAAGATATCACACTCCGCTCGCCTAATTCATGAGTTTCGCGTTCCAATTAACAAACAAAGTTCAACTAACGCCCCCGAGGAGATGGACCCGAGAATGTTTTGAAAGTGACTCGCAAACTTAAATTGTCGAACCAAACTTTAGGCGAGTTAAAATTAAGCACAGCTAGAATGTATTTTTAATGAAATATCAAACTTAAATAACCGTTATAGTCATGAAATAGATCATACGCAGTGTATTTGCTTCAAATAAATTTTTACAGTTTCTGTCCTAAAACATGCAAAAGTTAGGTATAAGTATATACCATACCATACTCAACTTTTTATCTTCCTGACCTTAATTTATTTTCGTTTTTTTAGAGTACTTATGTTCAAGTTTAAAATAATAACCTTTTAGAAAAGCGGCAATTAATAAGTAATTATACTATTACCCGTATTATGCTTATTATGAATTCAAACGGTATTTTTTTTAACGACTAAGTATTGTGTGGCTTCTTGTGTAAGTAAAATTCTTAGCTACAGGATATTTAACCTGGTAAAACATTCAACCTTAATACTACTAACAATAAGGTCCGTGTATATACATATATGTATATTTGACGCGATGGCTGTATAGATATTGTTTGTTAAGTCTCTGACAGTTTGCTGCGAGGCGAAAGTGAGACGACGGTGGCATTGATTGTAAGGCGAGTTCACTAAAAAAGCGAGCGCGTTGCGTGGTTGCTCGCGGAGAAAAGAGCCCGCCGCCGTTACGCAGAAATAACGACAGATTTTACGATCGGGTGAAAACATCCCCTTGTGCGCTTCCGTGGCGGAAGGCGGCTCCAGCCGCTCTATAATAAAAACCGTTTTCACAAACATCCATGATGCTATCGAGTTCCCCCAGACTTTTGTCAATCACACCTTCGACTTAGATAACATTTTAAAATCTTATTGGAGCTTGACTTCCCGTTGCTTTGTTCCTCCGTTTCTCATTTTTATTTATGAGTGCAGGCCACCTTGAAGACGTAAGCCATAAATTTTCACAGCTCCTGTTTGTGGTATAGTTTGTGTACTGGGAAGTCTTGATACCTTTATGTTTGCCGAACGCCTGCCTCCTACACCACCCGGTGACGCCTTGCCCCTAATAAACTATTAAATCAAGGAACTACCGAGTAATAAATTAACTCGGTATTAAATAGAGATTTGAGCTCTATTCAACGTTGACAATAATGAACTGTATCGGGCTGGGCGCTGATCAGTTCTATTATATAATGGATAGTTTACGACGCCATGACAACCGACCAAACGATAACCATTGTGACGTTTTTGTCTCTAATCGTTTGTGACATAATCGGCCAATCATTAAATCACTTTTGAGTTTTGCGACGTCTTTTATTTTATTTTGATACTTATTTAGACTTTTATTTTATTAGCATCTGTGCCCGATACTTCGTCCTAGTAAAAATCACAAAACGACATTGTGATGTGTCTAAAATATATAATAAAATAGTAAGAGCTTAATTTATAGAATAAAGTATTGCAAGAAAATGTCCTCAGTACCTTTTGACCGTTGTTGGAATTTTTGAACGATTTTCTGTTAAATAAGACCCATTAAAGTATGTATTTAAACATTTAAACAATAAAATCCCTCTTCAGCATTTTTATTCCTTCTGAAAAATTACGATATTCCGGATCGATTGACCTTCAGTCATCTCTGAACTTTGAGTGGGGAAAAATAGTAAAAGAAAGAAGTTCATAACATCAATAACAGCTGAAACATTCTTCGTGATTGTTGAACAAATGAACAGGCTGACAGAAAGTAATCATATAACAATTCAAACGTTTCCTATCAATGATTTAAAAACCTCCAAGGTTTTTTTACGTAATGATGAATATTGATAAATTAAGTACCTGTACACAAAATGTAATAAATGGGTCTAAAATGTCATAGTACTTGAAACTATCACTTCTTACTTAATTACGACCTTTGTTTTTAGAGCTGAATGATGATTTTCGGAACTGTATTCCTGCAAAGGCCTAAATAAAACAACTGTTTTTTTTATTTACTAGTATTTAATGAAGGCTAATAAACCTCATAATAATTCTAATTTCCCTACTAACGATACCCCACAATATTCAGTTTTCGATAATTCACATATCATTTCCACGTCTGGATCTGAAAAAAAGATGTTTTGGCGATTGAGGTTAAAAAATATGTTGCTCGTTGTACGTGTGTGTAAGATAAGATGTAGGTATTGAAGCATGATTTCGTCCGGCTTTGCATAAATGGAACAAAACGCTTCCTTCCTAAGGGAATTAATAATAAGTTTCAAATTTTTGAATTTGAATACTCCTCCAAGTAATAAAAGTTAAAGTCAACCAACGTTTATATTAAATAAAGTCCCTAGTGGCGAGAAGTCGCACCACAAATTTTCATGATTGTAAAATCGACAGTAATGGCCGCTTTTATAATTTTATTTAATGGTAACGCCATTTGCCAGTTCTATGAAATCGTAGAACAAAACAAGAAATGGTTTTTATTAATTATTGACTTGAATTCGAGTAAGGTTTAGGGGTTTAAAGGGATGATAGTTAGGGTCATTCTGAACATTTTCGCCCACTATTACTTATGCAAAGTTCCACGGCTTTTGAAATATTGTAATATTTTATAATTTAGGAAAAAACGCTTTTCTCGTGAGAAGATGAATTACTAAACAACTTGTCTGTATAGCCCGTATATTTAATACTTACTTATTTAGTATTTTACCTTCTAAATACCTCGGTTATTTAATGAACGCCTGCTAATGCTTAACTATTTTTTTTTAGATTGGTAAAGTTTTTTAAAAAGTAATTACCTTAAAAAACTGTGTACCTTTGCAGAATAGTAAAAGTGCTCAAAATGTTCAGAGTGACCTTAACTATCATCCCTTAAAACCTCACACCCGACTGCCAGACAACCTGTATATTCTAAGTGAGCCAACAGGCTTATAAAACATGTGTATACCGGCTGTTAGTTAGCAAAACGACCTTAACACGAATACCCACCAGTATCTACCGAGAATATACATTTCGGTAAAAGTGAAATACGAATAGAGTACCGCAAACAGTATATCAATTTGCTGACGATACATTTTGCTCAATAAATGGGTCCGTAACTCTAGGCAATAACTACCAGAAACCAATCATGATGCATATTCATTCTATCCATAAGAGAACTTGCGCGGATCCTAGTGTCACGTTACACAGCCATGTATGCCTACATTGTACTAACAGTATTTGTAAATGTGGACCCTTAGAATTAGTTAGCTAACATACTTATGTAGGATTAGTAATAGATACTAAATTAAACTGGTGTCCCCACATAGACTACGCATGCCGTAAACTTAGAGCTATAACTTCCTTTAACACGAACTTCCTTATGGAACCCTAAGTACATATGTTGTACATGGCACTGGCGGATTCTGTCATCAGCATGTTATGGTGGGACGTATAAAACTTATTATACTTACAGATTTACACTTTACAACTTAGACTGCTTAAAACGATTGTACCCACGTCTGTTAGAAAGAAGTATACAAGTAATGAGATAGATTTTTTAGTATTGTAACGTTGTTAGTGTACGTGATAATGATAAGTTTAGTATCGCCCTTACCTGCAATGAAATTCAAAAAGTAAAAAAAAAAAAATGTAGCGTACTCCCAACATCTAATAATTCTTATGAGAAAAGGCCGTACTCCCAATAATATTAAATACCTAGTATACCCTCTTATGAGTATGATAAGATTCGTAACAATCCTCAAAAATGTAAGACCATTCTTAAACAAATGTATTTGCAGGTAGGTTATAAAAGTGAGTGATTTATGACAATAAGTACTGAGGGATGACAGCGACAAACACAACAAAAACGGTTTCCGTTCGCTGTTTTCTTTTTAAAAATATATACTTGATGGAAAAATGAAAAAAAAAAAAAAAAACTTGTAATAAAGTTTTTCGTGTTCTCGCATTGTCAACGTTTTGATAACTCTTATTTACCTACTCGACAGTAATAGCGGCCGAATCGAATATAATACTAAAACACGTCAAACACAATATTGTTTTAACCTAGTAGGTACGAGTATAATAGAGGCCCTCATTTCCATAGTAGAGCTGCGCAATCCTTTCGCCGCTGACCTCGAAAACCAAACAACTCAAACAAGCCAAAATGTCCTATTAGATTAAGCGTACCCGACATTATTAATTCAATAACCTAGAAATTTCTTATTACCCATTTTATCGTATAATTTACCTCCAAAAAACTTTTCCCAACTTTCTAGGGTTTCGTATTTATGGAAAAACATAAATTAAAACGGTTTATATTTAAAATAAAACTCCTATACAACTTAAAGAAGACCTTAAAGCGAATAATAGTTACTTAGAGTTTAGGCGATGTTATGATGTTCGTTACAAAGGCATCCCCTGTAACCTTAATTGAGTACTTACTTAATTGCGGTTACTTAATCAATCTTAGATGTTTTGTAAATGTTTTTAAATAATTATTATGATTAAGTTGGTATACCATTCGTATTATATATATATAATATAAACACATTGAAGCTGTGCTACTGAAAACTAGAGGCTTTTTTCTTTTGAATGGACCTATTTTTACTACGAAGAACTCACAAAGGGAACCCATTTCCGAAAACTCGAAAAAATAGTCCATATAATTATTATAACCAAATTAATGGTACAAACAATTCAAACAATAGTTGAACGAGCACCTGCTTGCTTATTACGAAATAAGCGACGAGTAACTTGTTAACTTAAATAAATAAATGATTAGAAGTTATAGACAACTTATAAGTAAATATTTAATTTGACTTATCCCGTCATCATTTGTAACCCTTTGAATGTCGCATGTTATCGTATTGTTTTTAACTCAGCCGCCATTACTGTTAAGAAAATAAATCATAATGCTGGAAATAACAGCTTAGTGGAGGATTCCGTTGATACAAACACAAAAACAACAATCTTTCTCCAAAGACCAGAAATAGGTACAGTCGAACTCATAAATAGCAGTACCTTGTCGCAATAACGTATTAAAATGAGAGTGGTTTGAATTTGGTATATCAATAGCTACGACAAAGTACTAAAATGTACCGCTACTTATAAGTTCGACCGTACTCGTATTCATGAGCTAATGTTTCATCTAAAGTTGTTTGGCGCTATGCTATCTTAGTTCTTAGATGGTTTTCTGCAAGTAAAAACATTATCTATAGTCGCCTATAACTCAAATACCAATTAAATTTACCTAGTCGTGTCAGTTTTCCTTTTTCGCATCGTTATACATACACGTATATATTTAAATAAACTACTACTGTGATTTTTTTACATATCCAAGAACAACGAGACAAAACTAACAAAAAATCCTCTACTTTTTATATTTCTCCCGGAATATTTTCTCCAAAACTATCCTACAACAACAATGATAATAAACGGAATAAAAAAAACAACTGCTATACGTTTAAGGGTGGAACCAGAAACAATTATTTTCAGGGTTTTATTTTACAACTTTGTTGACGAGATAAATATGTATGACCATGCCAAAATACAGCTTTTAAGTATCAAGTACGGAACACTAATAAATAAAGTAAACCGTAACAAAATCAACCTTATCAACCGTATAGATTACCACATAACTTTTAAAAGTGCACTTTTTAATATAGGTAGTCCAGTGAAAATGTACGAATTATTAATTTTGAATTTATGGGATGTTACCGAGAATCAGTTAAAGAAAGGAAATATATGGTTGATTAATTAATTGACGGTCTACAATTTTTTAAAAACGATATCATTTAATTTGTGTTTCAATTTTATATCATAGCTTTCATGATTATAACTAGGCGATTTCTGTGTCAGGTCACAGCGACAAGAATGCAGAATGTAAACTGGTCAGATTTGAGATACTCACTGGCTCAACGTCCCAAAGATTCCTGCAACACAAGAGAACGCCATTCTTCTCTATTCCGCCAGATTTGAAATAAATGTTGTGAAGCTAATTTTAAATTGCTACTTACCAGTATCATGTTTCATCTCAATTTTATGCAGAGGGTGAATATTCGGGTTTATATTCTATTCCATTGAAAAGAGTTAGATTTTAAATAATATGTAAAGACAAAAATAATGGGGGTGAAACCACCGAAAAACCATCCCAAAATTTCAAATATAATCTTTGATACCAATTGGTGCTTAAACTTTCATGACGCACTTAAGGGTTAAGGCAAACGTCGTATAAATACGGCACGCTGCGGCTTTTAACTTCATTCACGATGTCAGAAGCGACCAATACCCCTCTTAAAGAAATCCATGAAACGTTAGATTTGTGCAACTTTTGCACTCGTTTCATCGGCCTTTCGTTCACGGATGACCCGCCGACCGGCTGGTTTGCTAAGATGAAGACGGGCGCACTTTTCGGTGTGTCTGCTGGTGCCTTGTTGCTGCTGGTGGCGGCCGAGATCGCCTACGTTGGCGGGCTCGTCGTCAGGACGACGTCGGTGGCAGAGTTCGTGACGAGTCTGCACATAGTCGGATACGGTTTCATGAGTACGCTCATACATACTATGAACGTTCTGCAAAAGTCTTTCCTTACATCTCAAAGATGCCGACAGCTTAAATTTAGTATTGCATTAACAAGTACGAAATCCCGCACGCACACAGCTGACATATCAAACTAATTAACATATTATCTAAAATATGAAAAGTTGGCAATTTATTTGCATTCCTCATATTTTTATTCATACTTTTTATACCTCTGCATTCTGCTGAGCTAGTGTCCGTTTCATTGCCGCGAGGACTCACATTCCGTGCCATTCCCGTTGCCTTTATTGTTTTCTTTTGTGTTTTATGGTAAGTAAATGTCTTTCTTTCTTTCTGGCATTTAAATCTATCACATTACTAGCTTCATGTACATACGAGTAATAGTTACCTTTAAATTTATAAAACAAAAACAGATCCCTCTCGTTTTGCACGGCCAAGTATATTTTTAACCGCTCGGGAACCCAAAGGATAACTCGTTAAGTTCACGCCGCAGAGTGGCCCTGGGGGTGTTATAAAAGCATTAATAAAATACGTCATGCTGATGAGACTCTATTACTCTCACTTTAGGTTGCGCACACTGAAATCTTCCTTTATTTTAATTTAGTTCTTAGTTTTAAGCTTAGACATAAGCGTTTTGTTTCTAATTTTCCAAAATAATAAATACTTTACAGTAAGGAAAGCAGGATCGTGACTAATGCGTTATCGATCTGATATGTTAAAAATATAGTCAAATACTACCCGTGAATTGGATTTCTATTATTCAAAGAGATAATATTCCCACATTCAATGTTCAAAACATTTCGCTGTGGTACCAAAAAGGTCATTTATAAATATTAAAATCCATAATATATTATATTTGCACTGTTTTAAAACTTTAAAGTTGGTCCAAAGACTGTTCTCAAAAGATCTCGGTGAGGTGCAAGCTGGCGAGGGAGATAATGGACTTGACCACTTTTACTTACCTAAAATGCCTCTGTTGTTTTCGCTCTTTGTCGCTTTATTTTCATCCTGAGCGGTAAAAAATATTGCTTTTGAGGTGTAATCCAATGGGAGATTAATTCCCAAAGCAGGTATGCGCTCGTGTATTGTCTAATGAAACATTCACATTCATTCATTCATTCACTTCTCAATTAACCCACTTGGGAGTAGGGTTTCGTAAAACACCAAAACTGGATATAGCGTTCCACGTTTTTTTTTTTACCAAAAGCCCACTTCAGTTTGCCTTACCTATTAGAATTTGGAAAAAAAAACTTATCGTACTAGGTATAAACACTTTTATAGGTATAGATTTCGTTTTATTATTTGTAGTTTCGGCTATAGAGGTGGGGAGGGGGAAGGCGACGAACACTTGACTCTAACAAAAATGAGCGCTTTAAAGCATAATATTTTATAAACTAATCCCTTTATTGAACAATAGCCACTTTGTTGGCGTGACAGTATATTATTAATGCCAAATTACAGCTTTCTAGTCCTAAGATTCTTTGAGCTAGGCTGTGGACGAACAAACGGACGGACGGACATGGCGAAACTATAAGGGTTCTAATTTGACTACGGAACCCTAAAAAAGTTACTTTTTGGGGTTTTAAGGCGGTTTTTTTTGTTTTTTAAAACATATTATTTAATTTTTTACTTGTTTATGATCATAATACCACTGAACTCCCACTTCTCAATGAATAAGAAGTCATAGTGCATAATTATATTTAAACCATTCATTCAAATGTGCTTCGTCATAGACGCTCATCTACCTAAATCGAGATATCTTATCGCCACCCTTGAAATAAGTAGGACCACTGAGACAGATAGGGAGTACACACTACTAAACAAAAAAAAAACTAAATAATTGATCTAAAATTGAAAGGAAATTGCGTACCAAACATAAAAAAATGTCTAATTGAGAACGTACCTACACCTTTTTTGAAGCCGGTTAAAAATGATAAGATTTTGTTGTTTTATTTTGTAGTTCCGTGATTTGTCTATCCACTTGTACGTTAGCTTATCGGCGTTGTTTTTAATTCGGACACCTTTATTTTCAAATGAATAGGAGTTATCATAACGTTGGCGATACTTTAACATGTCAAAAGTAACATTGTTTTACCACGTAGAACAGAGACGCTGTAATACATTTTACAATTTGCTTACTAATCTACCTAACACACTACGTAGATATCATCTCGACTTCCCAGAGCTGGTAATAAAACCACCGCACCCGGAGACACACTCGGGCTTGCTTAACATTAAACTTGTAAGGCGGATTTGGTTCCTTAGTATTTCACGTACTCACATTTCTTTTTACCCGACTGCGGCAAAGCCCAAAAGGAGGTTTAGGACATATTGAACTCGAAAAGTGAAATTTTCGCTATAGAGTTGTGTCGCTAGTAACATTATTTTTGGTTCTCTTGAGAGTGCCAAAATATAAGTTTTAGCGGCGTAAACGGCCGTATCTTTTATTTACGTTAACTAAGAAGTATTTTTTTTTATATCTTTAAGGGACTGTAGGCCTGAGTATATGGTTTTTCAATTCGTTACCTCCACGCGTTCCCGAGATAAAGGGTCGTGACAAACAGACGGACGGACGGACAGACGGACGGACGGACGGAAGGACAGACAACAAAGTGATCTTGTAAGGGTTCTGTTTTTTCCTTTTGAGGTACGGAACCCTAAAAATCGTTCATACTTGTTTTTAGAGATAGATTGATGCGTTTGTAGTAAGGCTTCGGAACCCTACACTTAGCATAGTCTGACATGCTCTTGCCCGGTTTATTACTTTATTATATTTTTGTTTTACGACTGGGTTTTGAAACTCTTGCACAGCTGTGATCGGTTCATACATACGGCGCTTTTCCACCTTACCTACTGAAGCACTTAGGTTCCCTCTACAAAGAGGCACTATGACAAAAAATTTGTAGGTAGATAATCATTTATTATTTTTTGTAGGTGCAATAAAGCTCCTAACGCTGTGGTACAAACGGCACACGTTTCGGAAACTGTTAGAAGACTTGGCGGAGATATGGCCCGTAGCTCCCGAGGACCAAAAGGAAGAGGAGATCAAACGAGACAGCCTGAGAGCTCTGCGGCTTGGACAATTAGGTACCTGGGAGCTCTGGTCTAAAACAACCTACTCTGCCTCGCGCCAAACATGGTTCGAGAGCGGTTCCATAATTATTAACGCATTTAAAAAAAAATATACGAACACGAAGCCTCTTGTAAATTATTATACATTACAGTTTTTAAAAGAAACATGCACAGCTGTTTTTAGCTAATGTTTTTAGTAATTTCCTTTTTTGCAGTTGCAAATAATCCAACACATGGAACATAACAAATATAATTAGTAAACTTTTTGCCACCCTACGCAAAATATTTTCATTTAATTTTGAATGTGAAACAGTATCACCCTAAATGTAGGACGATTTATTATTGTTGATGACAGGCTCCGGTCCGCAGGGTGTATTTAAATATCACTTTTGTTTTCCAGGGTACACATTTTTCAACGTGTTGGGAGTAGTTATGTACAATGTGACGCCCATAGGTATCCATCTTTACCGGAAGAGCCGTGATGTGCCTTCGGACCTCGGCTACGTGTGGCATGCGTCTTACCCCTTTGACAAGACCAAAAATATTTATCACGAATTAGTGTACAGTTTCGAAGTGTTCTCAGGTATTAATCTTATTATACAGCTGCTTACCTGGGAAGATATTTCGTTGACCCATAATTAAAATAAATAGACATTGGAAGTTTGTAAAATTAACTCTCCTGTTTATACTCGTACAACATTCTTACATTTCCTTAATACATAAGTGTTGTTGAGGCTAGTTTGTAATTTATAGCGCGCTAGCCACTTTTAATCGCGATAACATAATTGCTTAGGCCTTATTAAATTAATCTAAACAAAGTGACATGTAGGCATACTGCGGTGTCTTGGACAACGAAAACCGAGTGACCTAATTATATAAACATCGATAACTCTGGCAGGTACAACGTCGCATAAAGTAAGTATCTATTTAAATCCACACCAGAAATGAATGTCAAATGACATACGAAATTAAATTCACATTGTGTGATCAAAGATGTGTGTGTGTTAGGTACAGCGAGCGTTTGGGCCATGCTGAGCTCGGACCTGATATTCACGACGATGGCGAGTCACATCAGCATGCTGCTCCGAGTGCTGCAGTGCAAAATCCGCCGGCTGGCCTACACCGCGCCCGACGGCCACGACTGCTACCCCGAAATAGCTAACGTTATCAGAACACATCAAAGACTAATACGGTACCTTGACAACATTATTTTATATACTGGCTTCATTACGTAGATAGCGACGCAAAGATTTTATGGCTTCTTATGGGTAAGGACCAAAAAGTTGTCCACGCTAACTCACTCAATTAAATTATCTAAGAAACTTTTCCGTCGTGACACGTAAATTAGCCATACATTTGTAGGGATTGCTCGAGTAAAAGTAATGTTACTGGGATAAACTGCATCACTATTTTTCTTATAACTATGTCGTTATCAGTTACAGCAATGACTTGGAGAACACCTTTTCGTTCTCCAATCTTATAAACGTCCTGCTGAGCTCCGTCAACATATGCTGCGTCGTCTTTGTCATCGTCGTAAGTTACTTCACTCTTCATATGTTAATTAGTTTGAGAAACTATCTTCAATGGTAAGGTAAACGATTATCGCATAATGCTGAATTACTCTCGCGGTCAAATAATACGGGTCAGAGTGCGTTTTTCATACTAAAGAGGCTATTTCGAAGCCTTGGTTCCTCGCCAGGGATGCTTTTAGTGAAATCTTATGATGGATACCCCGAGCATTGATACAGGACTTCCAGAGTGCCTAGGATACCCAACTAATTAAATCAGCGGTTAACGCCGGAATTGCGCATGTTCAGAAAAACATCTAAAATGGCAATAAAATGTAAGGAAATCCAAATGCTGACCCAAACTGTCTCGCTGTGGTGTTAACTGATTGTGCGATCATTTAGGCACCTTAAGAACTTTTGACCTTCTCTATTGAACTTCGGAGTATCCACCATTAAACCTCACTCAAAACAACCCCTGGCCAGGAACCAAGGCTTCGAAATAGCCTCGTTTGTATGAAAAACGCACTCTGACCCGTATTATTTGACCGCGAGAGTATGTTTCATTTACTTCGACGTTACAACTTCCATCTTTTCGTCTCAGCTCCAAATTGTTAATAAGTTACTTTCTAATGAATTGAGCTCTGTAACAACCTACGCCCCCTCTCTCCAGTCTATTTTTAAATGTCAATCAATTCATCAGTTTCGGTTTGAACACTTGCACTACGTCGAGTAGAAACTCAGACTAAAATGTCACTTATTAGCTTTTAGAGCCCTGGATGAACATGAGCAACAAGTTCTTCCTGGGGGCGGCTATGACGCAAGTCGGCATTCTCTGCTGGTATGCCGACGACATTTACCGGGCGGTAAGATTTTCTAAATTCCTCTTTTATTAGGAAAATTTACGAAAATGAACTAGCTGTTGATTTTTTAACAAGGTTAATTTTGCAATGTAAATCAAAACAGAGTATCAAATTAACGAAAACATACTTAGTTTACTATTTGAAAAAACATAAGAGG
Organism: Acleris holmiana; assembly: GCA_949316455.1. Lineage (NCBI taxonomy): Eukaryota > Metazoa > Arthropoda > Insecta > Lepidoptera > Tortricidae > Acleris > Acleris holmiana. The sequence continues at coordinate 16,778,492 of OX438762.1, read as the reverse complement.
CCCTGGCCAAGATGCTTTCGCTAACTAGCGTTTCTATTCGTTTTGTTTTAAAACCAATCGCGTCACTAGTACGCGACTTTTCGTATGACGTGTTTTACCAGTGACGAGATTGGTTTATAAACAAATCGAATAGAAAAGCTAGTTAGCGAATGCATCTTGGCTAGGGCCTAAGGGCTTCTTTACATCTAAATATGTAGCAATTAACGAATTAACGAAAGAAGTAATGGCTGACAGCTATAGGAAGTAATGAATCATAAATTACGGTTTCAGTTTAAAACATGTCAAAAGTAACATTTATCTAATTACAGTACAAAATGAAATGTTGTAAATGGACGCCCAACGGGGTTTTTGTTTGGTTAGGTACATTGTTATCCTTATGAAAAATAAATATCAAACGAATAACATTTTCTTCGGTTTGACGACCTGTCTCAGCATTTCCAACGGAGACTGAAGTATTTACTCGTATAAATAAAAGTGTATATCTCTGCCATGTAAAAAATGTATAGGTATACTGTGCGAGATCAAAAGGATCTGGATCTTTGATGGGTTTTGTATTTTGCAATTACACGAGACCTCTTCCTCTCGCACGAGGGTAACCGATACCCGAGGATTTCTTTTCAAGACTTAAAAGAGTGTAGTTACAAGTGCCAAGTTTATAATATTTAACTAGTCATTAATAACTTTGTGGTGTTCTTAAAGTACTTACGCAAGATACAGGCCCAGGCTAGTTTGGGGTCCGCCGGTAAATCATTACTTTACTATAAAATAAAATCGTATTACAAAGGACAAAGATCGCGCGTACTCGTATTAAGCTCCAGGTCGCGCCACGCCGGCCGCGTAACTCTCTCTTGTATTGTGCGGTGATAAAAAAACCGGTGATTCGACTACCGAGGATTTCGAATCATCGTCTTATCTTTACAAAGTATAAGATACCCGATAAAGTACTGCTGCCTTTTGTTTGCACACCAAACAAACCAACACGGGATATACAGCTCTTTCAAGGAAACGAAACCGTTTAATGCCTTAATTTGACGTAGACTATTTTACCAGCTGCAGTATAAATTACGATTTTTTGGGAAATAATTCGATATCAGACTAAATGTTTGGCAACCTATAGTCAAAAAGCGTTATTTTGACGTTCTTTATTATTGAATCCACCAAAATCTCATACCGGAAGATGCTAAAAAAAAGGGTGTACTGCCTTTTTGCCGAATTATGTTTCGTCAAATTTCATTTGGCAATCAACTTTTCGCCGAAGTTTTATTTGGCAAATCAATCTTTGGCATAATTTTACTTCGTATTTTTTTTATTTCGCTACATTTTTATATTGCAAAATTTTATTATGTCAAATTTTATGTGGTAAATAATTGTGTAGCAAATGATTTGCTTAGGCAAATAACATATTGTCAAATTTTATATGACAACTTTTTAATTCGCAGAATTATTATAACGCCTTTACACTTTTGGCAGACTCATCATTTGTCAAATCTTTCACTTGGCTTAACAACTCTTGGACGAATAACGTTTAGTTGATGCAACATTTCCCTTTTCATACATTTGCCAAGATAGAAGTAAGTAAGAAAAAAAAAAACAAATTCTTTGGTTGGAAATTATTATATGTGTGCATGAGCGAGCGAGCGAGCGAAGCGAGCGAGCAAGACCTTCCTGGGCAAAACCGACTCGGCAAGGTTAGGTTAGAAGGCTATGGCGGGAGCGAAGCGCAGCGAGCTCCCGCCTTAGCCTTCGAGGTTATTTTTTTTGACATCCCTTGAAAAATAAAATCATACTGCAAATTGAACCTTGCATTCTAAAAAATTAGGTTAGATTTCATAATGCCATTCAATATGTTGCTAAATCAAAGTATGCCAATCAATACATTTGACGAAAACATAATTGACATCTTAAAAAAATCCCGCGTAATAATTTGTCTAACAATAATTTATCAAATCATTAGTTGGGAATAGATATCAGTGCGAAACGTTGAGTTGGGAAATAAAAATTTGACAAAATAAAAATATGGGATACGTAGTTTGGCGAGTTAAGAATTTGCTAAATAATTTTCGGCGAAACATTAGTAAACCAAAAAAAAGATTGCTTTTGTGAAATTATTGTTTCCGTGTTATTTGTATCACGAAAATGATAATAAACACAGTGTTTTGTCTGCAGCTGTGATTTCCCGTTTGGTTGGGTCAGATATTGGTGTGTGCGAACGTATGATTTGTGCAGAGCGTGGGCGTGGCGGGCGCGGCGTACGAGAGCGAGTGGCACCGCGGCGCCGCGCCAGCGCGCCGCGCGCTCCTCGTCCTCATACAGAGGTAAGGACCATGAACAAACTTTAAACCTCCTGACACCTTCTACCCCATATTCAATTTACCCGTCGTAGTGGACGTATTGTAGTATTTTCCAGAGCCTCTATTCCACTTTGTTTAATTCCAACATTTTTTTCAGGATTGTCTTTGCAGATAATCTATCTCTGAGCCAATTTTAATTCAGATTTGTTAAGCCGTTCTGGCCTGGTTGAGTAACAAACATCTAAACTTTTGGTTTTATATTTTATTAAGAAGTAAGATTGTTACCGAGACAATAATTATTGATTTTTCATGTTAATGGATTGTGTTGAATGCTAACCAAATACCAATATAATCAGTATGTAACTATGTTATATTACCTAGATGTAAAGTTTCCATGAAATACGTACTAAGTATTAAAAAGTAACTTACAAAAAACCTAAATAATAAGATTTTCAAAAATACTGATACGTGATTAATAATTAACATTTCTTAATGAAAGTCAATGGTTAAAAAGGACTTGATTGTGATTACGAGGGTGTTTCTAGAAATAATATATTAGGAGAGAAAATGAACAAAGAAGTTTAGGATACCTCTGATACTCGTACAGTTTTAGTAACTACGTTTTCTTTTTCAACTAACATTTTATCGAAAGCTGCAGCATTGCGCTCTGTCATATAAAACCTTTAATTATGTTGCTATGGTAGCTGTAACAATCAAACTCAATTGTTATTTCCAATTATAAGTGTATAAAATATTGATACCATTAATCACATGGTCTTTTAACTTAACGTATTTGACTTATTTAGTGTGGTAGTTTAATTATATTATTTTTACGTTACTAAATTCGTTCCTTTTTTGACCTGACGGTCGTGATCTGAAATCAGAGATCATAGAACTAATGCCTTATTTGATTCCTGCGCTCCTGTTAATTTGCGTCGGAATACAACTGTAGTAGAGAGGGACAATAGAGAGATCTCTCTCCAGGCGGGTGTTGTGCCTGGGGACCGAAGTCCATTTGGATGAAGTTGGAAGTTGTATATAAGTCAACCGACTGAAGAAACTTCGTTAGCGCGATGTAGCGCACTGTCAGATTTTATTTACGCTGTCTGACGCTGGTGACGCTGGCGAGTTGTTTGTTACAAGTTGTCACTAGATGTCGCTAGGTCGCCACACCAGCCCCCCTTTGAGACCGGAGGTTGATGGTGATGACGTGCAGTCTGTGCGTTGAAAATGCCGCTTGCAAGTGCCAGTAGTTGATGTCTCCAGTAGAGCTCAGAGCCGCGTTGGCGAGCGTAGCAGGTGAAGAGGCACTGGAGTGGAGTACACAGTGAGTCGTGTACCTGCTCCGTGAAGTACTCGTAGTAGGAGTCGCGTTGTTGAATGAGAGTATTGTGCACACTGTAGACACCAGGCATGGAGATATATCAGAATGCTAGTGGTGCACAGTGCGAGTTGTCTGGCTTGCTGTGAGACTGTGTCATAGTGCTTGAAGGTCGTCAGGTTGCGTAAATGTCAATTGTCGTGGGTCACCAATGTAGGAAGAGAGCAATAGAGAGATCTCTCTCCAGGCGGGTGTTGTGCCTGGGGACCGAAGTCCATTTGGATGAAGTTGGAAGTTGTATATAAGTCAACCGACTGAAGAAACTTCGTTAGCGCGATGTAGCGCACTGTCAGATTTTAGTTACGCTGTCTGACGCTAGTGGCGCTGGCGAGTTGTTTGTTACAAAGCTCGGATTAACTAGAAGGCAATTGTAAAGATATACTTACAAAGCCTCTTTTTATATTATATACATTAGACCTTCGTGCAATTATAACCCTAAAGCCCTCGGCATGAAATATTCATAAAATAACTTTGGCTTTCGTCTGATTAGAGCGAAATGCTAATGTCACAATAAAATTCCAATGAAACAGACAGCCATTTCATTTTCGTTTTAATTACTTATTATTGACATTAAAAAGGAAACCCGCCGCCGGCACCACAACCAGTACACGACCGCTCGACAGCCAGTTTTAAATTCACTCGGCAACGCGTCAACGCTTTTAGCTAAACTAAAACTTTAACAGCCCTCGGCGCTATTTTTTTTCTGTGCATTTATTCCGCTTTTCTTAACTTTTATTCACTCGACAGTGAACGTAAGTGGCCGACGGCGGCGGCGATGTCGTTTAAAAATAAGTTCCCGCCGTTGTTCCTGGGAGCCCGTGCATCGCCTCTAAATACGCTTTCCGAAAATAACAACGACAAATCGATCGTTTGGTCCGATGAACCCCTATTCCATTATTTTCATGAATAGTCCTAAAGGCGTTTCCGACAAACCATGTGTAGGTATATTTTCAATCGTTTTCAAAAAACCGGAGGAGGTTCTCATTTGATTGTTTTTTTATGTTTGTTATCACAGAACTACGGCGATTATGAACCGATTTGAAATGAAAAAAACATCACTCGAATAGATAGTTTTACTTTACCATACTTACTTAATATCCTATTCTATTCAGAATGAAGTTCTGATGGGAAAATGGAGTCTATGAGGAATCGAAGGAACTCAAATGTTTTAGGCATACATAAGATTTTGGCGTTTTAAGTAACAAGTCCAGTATTTGAATTTAGAAAGTGGTGGGTACCTAATTAAAGTGTGGGTGTGTCTTAGGCTCGATGCCACAAGGGAGTTTGTTGGAGGGGTTCGATTTGTTTTAATTTATTTTTATTTTAGTTAATATTTGTATTTTATGATATGTTATGATGTACATTTGTTGTGTTGAAATAAAACCAATATTAAAGTGTGGTGATAAGATATCTCTATTTATATAGTTGAGCAATTATGACGAATCACACTTAAATGGTTTAACACGTTCACAGTCCCCATACAAAACGATCCGACAATGTCACAAGTCCAACTGACAGTTTAATGTCCATTCAGTATGGGAATGTGACCCCATAGTGGAAGCATGGACTCCAGAAAAAAAGGTTCATGACCCCACATTGGGGGACCCGGACAGGGAATGTGTTAAATATAAAACACTATGACTTTCCCGCCGCGTTGCTTGGGGAAATATCCTATCGTTTAAAAAAAAGTGGTAGCCTTATGTTTACATTATAAATAATTATACTAGATCAATATTATAAAATACGAGTAAGCTGTAGTAAGAATGGCAGAAATATTATGTAACAGAACACAACTGCTTTTATGCAATAGTGCTACAAATCAAAATGAGTCATTGTTGCATTTTAATTCGGAACGCAATGTACTTAAAGTTTTAAATCAAACTGTATTTGTTTTTGAGTTGTAGCACTACTTATGGCATAAAAGCAGATTTATTGTAAAAGCATCCACCCACGTCAACCCACGCACGGACTTTATTTAACCTTCAAACCTCGTCTGAAGAACTTCATTTTGCGTTATAAATAAAATTATATTTATTTCTAAAAATACCCGGGTAGGACAAGGGCTTTTTTACGGTTCACTTTAATTACCAAAGTATATCTCAAGACACAAAACAAATCTAAAGAACATACGATTATTATTCCACATAACGTGACGTATGTTTAAATACAAGGCTTTAATATATTATTTTTATAAACGAAACAGTAACTTTAGTTTAAATAGTCTATTGTCCTACCTTCGATATAACCATCAAATAATCACAATAAAACGACTTCCCGCTAGCATCCGTAGGTAACCGTGACAGGCATCAACCATCACTCAATCGAATAAAACGCCCGATCGTAGTTTGGCGAAGTTATTAATTCGATATTAAGTTTTTTTTGTTACTGAGCAATAAATAATATCTTTCCAGTCAAGGTTGTAAGTATATTTCGACTAGTTATCGTCGCAGTTAACTGTTCGGTTTAATATTTTCAGATCACAGAAGCCGCTGTATTTCACCGCGCTAAAGTTTCGGCCAATAACTATGACAACCTATACTTCAGTATGTATATTTTCTTAATATTTCTATTTTTATAGCTTTTTTTTTGTAACTTTACTTTCGTTTATTAATATTCTTTCCCTAATACAAACACGATAAAGTGACAACATATACTAATCAGTCAGATTTTTGTAGACCTCTTATCATTATACTATTTCATTTACTGATTCCCCACTAGTCAGTGGTTTCCCAAACTCTACACTTCCCTTCAAGATACCTAATTTAAGTGGAAAAAATAATCTATTTCAACTTTTAAAAACTATCTGGAACTGGAACTACTCATGATTTTGAAACGGATAGACATACAGTTATTAGAGTTATTACGTTAAATGAAGGGATAATTCAGATTTCAGAAAGTTACTTTACTCTACCGGGTCTAACTTATTTCAAGGAGCTACGAGAACCATAGCAATAACTAGCATTAATCCTACATTTAGAAATACATACATATAAATAAATACAAATGTATATGTGTCATATTTACGTAGGTGAATTTCCGGTTTATCAGAAAAGTCGAGAAATGTATGAGAAGCAGCGTGTGCGCGTTCTTATCTTAATGGCGGGCATAATTCTTTATGCTGGGCGGAGTGGGGCCATTTCTGAGCCTACTTGCCCTTTGCGGGACCTGCGAGGTATAAACGCAAAAAAACACCTCTACCCGACGTGGCCTAGACGATTCAATTATCCAGATAATCTCAGATTGAAGCCACGCCCGGAACATAGATATGGGCCCAGGGCCTAAAGTTCACCGTAACGTAACTGGCCATCTTTTCAAGTCTTGTTGAATCGTAGCATTCTAGAAAAATCGTCCACATTTTAATTAGGAGTGTCAAGTAAGACGATATGTTGTAATATTGCATAAATAAATATTGTTGTTTCAGATAATCACCAACTCGTACTCATATTTCACGTTGTTGTACACTGTTTATCGGGACGACTGAATGCTCCGGTATAGCCACGTGTATCACATTCCGGTGGGATAAATTACTGTTATAGCATCCAACTAGTTAGCTGACCAAATATCGAGAAAATAATTATACACAGAGACTAATCAATAACAAAAGTTCTATATATTTACTGTAATTAAAATTCATAACTATATTCCTTTGAACTATTTTTTTAAATATATTCTATTATTGAGTAAACTATTTATTGCTCAAAATTATTTTGAAGTCTAATAAAATATGATTAAAAGTTCTTAGCATATAATTTTGTGTTCCTATAATTTACCTACCTTAATTACTATATTTGTAAAATACCTTTTATACTTACGTACATTATACTCACTACCATAATAATTTACCATTACTATTCGACTACTCTAATTACCATATTATGTACTTTTTCTCAAAACCGTTTGCTGAAAATACTGAAACTAATAAATAGCCATATGTTAGCCTAATTACTGTCCGTGTTAATATTTTCGTTATTTATATGGTAGCTTTTAAGTACGAGTATAACTAGATATTTTTTTTTTTTTTCAAAACGCCCATATGATCGAATTTAAATATTCACCCCTGTATGTCCATAAAGAATCGATCAAGCGGTAAGCAGTTATCCGGAGGAGGCCAAACGGCCGCGTGGCGGCGGCGACGGGGCAATCACTCGCCACTAATGTCCTCCAAGGCCTCCGATGTTAACGTTCCATTATAAATCAGCCCGTCCGTACCCAATGCGACCCACCCAACACGATAGCATAATTTCACTCCACCCAAATAAATAAATTCACCCCCAACTGGGCTAAGTGACATACTAATAACTCCAAGATGAAAAGAGATAGGGAAAAATTAGCATAAAAACAGCAAATAGCCGTCAAATGTACGTCGATTGTATAATTACCGTAGCTCATAAATCTTAAACGTGGTGCTCATGTTACGGCTAATTGCTTCTACGCATCCGGCCAACCAAACGAATCCAATTAATTAAATAAATTACGATTTTAATAAAAGAAGATGAAGCAATGTCTTATTAGCTGCTAGCATTAAACGATTAATAACGTTGTACGTTATTCATCTTTTATTACTAACGTTGCGTCCGTACCTAGCTCATACAACACAGGCTTCCGAAATTGTTTATCTATGTGTTTAGCGAGGGGAAATTATTTGATCATTTCAATTGGTGAGTTAATAGTATTTTTCTGCCCAAAAATGGAGTCGTTTACGAGTAACACTCCTTTAAACTTTATGTTGCATAGTTCCGCTATTAGATAATAGAAGGCGGTAGCAGTAATTGTATATATTGAACATAAAATCGAATTTGCATGTTTTGTTATTTAATCATCGTCTTATAATTATTATCAGTTATCAATAAAAGGAATGAAATAAAAAACAAATAATTACATACGACTTTCAACCCGAACGAGACGCTCGCTTTCCCGAGTACTGTAATAATTTGTGATTTTATTTTGTGGTATGGTTATTTCAGTTTGATACGTAGTCGTACCTCTTTCTAATGTAAATGGAATTATCAGTAATGTCGATGATGTTGGTAAAAAATAAATGTTCTTTATTTAAGGCAACTTTGGGACTGCCTTTAATACTATTAACAATTATTGTGTTAACTATATTTTATCATTGTTGGAGAAAAGCACTATAATTAAAAGCCTCGGCCAGGGGCGGCGGTTGCTGCACTCGTATACATATATAGACATAACATAATTGGTATATGATTTATTTCACATCTATTAATTTACTAGTGTAAATAAATGCACTCATAGCTAAATTAAACGGTTAAATGATGTAATCCTACTAATGTTATAAAATAAATGCGAAAGTTTATTTCTTAACCCTTAACTTGGCAGTGTGCACCACAGGATACATACCATAATGCTCACTTTTTGTTTTTTTTTTTATAATTGATATTTTTTTATGCTAGTTCGAAATCAAATAGGGTTTGAATTCACGACTTTTTTGTTTTTTGCCAATTTAAGGGTTAATTAGTTTCTCCTTCACGCTGCAACGGCTGGGAGAGGGTTTGGAAAAGAGATAACTTGGTTTAACACATAAGCTTCTTTACATGCCGGAAAATTTAAAAGTTTCCGAGGAAATAACAATCAAGATACAGGATTTAGTTCAAAATGGTTTATCAGGATGGAGAAGTAATAAGTACCCAACTATTTAATAAAGATCATCGTTAAATATCGTAGGGTTTTGAAGATCCCGATCGCGAAACACTACCGACTTTATCATACGAGTATGTGGCCTCTTAATCCGTCTAAACGGGTCAACGCCTCAACCAATCGATGTGAAATTTGGTACAGACATAAACAGTTTATAGCCTGGAGACAGACATGGTTTCCTCTTGGAGCATAGAACAGTTTGTAGTGCAAAAGCTAGTAAATACGAACCTAGTAAAATTAAAGAGTGTCAAGTACTTTCGCAAAGAACCGTGATATTATTTATGAGTATCCTTTCTCACTTTACCCTCATCATCATTCCAGGAGTAGGCTAGGCTATTGATAGACGTCCTCAAGGATCCCCAAAAAGAACGTTGGTACGATGGCTGTTTAAGAAGTCCTTAAAAAAGTTTTTTTTTTAATTTACATCAAATTTATTTCTCAACAGTCTCTTTTAAGGGCTAAACACTTATTCCAGTGAGTTTCCAATTTGTGTCACCTCCAAAAAATGTGATTTCTCGAGGTCTGCAAAATAGCCGTTGAAGACTGCGATGCAGTCCTATTTTGCCAGAAAAAAATTGACCTCCTAGCCATTTTTTTCAAGTTTGGCATTAGAAAAAATCAAACGGAGGAAGATCCAGTAAATATGGATCATGTGGAACCAGCTCGAAGTACAACTCGTGAATTCTTGAGGTGTGCACTGGAGCATTGCCTTGATGAAAGAGCGCTTTCTTCTGAAACAATATTGGCCGTTTTTCAAATAATTTGGCGTTAAACTGTTCCAATAACTCTGCATAATAACGGCCAGTGATAGTCTTCCCTTTTCCAAAATAATCAATCATGATCATTACTTGGCTATCCCAAAAGACTGTTGCCTTCACTTTCCCAGCCGACAAAACAGCCTTGGCCTTCTTTAGAGCCGTTTCACCATCACACATCCATTGTTTGAACTGTTATTTCGACTCTGGTGTATAATGGTGGACCCATGTTTCTTCCACAAATCGACTCAAAAATATCTGAGGATTACGCTTCATCAAATCCAAACACAGCTTTGAAATTCGCTTTCGTTCGCGTTTTTGTTCGATCGTCAACAAACGTGGCACCCATCGTGCAGAAAGCTTCGTCATGGCTAAATCTTCGTTCAGTGGGTACGTAAAATATGTACTCGCTCAATTGAGATGCCTATATATTCTCAGCTACTTCATGCACCTTCAATGGGTCGTCGTCAAGTACGATATTATGGACTTTTTCCACTATATCCTCAGTAGTGACTTGGATTGGGCGACCAGATCGTGGAGCATCAGATGTGCTTGAGCGACCACGTTTAAAATCATAGTCTGCAACGTTGGTGCATTAGTGCCATGAACAGAATTTTCAGTTTTTATAGAGGCAGCATTTCTGATTTCCCTATAATTGTGGATAATTTCGAAGTGATCATGACATGATCAATGATCATTAAATGACAATTTCTTATTTTTTTAAGCTGAATTTTTAACAGTTTTGACTATGCCAGATTGTACGCCTGCCAGTGTTAAAGCCATTATTTCAAACAAGGTTGTTTTACTAGTTTTTAAAAAGTACTTATCAAACAGCCCTCATAGGTTTTTTTGTACTTTTAGGTTTTCTTTAAATGGGGCTTACACACCATATTCTATGATTAGGCATTCTGGGGCTTACCTTGTTAAGAACTTAATTACCTAATTACCTAAGCTGTTTTTAACAGGCTAACCATTTTTGGGGTTACTCTTCCCAAAGGGTGCAAAAATTGGCCTGTCGGATTACTAAGCTTTCATAGTCCGTCAGTCTGTCCATCCGGTCATCCATCAAGAGCGCAAGGTTGCTAAACGGCATACTATTATTACTTAGCGTTCGTTGGCCGGCCGTCCGTCCGTCCGTCCTGTGGGGCTATACAAGTTGCATTCGAATATTGTTAGCGATTATTGTTCGATTGAAAAATTTATGGAAAGCCACCGAGACAGTACCCGGTGGCTTCCGCCAATCCCATACATTTGTGTATCGAAACATAATCGCTAACGATTGTCTAACTAATGCAACTACTTGTCTTGGTGTGATTACAAACGCTAAAGAAAAACAACAAATTATAGAAACGGGCTAACGGGTGTTACGAAAACCTCAGTGCATGACCCGATTAAGATTGCAAGTAGTGGTTTTGTTGTTGCGTTGAAAAATAACTTAATCCTGTTTTTTTTTCCTTGTTCTAAATCTGGTTTCCCCAACATTTTACACTAATAAGCCTTAAAGGTCATTAGAGACGTTTGATTTTCTGTAAAAAGTTAGGTTAGGTTAGGACAACGCTGTCTAAAATAAGATAAAAGAGCGTTACTATTATACATTATGTAGTATGTACGGCTAACGCAAAATCGTCGATGTAGATAAATAGCGTGGTCTTCTGAAGCAAAATCAACTAGTTCCCATAGTAACTAGGACTGATTTAAGCTTTAACTCTAAATTATGAAACGCCTTCTATATCCATCTGAAAGATAAATGCCTCGGCCCCGTTCGATTTACGCCGCGGTTTTCTGGCTTAAGTTAGCCGTCAATTCTATGGCCATAAATTTAAAAAGGGCACATCCAAATGTACCTACTTAAAATCAGCCTTATCGGCTCTATGGATTTAGTCTATGTCAGTTCCTTACAAGGGTTTACGTTGGTAAAATCAGCATTGAATTAAGTCGTGAAACTCATTTTAAACTTCAATGTGTAGTCTCGTCTCAGCTAGCAACGATTGATATCGTTGGCAATTTACGAAAACTAACTTATCGAGGACTATGAACGGGAGCGCTGGCCTAGCTGACTTATTTCATTGATTTTTGTCTCGTGTCGTAGAGAGCCGGAAATCTTTTTACATTACGGGACTTATTGTTTTCTGAGTACATAAAAAGATTTCTGGCTATCGACACGCGAGCAACCTACATAGAGCTAGGCCCGTGGGAAGAGCATGGAGTGCCCAGGTGGATGCCGGCTACTTTTAGAGTTCGTCCCTGACTTTTATTTATTGTAATGGATAAAGCCACCTTCAGTGTTAATTGCAAGCGCATCTGTCACTGTTTTTTTAATACGTGACGGACTAATGTTAGTGTCCATCTTAATTCGTCCGAGATTTAATAAACCGTTTTAATTTTTTATAATTATTTGATGCAACCAAAGTTGGGCGAAACCATAGCGTGATTCAGAATCTAGGTCGAATCTATGACTGAGTAGTGAATTGGAACGTATGCGTTTTAAGACTGAGCAGCGCCATCTATTAGAATTTTTAGAAAACTAAATTTCTTCATTGATCTTGCGTGTTCAAAGTTGCAAAATGCATACAATGCGGGGGAAAAAATGCATGTTAATTGCAAAAACAACCACAACAAAAACCGGGCAAGAGCATGTTGGATCACGCTCAGTGTAGGGTTCCGAAGCCGTTAAGCACTAGAAACATAAAAATCAAGAAGTAATAACTAATTTTCTATTTAAAGTCATATGGTGCCGCCTTAGATGATTTTAGTAGGTATGAGTTATAATAAAGTTATTATATCTACACTTAAATCGCCTGTATCTCAAGAACTAATGATATCTACTTAGTCGTGATACTTTTATTTTTAAATTCATTATAATCATTATATGCGGTTTCGTTTAAGATTTTTTCAACTTTTTAGTATTTGTGGTAGGGGGGAGGGGGCATACTTGACTCTAACAAAAGTGAGCGCTTTTAAGGTTAATATTTCTAAATGGATCCCTTAATCGATTTTTTTTTTCACAAACCCCTGCTATTTTTACAGACCTACTCTTCGACACCCTACAATATGGGGTAGACGAGAAAAAAAGTACATCCTTAGAATACGTGTAAGAGAGGTACTAATATACAAAAAAATATATGATTTATTTTACCACTTTCTTCGCGTGACTAAGATGTATATTCATGCCAAATTACAGCTTTCTAGTATTAATAGTCTCTGAGTTAGGCTGCGGACGGACGGACAGATGGACGGACATGGCGAAACTGTAAGGATTCCTAGTTTAACTACGGAACCCTAAAAATTTAAAAGTTACTTTTCCTCACGCCCACAATCGAATTTTGCTCACTTTTTTTAAACAGCAAAACCTTTTTTGCACCTTTACAGCAACACCTATTAGTTACTGGGTTAACTTAACTTTTAGTGTTAAATTTATTTATACATACAGACAAATATTATTATTAACGTAATGAACCATTGGTATCGGTCACTTCTAAAATTCAGAAATAATTCTGCATTACAGTCAACAAAAATAGCCTCTTTATAATTGTACAAAGAAGGAGAAGATAAAATATTCAAACTATTAAAATGTGATTTACTTACAAAATTCTGTACGTTTTAGATTGCACACGGCACGCAAGCTTTTTTCAGCAGTTCATTGTACGGGCTGCTATTGATGTTAACATATCGCACCTACGGTGCAACACTGTCACTTATGCAAAAAAGCATTTTTCCAGGAGAAGCATTTAAAGATTTAGTGTAGTATAAAATTATTATACTTTCTGATCTAGAAAAGGCGATTGTTTGATATGATTACTGCTACTTTTAGCTTATTTATTATGTTGCTTCAAGGACGGTACTTAAAGCGACGTTATGGCATACTTAACTCAATTTTCAAAATTTTGCAAAAGTGACAGTGTCGCACCGTAGGTGCGATATGACAATAACTTCTTAATGCCTATATCAAGCGGGTAACTTAGGCCAGGTTTAGTCTTTAAACAACGTGTGGTGGCAATGGTACCGAAAGAACAAACGCCATATTTGAAAAAAAAAATTGAATCTGCATGTTTTTTCAATCATCTAGAAATTGATCTAAAATATATAACACTATAGGCTCCTATTTCTAGTCGTCTACGAACATTTTCATTGGTCGACCCATCAGCAATCACACCGACAAACACATTCTTGGGCAGTTCATAAAGGTGATGTTTTGGGACCCGAAACCGAATCATCTTTAACAATATTTCCGAGCAGTGTTGAGAAAAAACAATTAAGTAAATAAAATTTAACTTAAAATAACTGGTTTGAGCCCGGAATTCATTTGAAAGACGTTCAGCAGTTCGAAGTAAGAAACATCAAATCATGCTTCGGGAAAACTTTTGACGAGTTGTTTGAATTAATTTGAACACGTTCTGGCCCTCTATTATAAATATACTGGGAAAAAACAATATTGCCTTTGACGTGTTACCGCGTTGAAAACGTTTTGTGTAATAGCAGCCGAGTCAGTTTTGAGTTGAAAACCATGTCATTCATGACACATCAAGGGCAATAGTATGTATGGTTAATTCGTGTTGAATTAAGGCACTAATTCATTAATTATTTCTTTCTGTAACGTATTTAAGACAACCATCTAGAGGAACAACGAACGCTCTTGAGAATTTTTAAAAGTAACTTTGGATTTATTAGTAAAACAATGGCAAAAAGATTACATTCGTAGTTAAAGCTCATTAGCTAAGCGCCTTTGACTGACGCGAAAGAGGGCTTTACAGAGTTCGGGTCGATCCGCAGTGAATCGGCTCGAAGATTTTTAGTTCGCAAAGGCGCCGTGTGTCTTTGCCACTGCTTTTAATGTGCTGCTTACAGTGTTTACGATTGTATCTATAACTTTATAATAATAGGTTATTTAAGATTGGTCTCCTAAAAATGGCTAACCTTGCCAGGGGTTCGTATGTTAATATAAATTACAAAAAGAAAAAAAACCTTTACGATAATTGCATTTAAAAAAGCTGCTGATAAGTAATAAATACTATTTAATACAATATAAATGTAACGATTCTAGATAAATTACTCGAACGCAGACTTTTTTTTTCTAACTAGTATTAGCGATACTGACAGAAGACGCTGTAAATTAGCAGTGTAAGCGGGTTAATAAAAAGGCGCCTTTTGCATCTGACAGGCTGGGGGTGCCCGAACGCCTCCGGCTCATTTGGCCCGGCAGGCTGCCTCACAATTAATGCTCAACCCGAACCCAAAATACAGCCCCCAAACAGAGCCCTGGAAGCGACCCCGTCCGCGTCTAATCCTCAAACAATCTACAACGAAAAAACGGCACCAATTAGCCCGTCGAGCCGTTGTCATAATATTTACAAAACATTTTTCGTTACGTGTGGTCGAACGACTCTTGAATATTGATGCCGCATTTCAATTTCCAATAATAACAAACGAATGAGTATTACTGTATTCAATCTGGACGCCCGAGTACAATACCGAGCGAATGTTGGCAATCGAAGTGGGAAATTTTTATTTCTCGATTCACCCTTATTAAAATATTGAGAAATGTTGCAGAATTGCCTATTATAATGAAATTATTTCAGGTTTGCGCATGCGTGTGTATAAGCATGTATGTACAAATGAATGTTAATATTTTTTGCGAGGATTTCTTCCCATCCGGTGACCTGCCGTTGTTGCGTCAATATTGTCCCGATGTGAATCATTGTGTTATTGTTAATTAAGGATTTCTATCCCTAAATTAATCTACCTACGTACGTATGATTAAATTATTCGTTTCAACAACAGGCAAGTCTTAATGGGAGTGATATTACTTAGTACGTAGTCACTGTCACAAGCCGTAGGTACCTTATATTTAATAAAACGATGCTTTACGTTTGAAGGCAAACCCGTTGAGGTGTGTTGGGGTAAGATTGGACTATTTTTCGTCAAATTGATAACTGACAAGTAAGCCTTTAAGATTTTTTTTTCTTTACACCGATGAGAATACCATATCATGTTGATATTTGTCACATTTAATCAAGGTGTGTTCTTTGTATATATATATATATATATATATATATATATATATATATTTCTTTTTGGTTATGCAAGTAGCCGTTTCTATTTGATAAGCATTCAAATTCAGTACTTGCATATTTTAAAGTTCGGATATTTACCTACGGGGTAACATTAACCTATGTTCTATAATAAGTTTTATCTAATTTAAACATATGGATACTACAATCTCGCAGTCCGCCATTTATCTGTTTAAACAAAAAATATTGTACAGTATTTTTCTTAAACTAAAATTTTCTTTAAAAAAGTCGTGGTACTTAAATCCGATCTTTTTTTTACCTGTCAGAATATATAGCTAAAAAGTCGACAAACACTACAATCAGGATAATTTAAAAAACAAAATTTAAAACATACTTCCGTGATTGACTGCCGAATGTATCGCATTTTTATATGGCGTCATTATTTTCATGCAGGTGTCAAATATAATCTTAAATAAAAATAGTAAAATAAGTTAATATTGGTTAGTGGTTATTTTTATTTTACGGGTCAGAGTGCGTTTTTCATACTAAAGAGGCTATTTCGAAGCTTTGGTTCCTCGCTAGGGGATGCTTTTAGTGAAATCTGATTATGGATATATCCATATTTGTGCTTGGTATACCAAGCATCGATACAGGATTTTTAAAGTGCCTAGGATACCCAACTAGGTATGGTTAGTTTTATAAAAACGCTGTAATATTTGTAGTTAGGTACAGAAAAAAAGCGGGTTGGAAAATGAATAGGTTGCGAAACGATGCATTTGTCAAAGATTTGTCGGCGAAAAGGCAGAGAACCATTATAGTTACCTAACTATTTGACCAGAATTCAATAATGTGGTCTATATTAGTATCCAATATTGAACCGATCCAGTGTAACTGTAAATAGCCCGCGGTAAAATGCCTAGGAACGATCATAGTATGCATCTTTTGATACGAATTCTCCTCCTCTGTCGCTGCTGTGCGTTAGTACTGTGCTCTATTCTTGTTCAACGATGATTGACGATTAATGCAAAAACTTAGTTTTCATGGCAGATACTGGTACCAACCGCGCAACCACCGTGCCCCGTGCTCAACCCCCAACAGACAGCCCAGGAGTAACAGAAGAACATTGCCATATTGTTTAGACAAAATATCTATTTATTGTATGATCGTTTCTAGGGATTCTACCTCCGAGCTATTTACGCAGCTCCTCAATACATCTCAGGGTCGTCATTAGCCCCTTTCTTGTAATACTGCTGTACTTTTGGGTTAAATTGTAAACAAAGGAATTTTGATACGATGCTAGAAGTCATGATGCCATAAAAGTTTACTGGTAAACTTAAAGGGCCATCAATTGAGTCATAATTCCTGAGACAATATAGCTGTACTTGCTTCGAGTGCGGCTTTATGCAAATAATGATGTAATGATCATATTAACCTACATAATAGTCAATGTCTTAAGCGAAATAAAATGGCCCTCATTCGCTTGGTTTAATGTAATTGTCACCACAGAGAGGGTTTAACGATAACTTGGTAATCTGAGCGGAGGCGAGCCAGTTGATGGCGCCTTCCATTATCTAAACGGGCAATCTGGAGTTTTAATTAAATTCTCTGCCTTATACAGGGGCATGTTTTAAAAAAATGAGCACCGTTCATGATCCCACTCGGCTCTTTAAACTGTAACGCCGGCCGTTACAGAGACCGCACGCGCATGCCGCAGCGCGCAGGTTTTATATATATACGAGGATATACTTTGTGCCATTAAGGTCTGCTAAAATGTGTTTAGTTTTAAAAAGAGTTCCCCGCGGTGCCAGAATCTCCGTCGCGACTCATCTTTCTCACCTTATTGATAAATGCACACAAAACAATAGCACTGAAGACTGGCAAAATTTTTTTCTTTTTTCATACCGCACCCTCCATGTCCATGAAGATGGTTCGAAAGTTTCCCTTACACAAAAAATAAAAAACAACATTCATGTCCCTCTCCTAGTTTTAAAGAAAAATCAAGTACATCTTTTAACATTCGCAGAAATGTAGAATCCAAAATTAGCGACGGTGATTTGAAAGGCGCCGCTCGTCTCCTCTTCTCAAGCGACGTGCTGTCACCGGATACTCCCGACACCCTTTTGGCCCTACAAACTAAACATCCCCCAGCTCCTCCAACTCCTTATTTTTTCGATCCTCCAACGGCAATCCAGGCTTGCTTAAAAATTCAAAGTAATCATGTAGTTCAAGCGATTAATTCTTTTAAAACTGGTTCTGCTGCTGGTCTGGACGGAATCTCACCCCAACACCTGAAAGACCTAATTTCTCGTTCGGCGGGCGATGCGGGGACGCTGCTCATCAATTCTATCACCAACTTAATTAACTCTATGTACTCCGGCAATATCAATCAAGAAATTGTTCCCATTTTATACGGTGCTAACCTCATCGCCCTGACCAAAAAAGACGGAGGAGTGAGACCGATTGCCGTTGGATCAACACTTCGTCGCCTAGCCTCTAAAATTGCAGTTCGGCACATCTCTTCAAAATTACAGGCTCAGTTCGAACCTATTCAGCTAGGTTTTGGCATAAAAGGAGGGTGCGAAGCAGCTGTCCATGCTTTACGCACGTACCTCTCCGTCGGAAATTGTGAAGTGTTGATCAAAATTGACGTTAAAAACGCATTTAACTCGGTAAACAGGGACACCCTACTGGCTGAAATAAAACAGAACGTCCCGGAAATTTATAATTACCTTTTACATTGTTACGCAGACCCAACTAAATTGTTATACCGCGGAAACGCTTTATCTTCAGAAGTCGGCTGCCAGCAGGGTGACCCTCTTGGGCCGGCAATTTTTAGTTTAGCTATAAATCCAATCATTCAAAATTTAAAGTCAAAATTTAACGTTTGGTATTTAGATGATGGGACTTTAGGAGGTGATATCGATACCGTTTTGTCCGACCTTTCGTCCATTCAAACTAAATTCCAAACAATAGGTTTGGAACTAAATTTCAGTAAATGCGAACTTTTCATTCAAAATTCTTCCTTAAATTGGTCTGTTATAAAACAAAAATTTGAAGATTTAACGCCAAACATAAAAATAGTTGACCAAAAATCACTCAGCCTCCTAGGGTCCCCTGTTTTTGAAGACGCAATTCCAACTTTCATTCAAAATACTGTTTTAAAATTTCATAATTATGTGGATCGTCTTCTCGAAATAAGTCCACATTATGCTCTTTCGGTTCTTAAATTCTGTCTTTTTGTACCTAAATTTATGTACCTGCTTCGCTGCTGCCCTTTTTGGAAATTTCGAAATCTCCTTACGCAAATTGATGACATTATTAAATTAAATTTGGAATCCATCTTGAACATTCAGCTAAGCGAGCAATCCTGGACTCAGGCCTCCCTCCCCATCCGTTTTGGTGGACTAGGGATCCGCAAAATTTCTTGTGTTTCTTTTCCAGCTTTTTTGTCTTCCGTTCATAGCTCGGCTAGTCTAGTAGGTAAAATCCTTTGCGCTTTGCCATCAAACTACAAGACTGTCGACTTGGAGGAAGCCAAAAATGCCTGGAATTTTGCCTACCCAAGCAGTAATTATCCAGAAAATTTAAAGTCTCAGAGGAGTTGGGATGAAATAACCTGTAATATAACTTTTAACAACCTTGTAAGTAGCAACTCAGGATCTGAGCGAGCCAGGCTTTTGGCGGTGGGAACCAAAGAGGCTGGTTACTGGCTCCATGCACACCCATCGCCAAATACTGGTACTTTCTTAGATCCTGAAACTCTCCGAATTTCTGTTTGTTTACGTCTTGGTGTCCGGGTCTACACTCCACACATATGCCCCTGTGGCAATGAAGTTGATTTTCTGGGTCACCACGGACTTTCATGCCAAAAAAGCGCAGGCCGCTTCTCTAGACACGCCGCGCTCAATGACATTATCCGCCGGTCTCTTGCATCCGTCAACGTTCCCGCTTTACTGGAGCCAACCGGTATCGCTAGGGACGACGGCAAGAGGCCTGACGGTATGTCTTTAATTCCGTGGAGTATGGGGCGAGTGCTGGTGTGGGACGCTACTTGTGTAGACACCCTAGCCTCGTCACACCTCCGCGGAACAGTAAATAAACCAGGCGCGGCGGCTGAGGCGGCCGAAACAATGAAAAATAATAAGTACAAGGGTCTCGGCGCAGAATATAACTTTGTTCCTTTTGGCGTCGAGACCCTTGGTCCGTGGGGACCCGGTGCCATTAGCCTTTTTAAAGACATGACAAAAAGGCTAATTGAAACAACCGGTGACCACAGAGCTGGCAGCTTCCTCGGACAGCGTATTAGCATTGCTATACAACGAGGAAATGCTGCCAGCATCTGTGGTACTTTGCCACGGGGGCCCTCACTTTTCCAGTTTTTTATTTAGTTTTAATTGATTTGTATTTAGATTAGTTATTTAATTATATTATTTTATTTTAGATTATTACGTAGTTAAGATTATTATATTTTTTATTCCTGTGTAATTATATAACTATAATTTATTATCTTAAGTTTATTTACGAAATTTCATGTAATTGTTTGTTTTTTGTCCAATAAATAATCCTTTAAATATTGATATCTACTTATAATAATCATTTTATTATTCACTTACGTACACACTAAATGTTGACGCGGCATGCAGGATAGATACATATATATATAAAGCGGAGACCTTTTCGCAACATTTCATTCCAAATAATTCCTCATTTTAATCGTTGACAGCGTCGATTGGATACCAAACTTTCCTTTATCCTGTATGAAATGGAGAGTGGTGGTCAGCTTGTGGCTTTTATCTTGCCGCGCCGCGTCGCGCGCTCGTGTTTGTAGAATCGCACATTTTAAGGCACCGTCTACGTCCTAACCCGTGTCAAACGCGCTTAATCTATCACATTGCGAACGCCATGCCCGTGAGCATATTCCTTTTAATAAATTGTTATTATTTTGATTACAAACTGTAGACTTAGTAGACTTAGTAGTAGATTTTGACTTAGTTCGAGAAGTTAATATTTAAAAGACTTTCCCAGTGGCCTTCAGCGACGACGTAGCAAGCAGCACGAAGTATCGCGGAGCTCAGGGCGTAGCATCAGCAGTGGGATCGCTACAAAAGTACTCGAATTTCGTTAGTGTTATGCTTTGTGTGTCTATTGCCTACATTTATGTATACTAGAACATACGGCCGTTTTCCCATCTGCGAATAAACCTTTGCGAATGTTTCTAGCGAAGTGCCGCGTCGTTTACAACAGTACCAATAGGGAATTGTCTCCGAAACCTGCAGAGTGTCGTACAAGGCAAAGTCAAGTTTGTCCCTCAATACAATACATTCTTTTAAGTTTTACGGAACCCTCGGTGCGCGAGCCCAACTCCCTATTGACCGGGAATTAGGGCTCGGATACCGGTAAAATTTTCAAACCGTTATTTTGTACTCGACGCAAAACCTTTTCACTTCGGTTCCGTTCGCATAATCCAGATTTTTTATGGATTTAGTGGAACTTTTATTTAAAGTGATTTTGGAACTAACCGGTTTCGAGCTAAAAACCAGTTAATCCAGACGCACGTCACGCACGATAAACAAGCGCCGCTTAGTGTTTTTAATTCGCAAAACTTTTGGTTTCTCGACTCGTCGCTCGTGGAGCTACGTAGAAAAGTTCGGAGCAAAACCGAAATAAACCGGTACTAACCGGTATTTTTTTAACCAGCTCCGAGCCCTGCTAGGTATGCATGTATTAAAGTATTAAATTAATATTAAAGTTAGCCTGCTTCTATTGTTGATTGCTCATGATAATAGTAGGAGTTTATACAATACAACTAGCAGCATTGGTAGAACAAAACGGCTGTTAATTTTAATTACTTCACTTGCAACGAGACTTGTTTCGGTTTTTGTCTGTTATTGTGTGATGTTCTTTAAAACAATGGTCAGGTAATACGAGTTGTGCTTGAGAGCCTCTGAGTGGCTGCAATGAAAAATCGTTCCAGGTTGTGGGATATTCTTTCACAGATAAGTTTGTGTGATTTCTGTTAGTAGGGTGACCACGAGCAATGATTAATAGGTATCATTATTGTTAGCGAATATCAGACTGCGTGCGAATGTTAAAATAAAAAATTGTTTGTAGTTTGTCAAGCCTGAAGGCGGAAGCTAGAAAAATATAGAAACTCGATATTTAATTATATAGACTGGAAAAAGATGACAACTGTCTTTTGCATGAGTTACTCATGCAAAAGAGATGTCACAAAAAGATCTTGACTATCGGGCTACTTTACGACAAACTACATAAAACCATTTTATTTTGCAATATTTAAGTTTCTGATTAAATAAATGATTTGTTTCTATGTATTGTATTTTATTTTAAATAAATAATTTATGAATACCGGCAGGGCTAGCAAGATAGCGTTTATCGCTGACATAAAGCAACCGTCATTTTATAGCTAGTACAATCGAAGACACTGTAAACTGTACATTTACAATCGAACATAAATCTTATCGCAACGTATTAAATTCTATGGGTGATCAGTTAACAGTGTCTTCGTTTGTACGTAAAGTCCGAGAGGTACGAATGCTTTACGGCGGCGACCAAACGCTATCGTGTATGTGTAGGGCAGGGCTTTGCTTGAAACACTGAGGAACGAATTTTCCCAAAAATGAGACCTAGGTAGATCGATTTTACACACTCGAAAACCTCTATACCTATTGTAAATTTCATCGTTATTGTTAGGGCAGTTTTCGAGAACGCGATAATAAATAAAATACTGACAGTAAATTTCATTGAAAATTATGGTCACCTTCCCTAGAATGAGAAACGCATTAAGTTTTAGCAGGTACATTTCTTTCACCGCGCGTTATCAGTACCGTGCACCTTCCGGATGTATATAGTACCTACTATATCAGTGTTCTAAGCATTGTATTGAATATAAACTTATCCGATTTAGAAACTTTCTCATGACAAATTCTCAGAAACTTTAAAGAATAGTCTTATTTTTAACTAACTTAAAAAAGAGGAAGTTCTCAATACGTCGGATTTTTTTGTATACCTAGTAAGAGAAACATTCTTAATTATTTTGAATGTTTTTGAGAATATCTCAGTATGTCTCCAATTTTCTGGGAATGTTCCGCAACTTGCACATTGCTATTTATCCCAGTACGGGTAGCACAAGTTGTAATTTCTCGCTTGTCGCTCAGTGCGTCTCTATCGTTACAGACTGGATAAAAAGGGAGATCCGAACGACAAACAAGTCGCGGACCACTTGTGCTAGCCCTCCAGCACGGGTAGCACAAGTTGTATTTTCTCGCTTGTCGCTCAGTGCGTCTCCATCGTTACAGACTCGGTCGAAAGGGAGATCCGAGCGACAAACAAATCGCGGACCACTTGTGCTAGCCCTCCTGGTTAGAGATATGTAGATCAACATTACGCGGTGAATTTTTAAAACGTCTGGTTCTGACAAGGTTATTCATTCTGAAAGGGAACATCCTACACATTGTTTGAATGAAGTATTTTATATGCAAAATGCCGAATTGTACCTATATACGCCAGTATAGGCCGTTAATGGCGGACCCATGTTTATCCTTGACGTATTTTTTATTCAGTAAGCATATTGGTACTGTTACGAGTAGGTATGGTTAGGTAGGTAGGTAGATTAGAATCGACGCGCCGGCACAAGGACATGCCTATTGTTAACGGGTTCAATCGAGTTCAAGGCCAAGGCCGTCGCTGTTGTAATACAAGGCCGCAAAGAGTAGAACCTTCCATTGTCGAACGTCACCGGCGGGTCAAGGTCCATCGGTCATTCGAGAAGGCAATCTGGAACGTTCGGCGATTGAGTGTATAAAAAGGTGAGGCGCGCGTGCGGTGATTCGTTCCTTACTTGGAGAGCGAACAGTGCGTACCTACGAGTGAACCGAGCGATCATCTAAGTTTATTGTGCGATAATTGTTTGTAACGATTAAGTGAGTGTGTTAATTAAAGTCTGCTCTTAATTATCGGTGTGTTCGTGCATTTCTATCAGTTACCTACCCCCACATACGTAACAGTACTTACCAAATAAGATGTAAGGTAGGCATGTGCGTGCGCCCGAGGCGCGGCGCGAGGACTGCTCGAGATCACTTAGAATGATCCGTCAGCTAAATCTACATCTACACTAATATTATAAAGAGGAAAGATTTGTACCTATTTTTGTATGTTTGTATGTTTGTAATGAATAGGCTCAAAAAGTACTGGGCCGATTTAAAAAATTCTTTCACCAATAGAATGCTACATTCTTTCAATTTGACATAGGCTACATTTCATTTTGAAAAAAATTAGGGATCCTTGGTAAAATTTGAACAATGTAACCGAAGGTGTAGAAAAATGAGTCTTAAAATGTCTTTCGTCGAATGCGCTGCCGAAACTATTAGCGATAGAACAAAATAATGTACAACAATATTGAAGAACATCATAATGTCTACAAAAAACTCCGCGGTAGCATATGTCCAACTATTGTAGTTATGTCACTACAACAACTTTTTTCATTTTAAACATTAATGAAAATGCTAACCAAATTCAAACCATGCTTTTATGAGTTTATATTAATCCTTATCCAAATAAATTATTTTATGGTCAAGACCATTTAACTACCTATAAAATAGTTTTTAAATTATTTAAATTGGACTTTCCATTCAAAAGATATTACGAATTAAAAAATTCAAACAGTAAACAAAACCGCCATAGCGCCGTGGCCGTTGTTTGCGATGCAGTCTAAAAAGCGCGCCGGGCATCGCGGCGGGCGGGGTGGAGGGGGCACTGAAATACAGGAGTGGGGCGTGCACGTCTAAAAAAATTGCAGCGGGCGAAGCCGCTGGCGGGTCGCTAGTCTATCCTAAAATAGTGTTAACCACTGACTATCATAACGGCTTTTTAAAACTTACCGCGATCATGAGGAATGCAACATCGGCGAAATATCGGGAGCACGACAAAATAATTCCTGCCGCGGTAGAGATCGGTTTTTTAAATTTGCAATGTATATCTCTTATGCCAAAGATAAATAAAATAAAAATTATAAAAATAAAAACAACGTCTTTTAAAATGGTAGGAAATAGGTCAGTCCAACTGAATTCGGATTTGATCGAAAATATTTTGGGACGCCGACTTCAGTTGGTCTGAACAATTATACTTACCATTTCAAACGAAGTTATTTCTTGCTTTTTGAAGCCGGTTATTTTTTACTTTTATTTTATTTCATACCTTTTAGAGATCATACCTAACCAATGTTCGACGCAGACTCTTATTCAAAGAAGATAAGAGTTATTAATTTGTTTTTCAAAAATCAGTTTATTATCTTATGATCTTTGCATTAAAAGCTTCTGTCGATGATTGGTGCGTGTCAGCTAAAAGTGTCGAACACGGGTGTTATCAACTTTTATACTTATTATTGAATGAAAATAATCATTTATTATATATATTATTTACTAGGAGCGTCGTGTTCTCAACTGAACTGTGCGATCGATGCGCGGCGACCCGGAGAAATAACTGTAGCAAACATATTTTAATAAGAAACCGTTATAAAGAAGGCAACACTTGAGACTGTAAATTATTCTCCATATGAGTGAAAGAGAAACTACTAGTTTGAGTGGGACGGATTTATTTATGTAAATTCCAACAGTTATATCGTCCCACATTTCAATTATTGAGAAACTAGCAACGCCGCGTGTAAACCATGCTCGTAACCATATGTTTAAATCATTTGAATGTGCTTAGTCATAGTCGCTCAACTATCTTAATCGAGATATCTTATCGCCACCAAAATATCTGAAATAGGTTCCGGTGAGGTGTTCCGGTGGCCACCGTGGTGGTCTTCATCATCAGTTACACTACACCGAATGGTACTGAAACCGAATGGTTTCGAATGCAAATGCTAGAAACTCACTAAAAATACTAAAATCTCTAATATGTGTTCCTATAATATTTGAGGAGTTCCCTTGATTTCGCCAAGATCCCATCATCAGATCTTGACGTGCTAAAAATGGGACCAACTAGAAATTATACACATTCAAAACAAAAACAAATCAGTCTGTGTTTTTTTTAGTAATCGGGGAACATATATATACACCGTGTTTTTTTTGATTTACGATAACTTCGGCATATTGTTAGGTACACGTATAGAAACTACGTGATACATTAGACTTGAAAATATTGCAAAAAAAAAAAAAAATTGTTTAGAACAAAGTAATTAAATGTTGTGTCTTCAATCATTCTAAAAGGGTCTTTAGAGTTAACTCATAGTTAGTGTCAAATACGTCAAGTCAGCGTGACATACACACACACAAGTAAAGATAACACTTGACAGGTGCACGACCTAACAATTGAAAACTCTTTACTCATAATAGGTAATTAAAAGAAAATTGTTAGGTATCAATTAAGAGCCTTTTACATTAGTTTAACGTGATTAACTGATTAATTTTAATAATTGAATATCTTTATAACCGTACGAGTTATCATATGTCTGTCTTCGGGAAATTAGCTTAATTTGACTTGAAGAACGTGCCCTTAAAGTTATCGTAAATCAAAAAAAACACGGTGTATATATATTTATTACCTTGTATCATTAAGAGTATGTTTTCGTATTTATTATTAGTGTAATTGTTACTAAAATTTTATTTTGGTTGTATCCTTCTCAGCACCAACCTTCTTTTGTTTCTGTTTGGCCCATTGGTTGACTGGTAGAGAATGCCTTAAGGCATTAAGTCCGCCATTTGTACCTACTTTGTGTCTTGTGCAATACAGTTTAAATAAATAAATTAAAGAAAGTTATAAACTTTTAAGCAAATTGCCAAATACGAGTAGGTGGTGTTTTCAGTAATTTACATTAAAAGTAAACTTGTGTCGTGTTTTTCGTATTGTTGATGTACTTATGTACTTATGCATACTACTTTATTGTCATAAGGGGAAAAAAAATAGGCAGAAACACATACGATACGCTTTTACTATCAAGTTAAAAAGAGCTTCAATATTATCAAATTACCCCCATAATATGGTTTAAGACAATGTGGCATATAGAAGCCCTGGATTTATTTAGACTTTAGACTGCACTTTGGAATAAAATAGAGGGTTACGAGAAAAAATAATACTATTTATCACCTCAGTGTTAATATCCAGAAAATGTTTAGCCCATTGTACAAATTCTGGTAAACAGAGTCTTAGCCACCTTTAAGCAGCTTGTGGTAGGCCTAAGGTATCCTTATTAGTTAACAAAGCTAACACTGTACCAATCTTTGAAAATGTATGAAATACCGTGACGGATGACATAGGCAAACGTAGGTACAGCATTTAGATCCATCCTAAGCATTTTATTACTGTCATTTATTTAGTCGATAACCTTGCAGTGTTCCATTACAGAATGCAATTCGTCTAAGCCGACTGAACCGTCGCTGTTCTCGCAGCAGCGCCACCGCTCATTTACTGCATATTCCATAGACAATTATTAGCAAACAAGTCTCTGAAACTACGTCGCTACGCTGAACGGAATGCAGACTGCAGTGCGCCACGATTTGCATCCTCATTAGAATTATTGTCTTAGCACTTAGCTTAATCTACGCAGAAATATCCATGTGCCCTGGGAAATATACAGAAGTATTTATGATGCAGTTTTCAGCAGTACAATGTTATCAAATGATCACGGTGCAAGTGGAAATAGAGAAACCTTTCTCCGTTGCCCTTGAAAGGCAAGAATGCAGGTGGATACGCTTTTTAAGATGATTCAACATGTCCGTCGCCTAAGCGGTAGTGTGATCGGATTGTCACTTTGTTACTGTGCCATCCTAGGTCAATTAAAGCATAAGCTACGATAATATTGAGCCCTAAGTTGACGGCCTTCTAGCTCGTATAATTAAACAGAATATATTCCTTCATAATCCCAGCAATTTAAAAAGTAGATTAATAACGGTGTAATTTCTCATAGTTTCACCGTTTTCTGTATATTTAATAATTTACAATTAAGTATACGTTTATTTAATGCTAAAGTAAGCTTCCGAGATAGTACCACGTGACTATTTCGGTGGCTTACGTCATTTCCATACATTTGTCAATCTAGTCTCGTCTAGCGCCAGTCAGATGTGATCCCTATTCATTAAGTTACAAAATCCTTGTAATTTTTTGGTGAGCCAGAAAACCTAATCTAAGTAATAAAGATGCAGGAAAATCAAGGCACCTAAAACTTATACGTACAAATAAATACTTACCTACACTTTTAACAGAGGAAAATATTATGAAATTCTCTCACGTTATAGAAACTGATTTATCATTGTAATTCGATGTTAGAACAGCAGAACAATATAAACAGAAGTAAAATCTATTCCGACTATTGTTCGTTCAGTTTGTCTTGGCTCCCGGCCAAATCCCACTGCCCGTTCCGAGGCACAACCACTTTTTACCCTCTTGTTTTCATTAAATACGTTTAAAACAGTAATTCCGTTACAATAACTGTTATTCTTACCCGGCTAAGACTAAAGAAACACACTATTATAAGTAACTACATTAGAATGTAGTTACTATTATTTGAGTTTACCACTGACAAATGGATTGCCTTCATTTAATTTTCAGCTTTATTTCCATACAATTAAAATTGTTATTACTAAATCGGTAGACGTGGGTAACAGTATTCTGATAAGTGCTTTATTTGTATGAAATTAAAGTTGAAACTTAAATGAAGGCACACTCTCTGTCAGTGGTAAACTTACAGTAATCGTACTGTAATTACTAATTAGTATTTTATTGCTAATTTGTATTAAACTAAAATTGATTTATATAGGTATTTAGATTTAGATTTTTTTTATATTTCAAACCACTATAATAGAGACCTTAGTTTTCTTTGATCTAACGATCAAACGAAAGTTATATTGCTACAATTTTACAATTACATTCCGTAGTTATGAGTAGAAACCGAATATTTAAGGGATCTTTAGATAAGAATGTACCTAAAGACAGCGTCCATCTAGAAAACTTAAGTAAATTGATAACGAGGCCTATAAAAGCCATTTATTGAAATAAATATGTATAAAAACGGAATTTAAGTAATCTTTGTATACATTGTGATGTAAAGTTAAAGAGGGGTATGTATATAAAGTCTGACAAGATTATATTTGGCCCTATTTCAATACGAATTAGGTACATTCTTATCCAAAGATCCTTGAATATTCGGTTTCTAGATATAACTACGGAACTAAATAATCGGAACTAACTACGGATATAAATGATCTTGGATTCATCAGTAATAAACCTTGTCATAGACGGAGTAGAGTCGCGTTAAACGCAATGCGCGTTGACATAACAATACGACCAAGCCAGTCACCTATTTTGCAACTCAAGTTAAAGGCGTCAATGGGTTAGTGGTACGCGCTAGAGTCGGAGGTTGTAGTTAGGTTTGATTCCACTCTAATGTATTTATTTTAATTGTGTTTTCTTTATTTTAGTTAGTCCTATTTGAGGTTCATTCATAATTTTGGGTCTTAGGCAGATGTTAAATTTGAAACTAGACACACCGACGGTATGCATTAAGGAGCGCACACGTTCAGCTCTACTAGTGTCGTGGTGCCATTTTCAGAAATATTCATTATTTGGAAAGTACCGAAATTACTTCTTTGTCTGGGCATCCAACTACTAGTGGCAGTGCAATTAAGTTGTAATCTACACTAATATATAATAATATAATAATATTATAAAGAGGAAAGATTTGTACCTATTTTTGTATGTTTGTATGTTTGTAATGAATAGGCTCAAAAAGTACTGGGCCGATTTAAAAAAATCTTTCACCAATAGAATGCTACATTTTTCCAATTTGACATAGGCTACATTTCATTTTGAAAAAAATTAGGGATCCTTGGTAAAATTTGAACAATGTAACCAAAGGTGTAGAAAAATGAGTCTTAAAATGTCTTTCGTCGAATGCTCTGCCGAAACTATTAGCGATAGAACAAAATAATGTACAACAATATTGAAGAACATCATAATATCTACAAAAAACTCCGCGGTAGGATATGTCCAACTATTGTAGTTATGTCACTACAACAACTTTTTTCATTTTAAACATTAATGAAAATGCTAACCAAATTCAAACCATGCTATTTATGTGTTTATATTAATCCTTATCCAAATAAATTATTTTATGGTCAAGACCATTTAACTACCTATAAAATAGTTTTTAAATTATTTAAATTGGACTTTCCATTCAAAAGATATTACGAATTAAAAAATTCAAACAGTAAACAAAACCGCCATAGCGCCGTGGCCGTTGTTTGCGATGCAGTCTGAAAAGCGCGCCGGGCATCGCGGCGGGCGGGGTGAAGGGGGCACTGAAATACAGGAGTGGGGCGTGCACGTCTAAAAAAATTGCAGCGGGCGAAGCCGCTGGCGGGTCGCTAGTGTGTTAATAAATAAATAATATAATCTAATGTATAAAATTCTCGTGTCACGGTGTACGTTATTGAACTCCTCCAAAACGGCTGGACCGATTTTAATAAAATTTTGTGTGTATATCGGGTATAGGTCTGAGAATCGGCCAACATCTATTTTTCATACCCCTAAGTGATGTAAAAAAAAAATGCAGCGGGTGAAGCCGCTGGCGGGTCGCTATTCAATATACTTTGTGAGAGTGAGGCGTATCAAAGGGGTAAGTTTAGTTTATAAGACTTAAAGCGCAACTAATATGGAAACTCTAGTGTTAGTAAGAGCAGCCCGTCGATCGCCGGACAAAACCTCTCTTGGCCTCCGCATACTTGCAAATTTAATACAATTTGTCACCATATACCGTAGCGCAGAGATTATACTCCATTTCATATACCATGGCCCGATGCACTTGAGACGGTCATTAGGCGTTAACAATAGGATTAGTGATAACAAAAGATACCTGGCCAGACCCTTTTGCGGCGTGGTATGCAGGTTGGACCGACGCGTGCCATTTTGAAGTGCTCCTAATTAGATAACAAAAGGCAAACATTATGAGCCCTATTGTTAAGCTTCAAGTGCATCGGGCCATGATATATGAAATGGAGTATACTTACCCAGTGCCAGAAAAACTATTCCACGAGCCTCACACAAGTATTTAATTATATGTATCGTTCACAGACTGTGCTTTTGGGCTTTTACTGAGTAATTTTAATTAAGGTGTATAAGAAACCTTTGGTGAAAATCGCGCGACCTAGCTTAGCTTACGAGAATGAGCATGGCGAGAGAGTAACTTTTATAAAATAGGTAGAAAATACTCTTCGAATTAATAATTTTAAAATACAACGCTATTTCTTTTTTTCAAAATGAGTTTTCATTTTTACGGCATGTGCTTTCACCATAAATGAAAGCGCTTAATTTTTAATTAGTCATGCATCTGTACCCCCAACGTAAAAGGGTAAAACTTGAGGTTAACCCAATAGTGGATTTTGCTTTGTTGAAATTTAATTATGGCGCAACGTTCGTTCGTTCTTACTCTCGCGATTATACGACCATTCGTTGCTGAGATACAAAAAATCAACAATATGAAAAAAATCACAACTATTTTGTTCATAACGGTTGATTTTGACTTTATCCTCTAAGTATAGCAATAGGGTTTTTTAACATTGGATTATTAAACGATGGTTAACGTCTTGTTTGATCGTAATAGATAAACAACATTTAAGGGTATCGGTGTAAAGAGATATAACTATACATACAGTACCGGCAAAAAATATTATATCATATTTGTACTTACATCTCATACCATATATAATTACCTACAAATGTGAATCACAAAAATTGCCAACCAATCAAGAACTAGTTGACCAATTGCATTGTTATTATTCAATTCGTTAGCTGATTAAATAAGGTTCTAAATGGTATAGATATAACAAATGTTTGTACTTATCGTAGTAAAAAAGTTTAGTATTTAAGAAACCATTGTTGACGTGTTTATACAAATCTCGTAAATTTCGTATGAACGCGTTGGCATTGGTTTTTAAAATACTAAACTTTTTTAAACTACGATATGTACAAACATTTGCTTATATACCATTTTGAATATAATATTATTTCTGTGTGCATTTTCTTTTCATTAGAAAAGTTTAAAAAGATGAATAAAAGAATTACTTTGACGTCAAAGGAGTCAAAATATATTTCTTAAACGAAACCTTAATCGTCACTGCGCTTGCAAAAATCGCTATGTGTTTGTTTTCACAAGTATTTCGCACTTTGACTAAGCTGTCTAACGGCCGAACCCTATATTCAAACCGCGGACAGATAGCCTTACTTCGGATTAAAATTCGACACATTTTGTATAGGCAAATGTCAAATTTCAACCCGAAGATAGCCTAATCTATCCGCGGTTTGAATATAGGGTTTGGTTGGGTTCGGCGGTAAGAAGTCAAGAAAATAACACATGGCGACTTTTGCATACGTAGTGCAAAGTTCAAATCAAGGACCGGCCCGCTATCCCATACAAGGGGTTTCGAATGGGTTTTATAAGTCTTTTACAAAGAAAAGCCGTTCGATATGCTTTTTAAAGCGCTATTTATAAGGGGTATCTGTGCTTTAGCTGTTTAAGTTTCCCTTATAGTAATGGTTAGTTTAACAAATAACTTAGTCATATACTTCGTTCCAAGAGGTTATTCTTTTAGTGGGGTATTCTATTGAGAGGTTAGTCTTTCAAAGGCTTTTATCGGTAAATGGGTGGGCGGTTCCTTGGTTCAAATCGCACTTGACTGGACCGGCTTTCTCTACTGGTTCAGGCGACGCTTTGCCACTGCTGCAAATAAGATTGGAATCGCAAAAATGTTTTTTTTTGTGATGGAACAACAAATTAACAATTTTCAGATTTTTCTTTACTTTTGCTGTAATACCTTCCTTCTTGCCAAATTTCAGAATTCTAACTCTATGGTGCGTACCCCATTTATTTTGATTCCCTTGAGTGTCGAAATACACGTTTTTTGCTGTATAAACGGCCATATCTTTATTTCAAGTTAACTTAGAAGTATGATTTTTTCACAGTTTCGAGGGACTGTAGACTTGAGTATATGATTTCAATTTTAACTCGATACCTCTACGCGTTCCCGAGATAAAGAGTCTTGAAAACAGACGGGCGGACGGACAACAAAGTGATCCCAAAAGAATCCGTTTTTTTTCTTTTGAGGTACGGAACCCTAAAAATCATGTAGAATTGCCACATTCACAGTTGTTCAGCTTTTATGGAGAAAATGTCAAAATTCGTTTCTTCGAATTCGATTCTCCAAAAGAATAAGTATTTTATAAATAATGTACTTTTATATTTAACGTATTATTAAATGCTCTAATAAAAATCAGAAAATGATATGACTTGAATTTATTAATTTTTGCTCTTCACCACGAGTTTCTCGACGTTTTTACTCCGCTAATTACGACCTTATTAACACTGAACTATCTAAAATTGACTGGGACTCACATTTGAACATTGACGACATTGAGGTAGCTGTCGATGATTTTTATGGTTTTATTAATGTGATTGTTGATAAATATGTCCCATCTAGAATAATTACTGAACGTCACAAGTACCCTGACTGGTTTTCTCGACAGCTAATTAAATTGATAAAAAAGAAAAATAAAATCCATAAAAAATGGAAGATATACGGGAGGCAAAGTGATTATAATCATTTTTCAACATTAAGGCGTGAGGTTAAAAATGTAGAGATCGATTGTTATAATTTATATATTTCTAGAGCAGAAAACAATATCAAATATAGCTCTAAAAATTTCTGGACATTCGTAAAGTCAAAACAAAGCAATAATGCCATTCCTGACTCCATGTATTTAGATAACCAAATAGTATCGGACGGGCAGTGCATGGCTGATGCGTTTAATACCTTTTTTCAATCAGTGTTCGAAACTGACACGTCTTCTGGTCACACTCCATCAGTCGCAGAAGGAGGAGACGTTCTTATTAATACTGTTTGCATTAACCCTAATATAGTTGAATATTATCTAAAACGACTTGATGTCCTTAAAGGTAGCGGACCGGACGGACTTCATCCCGTGTTCTTAAGGCAGTGTGCAGAACAATTGGCTTTACCGTTATCTAACTTATTCAATGCTTCGTTGAAAAAAGGAATTATGCCCAAAACCTGGAAAAAATCTTTAGTTGTCCCTATTCACAAAAATGGTGACAAGCATAGTGTCAAAAATTACCGCGGTATTTCGAAGCCGTCTGTAATCCCTAAACTGTTTGAGAAGATAGTTTACGACCGCCTTTCTGAGGTCGTCAAGCCTCTTCTTACTCCGCATCAGCATGGGTTTATAAGGGGTCGTTCCACAGAGACTAATTTGTGTGAGTTCCTCGACACTGTTCTCGAGGCTATGGGTAGCGGCTTTCGGGTGGATGCGGTGTATACCGATTATTCAAAAGCTTTTGACAAAATTTCTCACACCTTATTAATCCATAAACTTCGATCGGTCGGTATACACGGTGACCTCTTGAGGTGGCTTGAGTCATATCTCCGTAACAGAACTCAGGCTGTAGCCGTGAAGGGTTATTTGTCAAGTTTCATACCGATCAGCTCCGGGTTTCCTCAGGGTTCACACCTAGGACCACTGCTATTCAACATATTTATAAATGACGTGACTGACTGCTTACAGGACTCGCATATTTTGTTATACGCTGATGATACTAAAATCTATAACATTATTAAAGATGAACGGGACTGTTACAAACTTCAAGATGATTTAAACCGTCTTGGCCAGTACTGTATAGATAATAAGTTAGTTTTAAATATTGATAAATGTTGCACTATATCTTATTCTCGCAAAAGAAATCTTAATATGTATAACTATAAATTGTTTAATGTTGATCTCAAAAGGGTGTCTGAAGTAAGGGATCTGGGAATACAGCTCGATCAAGAATTATTGCTCTCATCTCATATTAGCAGGATAACAGCGAAAGCCTATAGGATGTTGGGTTTTATTTTTAGGGTAGGTAAAGATTTTAAAAATGTTAGTACCTTCAAACTTTTATACAATGCACTTGTTCGCTCTCAATTAGAACACGCATCCACTACGTGGAGCCCACAATATAGCTGTTACATTGATGCAATTGAAAACATACAACATAAATTCGTGAAACGCTTAATGTATAAATTTAAGAATGCCAATTTCCATGACATTGTCCCCTTGCAAAAACGTAGGGAACATAGTGATCAAATATTTTTATATAAAATTATTAATAATATTGTTGATTCTCCATACCTCCTTAGCCATATTTTTCTAAAATGCTCATGTTTGAGAACTCGCTCCAAAAACTTATTTGCTACAAAATTCTGTAAGAATAATTATTCAAAAAATCGATTTGTGATCAGGGCGTGCTCGACCCATAATTGTAAGTACAGCCATACCGACATATTCCATGACACTTATAATAATTATGTTAACGCTATAAGAGAAACCGTGTGATTTTCATGTTTTTCAATGTTTAATTTTCAATTTCTAATTACTTATGACTCTTTTGAACCTTGCGATGGAGACAAGGCACAAGCTTAGCTGACTTTGTGAATCTGATTCCAAAATATGTGTATGTGTACATTAGTGAAAACTTTATTGGCTTGTGAGCTACCAATTTTTGTCATAATATTTTATGTACTATTGTATGCTGTTTGTTTTCCTCAATAAATAAAATAAAAAATAAATAAAATAAAATAAATTTAATTAAAAAAAAAATTGTAGCAAAATTCACTCTATTTCAATCCTTTATAAAAAGTACAATTATGAAAAAATATATCAAAATAACAAAATAGAATAGATGTTCATTATTTGCAAGA
Organism: Acleris holmiana; assembly: GCA_949316455.1. Classification (NCBI taxonomy): domain Eukaryota; kingdom Metazoa; phylum Arthropoda; class Insecta; order Lepidoptera; family Tortricidae; genus Acleris; species Acleris holmiana. The sequence continues at coordinate 16,742,633 of OX438762.1, read as the reverse complement.
AGCCGAACCGTATCTAAAGCATAAATCTTAAACCTATCTGAATGTATTTTATAACCAAAGTTTAAACAGTTCAAAATTGTGCCACCCATGTCAAGGAGATCCTTTTTGATGCCAGTAATTTCAGCTGATAGACCGGAATTATCAAAAAACCTACGTGCCGTGTTACCATAGTTCGATGGACCACTTCCACCACTACGTGGTTTTTCAACGATCAATCCTAACTTTGTTTTAAATTCACGTTGAAATGTCTGCTTTTTTTTTAGCTAGGAGTTCTTTCTCTTCGGTTGATCGCACTTGCCATTTTCTTACTTCTAAACGATATGATACATGTATAAAGTACTCAAAGAATCTTATCCACGAGTGAAGAGGAGAAATACCGAAATGTAATTTAGTGGTATCAATTTCTTTGTTGAGACAAGCATCTATCGAATTAATTTCTTATGGCGTAGCTTTGCATAAATAGCACCTACTAGCAGATGATATATCACTTAACGCGTTACATATTCTGCTATCCACCACTATCTACAGTAATTCATGATATACTTTTATTTCTCCGTTCTGAGTTTCATAGAATGTAGGTAGCTAATTTTTTTTCCCTTAAAATAGTTTTCTTCAGGTTTTGATAGCTCTTTCGTTTCCTACGCAAACTATCTTAGTAGACGACGGGCGTGGATTTTCCCATAATATGGTCTCTTCATTAGTAGTAGCCTCTACGGAAACAAGTCGCAAAGACACGTATGAGGTTAAAAATAAACTTCGATCTTCCAAATTAGGGTCCTCAGCAAAACACTGTTTATATTCACTGTGCCCTGTACTGCCGTCAAATCCCCACTTTCTTATTAAGATAACATCACCTAAAGTTTCTAGAGGAATCTTAGTCAGAACTTCGTTTTGTAATTCAAATATTCTAGCGCCTGTGTGATTTAATAAACATTTGCAATTCTACTTCTGTAGCTTTTTCAGTTACCTTGAGATCTTCGGGGTAGCATCGCTTTTTTGCTTCTAAAACCTTATGGTTTGAAGGGAAAGGTGGAGAATTTTTAATTGTTCACAAACTCTTTTATTAATAAATATTGAGTTGTGTTCGCTTACTACATGATTTATTTCTTCGGTCGCCCTGGTTTTAAAGTATTGCAATTGTCACTAACTTGATCTAATTCGACTAGTCTCGAGGTAGACTCTGTTAAACTCTTAGGCAAATTAAGGGCTACCATTCACAATATCGATTAAGCAGATCTCTCCGAGTTATATTGACTTTATTCCAATATGTCCACAGTTGCTTGCAAATATATTTAATGCTACTTTGTGGATCCCCAATACCAACGTTTTCAACATCCTCCACCGGCACAATATTTTGTACAAGTAACTAGCGAACCTGGAACAAGGAGCTACAACTCAAATTTCGCATTCTTGAAAACTGACAAAGAATAAAAGTACCTGAAAGGAAAAGAACATGTATTAAGAAGGGATGTTGATAGTTCTTTACGGGGGTAGCAATCTCGTAGCACTGCTACGAGTTCCGTAGAAGGCTTTTGGACAAGAGTCCGGCAAAAACCGGCCAGTAGACAATAGGAAACAATAAACTAGCCTTTATGAAAATTCTACTAGATATAGTCATTTTTAGAATATTTTAGGAACATAGTTAAAACCTTATGTAAACATTCTTGGTGGACTAATACTTTTTTGTAATTAAGCGTCACCTCGTAGACCTCAAACAAGCTAATATTATTATAAAAACATGTTACAAAATAGTACAGATAATAATAAAACATACCTTTCTTTACAACTTCAAACGATCCTGAGATATATTTCGTAATCAAATTTTAACTTTAATGAGTTACTGATAACGATTGGCAGATGCGTTCGCTTTGAAAGTCCGAAACGTAATGACTATTTCAAATAATTTGAAAATTATTTATTCATGGATGTATATGTATAGCTACTAGTGAGTAAATAATTAAGCATAGAGAAAATATGCCTGGGCTATATCAACAATCTGGACTTATGGCCTTCTACGGGATCACAGTGCATTTCTTAACGGTAATAGTATTTTTGGTACCTACTAAATCTTAAATGTGATACAGATCTTGTTATATTTAATCGAGAAAGCTGCATGAAATTCAACCACAGGTTCTATTACCTTTATAGTTCTTCGTCAAGACTGAACTTATAGTCATTGAAATGGCACCAAAATGATTACAAACACAAAGAGTGAATAAATTGTGAGAAAAAAATCGCTAAACAAGACAGAAAATTTAAGTTTCCTAATAGGGTTAGGGAGAAGGGAAATGAAGGACTGATTGCTGAAAAAGGAGAAGGGCCTGATACCTTGATACATCAAAATCTTTGCCTGTCTCAGATGAGAAAGAAAATATTAAAACTTTGTTGTATCAAGCGGCGCAGGAGTTTTGTAATAAATAATTATGCTGAATTAGAGACACAAATGGAATTTTGAATCATCATTATGTAGTTTTTATTCGACTTTGATCAATAATATTTACGGTAAAATAACAATCAATCATATAAAAAGGCAAACATTATTTTTTGTTTTCACTTTTACTTTACTTTTTTTTACCCTAATAAAGGCAAAATACAAAAATCTTTGAGAACTTGTCCACAAGAATACTTTGCAAAACTGTTTGTTTACACACTACCGAACTGCTAAAAGCAATATTCGCACAATTAAAACTCTATTTTGACCTCTTTTACACATTTCTATGCTTCGTGAAAAGGGATAGGTACTTATAATATAGCCGACTTTTGAATGTCAATATTCCTGACACTTTTGCCAAATTCAGCACCACTATACATAAACTAAAATTATTCCTACTTCCGTATACTATCTAAACTGAGTAACAAATTTAAACTTTTTTCTTAAGTACCTATTGAGAACAAAAACCAGTTTTATAAAGTAAATAAATAAATAAATAGATAGGTTTTAAACGTGTTTCGGTGTTCCTCAAAAGTGAAACTAACTTTAATTTATTTCCTAAAATGATATTTATCTTATTCATGAATCGCTGAATGTGTGGCTAAGCGCAAATCTCGAGAGCAGCTGAACCGATTTCGCTAATTCTTTTTTTATTGTGTTTATTACTGTCAGGATAAGGTTCATGATAGAAAAAAACTGAAAAGTCCACCGGGAAAGTCAGAAATTTGCAGCGCGGCGAAGCCACTGGCGGGCCGCTAGTTTAAAATAAAACAAACGTTAAGTACCTAATTCAAGTTTATCGTCAGTATTAATACATAGTATATGATAATAGTTTAATCCATGCAAAGTGCCAGGGGAGAAAATAAAACCTTTATGGCACAATACACAAAGTAATTACAAATTGCGAGCTTAAAGCCTTCAGGCATTCTCTACCAGTAAACCATTGGGTCAAACAGAGACAATTAGAGGTTGGTGCTGAGTTACTCGGAACACTGTTGTAGAAGTAACACGAATCTACAATTCTGCTACCTCAAAATACATTTTGTAAAACATGTTATTACACGGAAGAATAAAATTGATACTGTCACAAATTTATTACAATTCAGCAAATGCTAAGTAACTAAAGCCTTAAGTTGTATTGCGAAATTGCTGTTTCAACACGTTTACGATTGTTTTTCTTGACTTCCACTATAACTACTAACGTAGGTAATTAAACCATGCAAATGATTTATCCAACTGCCGTTAGGATTATGACACTAATGTGAATTTTGCAATTCTATCGGTTGGATACTGGAGATAATCTTAGTGTTTTAGTTTATTTTCCTTCCTTAGATTTAAGTAGTTTTATTTTAGCTTAGTTTTAATTTTAATATCCAGTTACTGCTTATCATCATGCTTTATTTTGTCGTTTGTCAAATAAAGCTTATGTTATCTTATATTACAGATAGGCCCTTTCGGATGCACTTTAACCCTTTAGGGTCTTTTAAGCAATTACCCTCTGACACATCGAATTTCACTTCATTGTTTGTACCATTTCATCGAATTTAATTTTAACGGACGCCAGGTTATCTTTAAACAATTATTACGTAGGTAAGTTAGATTAGGATACACTTGTTTCTACCAAAAAAAAAAACATGCGGCGAATAAAGACTTTCGATTAAATGAAAATACTGCGTAATGTTACATTGGTTAAAAGGTTTTTCATAGAAAATATGCCGATAAACGATCAAAAGTCAACTGCCATGAGTACATGTACGCTGGACGTAAGTCAAAGTTTGTTTAACTTTTACCTTTAAAGTAACATATCGCTGTAAGGAGAGTTTCCTTACGGCAAAATGTTACATATTTGCGTCTATATGTCCATAAAAATCGATCAAGCGGTAAGCAGTTATCCGGAGGAGGCTATAGTGCCGCGTGGCGGCGGCGACGGGGCAATCACTCGCCACTAATGTCCCCCGAGGCCTCCGATGTTAACGTTCCAGTATTAATCAGCTCGTGTGAGGTGCATTGGGTATGGCCCAAGGCAACTCACCCCATACGATAGCATAATTTCACTCCTCCCAAATAAATGAATTCACCCCAAGGCCAACCGGGCTAAGTGACATACTAATAACTCCAAGATGAAAAGAGATGGGGAAAATTTACATGAAAACAGCAATTAGCCCTCAAAATGTATGGAGATTGTATAATTACTCAAGCCCATATATTTAATACTTGATGCTAATGTTACGGCCAATTGCTTTTTACACGTAAGGGCAATCAGACGAATCCAATTAATCGAATAAATCAAGAATTTAATCACGGAAGAAGCTGTAAATTTCTCATTAGCTGCTTTCATTGTGCTCTTTGAATACAATTTTATAACGTTATTAATCTTTTATATTACAGACATAGCGTCAGTAGCTCATACAACACGGGCTTCCGGATTTGTTAATCTATGTCTTTAGCGAGGGGAATCTATTTGATAATTTTAAATGGTGAGTAAATGGTATTTTTGTGCTCGTTTTTATTAGGGTTCCATACTCAAAGGGTACAAACGGTACCCTATTACTAAGACTCCACTATCCGTCTGCCTGCCTGTCTGTCACCAGGCTATATCTCATCAACCGTGATAACTAGATAGTTGTTTTTTTCTCAGATGATGTATTTCAGTTGCCGCTATAACAAAAAATACTAAAAACAGAATAAAATAAATATTTATGTGGGCGGGGCTCCCATAAAATATATTTGTTTAGTTTTTTACTCGATATTAATATCGGCAACAGGTAGACGCTCAAAATATTTACAGAATATTTAGTTGTATATTATTCAGTTTAAAAATAAATAATTACTTCAATTAAAAAAAACTTAACGTTTAAGGGCCGGGGGCCCATCCCATACAACAATCGTGTTTTTTGCAAGAAGACAGAAACCGGGACAGATGAAACTAAAAAAAAGGTTATAAGTAATATAGTGACTAATATTGTATTGATAATGTTACGGAACCAACTCGAACTTGCCCGGTTTTTAAATCATGTATACGGAATCAAATATTGGACCTTTATTTCAATACCGGTTTTTTTTCGATATTGATATTTTATGTACCTGTTTTCCGGTATTTCGGCATGTTTTCGATATTCATACTTACAAATCAAAAATATTAAAAAACGAATGATTTTTAATTGACCTAGATTGCAACTTTAGGTAAGCGTAGTTTAAGGTCCTAAAAATAATAAATCAGTTCATGCGTAGCAAACATGCCGGTTAAATTCCGGTTTTTCGAATACCGGTGTCCATGTCCTAAGGCAAACACTCGTACAATCAAAGTTTTTCCATGTAGGTACTTAAAAGGTTAACCTTTATAAACGGCGTTTATAGCGCTTGTAAAATGTGTATCGAATAGATTTTTTAACATGTTGCGATCATAAACAAAATAAATTGCCGAGTTAACTTCAACGCATAATAAATCCTAGTATCAAACGAAGAATATTTGTGTATATATTAATTATATATTATTTGTAAACACATTCTCGAAAACGGCTCTCAAAGATTTCGATGAAAATAGCGGGTCAAGAAATCGATCTGTCAAGTTGTCATCTTCGGGAGAATTCGTTTTCAACCCGAGCGGCGCTTGGTCTCCCAGGTAGGTACTGTTATAATTTTAACCCAAATTTATTCAAATTGGTTTTATAACATTTCAATTTGTGTTTTTATTTTGTGGTTTATTGTAAAATCAAATGAATATCTGTAGTTTTAAAATTATTGATTGCAGATTCAAAATGCATTGTACAGTTAAGTAGTAATTGTACACTGTACAATGTTGCCATGGAGAAAACATTAGGCTTTTTATGACTTTCTGCCATCACAAATTAAATACTACACGCAAAGACTATACTTATAACTATATCAGTCATAAATAGGTAAACAGCCAACCTGTAATCATCCCGTGCACGCTCTGGTACTCGTATGAAACCCAAGCTTAGTCTTGACTGCTACAGATCTTACACGACCATCACTTCCTTTGAACACCTTCAAAACACTTGCTACAGGCCATTGTGAAGAAGATACATTTTCACCTATCAATAATCTATAATAATACCAGCGACGCACCAGCAACTTCGCCCGCATTTTTTTTTTCTTTCATGTCACTTAGGGGTATGAAAAATAGATGTTGGCCGATTCTCAGACCTACCCGTTATGCACACAAAATTTCATAAGAATTGGTCGAGCCGTTTCGGAGGAGTATTCGAACGAACATTGTGACACGAGAATTTATATATTAGATAGATTATACATAAAGAGGTTGTGGGTTTATGAGTTTGTGATGTTGTAGGGGCAATCTCTGGCTCTACAAAACCGATTTGGATTAAATTCGGTATGGAGTTAACTAAGGTCCCAGGGAAGGACATATAATACTTTTTACCCCGGAAAATTGAACAGTTCCCGAGCGAATAACGAAAAACGAAGTATTTGACATATATAGACGACACTATAAAAATGTGATTTAACAGTGTTATCTACATACACATAGGGGGTCGCGGGAAACTAATTCTACGCATACGAAGTCGCGGGCATCTTCTAGTACTAACCATAAGTACTAAGACACCTTTTACAACGACCGGTATACCCTTACACTGTGTAACTGTAATAAGTAACTTTTGTGCGATTCATACCAAAAGTCATGTTGAACCTTGGTACATTTTTCCAAAATCAAATTACATTAATATTACTATTAAGGTAAAGACACCAGTACTCGACAAAGGACCAATGTTCGACACTGATTCTTACTCTAAAGAAGATAAGAGTTATTCATTTGTTTTGCAACAATCAATTTATAACCCTATGATCTTAGAATTAAAAGCTTCTGTCGATTATTGGTGCATGTCAGCTAAAAGTGTCGAACATTGGTGTTGTTACCTTAGGTATTTCAGGTTCAGGACGAGCTGCCATTGACAAGTTAGTTAAAAAATGGCCAAGGGCTCTAGCTCAGGTGCAAACGCTACGAACGTTTCTCTCTCGATCACTTATAAACAATGGGAAGACATTTGTGCTTTACGGTAAACCACGTGGTCATCTTGGCTAGGGCCTCACGTGTTAAAAAGGTAAAATCAGAATAATTACTTGAAAATTTGTGTTGTGGGTCTAAAATTCAACATTGCCTTAACTTGAATAATGATGGTATTAAATTATTCAAAGGTTAAGAGCAATTTGCCTATTACCCGTTTGAAATAATATTTTACTGACTTAACAGCAGCTTCTCAGATAGATCAGTGCCGAAGCCCTTGAAAATGGTGAAAAGTGAATTGAAATAATAGTAGGATGAAACCCATTGGAAAATGAAGAGAATATTACAAAAAATGGGTGATTTGAGGTCAGGAACTGGAAAAGGGGGGGTTGAAGGGTAAAAAACGGTTTTCTCGATTACCAGCAAAACTACAAGTCCTATGGAAAATGACAAAGGGCAAAGTTGTAGGTAATAAAATGATCTACTACTTTTGCACTATCCACTTTTTTCACGTAACTTCAAAATGTACCTATGTGAAAATTCAAATAACCAATATTTTGGGTTTTCATTGTTATAGTTTCAAAAAAAGGTTTTTTTTCACGAAATTTGCAGAAAACTTTTTATATCCTATTTAAATACACTGTACTTCTTTTGATTTAAAATATTATGTTTTTCTCCTTATATTGACTTAATATCGAAAAAGCACCCTAATTTTATCGAACCTGATCTAAGAGGCCGCCCTACGTAGGAGAATAGTTGGCTACAAATTTGAATTTTACACCACGATTACTACAAAAGTCAATGACGGCACCTCGATCACTATCAGATTAACATAAACCGTATATTTTCAAGCTGTTTTTTGCACCCCTAAATCTCCATGCATTTATCACAAGACAATATCCGAGGTTAACCCCTAAGAGAGCAAGACAGTTTGAGAGCAGCCAAGGAACTGTCAGTCGTTCAATCTGATACTAACTCTCAAGTCTCAATGTACATTCATATTTTCTAACAAAGCGTACAAAAAGACAATGGACAATCTAATACTGGATTGAGTAATGCTAAATATGGAGCGCAGTTGTCCTATCCACTTTTTTTCAAATATTCTATTTCGGATCACTCTATCTTGGGGAAACTCACTCATAAGTTGCTCAGCCCTTTGAGCTCTAAATTTAAAACAAGGAACATACTTATTTTATTAATTACCTTTTACAAAAATAGTAGCTCCAACAAAATAATTTTATTGAGTCAGGCTAGACACTGTTAACTTTAATCACGCATGTAATGACAATTTATGTTTGTTACCAATTATTATTATGATTAAATTTAATTTTTGGGCAAGAGGGCGTTTTTGTGAAAATGGAAATGCTAGCCTTATTTGGTCTACTTTAAAACATTGTCAGTAACAAAAAGTTTGCTCTGTAGTTGTATATTCGTATAGGATAGTAACCAAGCTATTATGTGGATAAATTAAAACTGAAAACTAAAGTAGAATCATAATTAATATTCCGAATGTCTGTACTCAACACTTCAGATAGCTCATCCCTCTCATTTTGTAAAAAACCGATGGTGCTAATGTGACTATACTCGTATGATCGTCAAGCTTTGGTGTAAACTTGTGTAATAAAATATGTGTTTCAGCAATTGTTTTTGAGAGTGGTGTGGGTGTGAATTACTGCGACGGCCTCGCTTGCTCTAACGTGTTCGCCCCGGTGTGCGGGCTGGTGCAGCTGGGCGCCGCGCGCGACGTGCGGCGGTACCAGAACATCTGCCACTTCAACAAAATCAGGTGCCACTTGGAAAAGGCGGTCGGTGCGTACAAGTTTGGTTTAATGGGTCGACGCACGATTCGCTAACGGTCCTTTTATGTCACAAGGTGGTGGCAGGTTACTTATTATTACAATAATAATATATATAAATATCAAAGTCCTGACGATACCACTGGTTCAGCTTAAACCACTGGTTCTAGAGATATTAAATTTTGACGGGGTGTTCTTTATGAAATTTAGGTATCCACTAGGAAAGGGTTTCTCAATACTCTACCCCTAAGAAGGAGAAATGAAGTGGGGTATTTTTGTGTGCAAGTCTCCCATTTTTTAAGTTACAAAAGTGTTAATTAATGTTTAAGGTACTGCTTATAAATCAAAAATAACTTCATCATTTAGAAAAAAAAAAACCTTCTGTTTATAAATATAAATTATGGCTTTGGGCGATTATGAAAACACTGCCCCTAAGGAGGTGATATGAAGTTCATAAAAGAATTTGAAACATTTTTGAAGTAAAAAACATAGAAATCGTTTGTATTGAAACCAATACCAAGTAAAAAATAGGACTTACAGAGATAAGGGAAGAAAATAAAGAAGTAAAAACGGGGTAGTGGTTTTTTGGGGAATTTGGTAGTTTTTGAAGGGAGAAATGTAGAAATGTAGGTATCGTAAATGTACATTTACGCTTCCGTTAATAAATTCAAAATATAACTTTAGGCTTAAGTAGGCTTATTTCTGAAGGAAGAAAATGAAATGTGGAAAGGTAGGTTTATGCAACTATTTATAAATATAATAATGGATTTCGGTAATTTTCGAAGAAACTACACTTAAGTTATAGAGAGTTCGGTCATTTTTGAAGCAAGAATTGTGAAAATAATTGTTCAGTTAAACATTAAAAATATGACACGGTGTTTTCAGACAAAGTACCCTAAGAGGGTAAAATGGGACTAGAAGTTTGAATGAGAACTGATTCACTTTTGGGGTGAAATGGAGGGAAGCTTTTAAGACAAATCGCTTATTTTTTGTAGTTAATGACATAAAACTTGGTGTCAAAACCATTATATGTATTTTTTAAACATTAGCACTAACTGCGTGTGTGTATGTACTTATATTCTGCTTTTTTGCCAGGTACATGAATGTTAGCATCTTGGCTTTTAGTTACAATAAGTGCAAGCCTTAGCGTTATCCAAATATTTGCAACTACTTGAACGGGGAGAGTTTAAGTTTGTGTGGGATTTAGGTATTTTCTTGAAAATTAAAAGGTGAAACATGGGATGGCAATTAAGTAATTTTTAAAGTTGTATAGGTAACTACATAATAATATGAAAGTGGTTATGACTACGAATTACAAAAAGAAAACAACAGAATGTGGTGTTTTTCGAAAATCTTCTCCTAATTGGGTTAACTGAATGTTTGGAAATTTGGTAGTGAGGTGATTTCAATACAAATAGAAAAACATCTAGGTTCGATTCAAAAAAATGAAAAGATGAAAGAAGAGCAGGAATATGTTTTATGAGGCAGTTTAGTCGTTTTAAAGGTTAGAGTCATGAAATCAACGTAATTTCTGTCGACTGCTTACTTAACAAAACGTTTTCTGAATATTACCTTCGTAGTTGATATAAACTATATGTAAAAAAACGGGCCAAGAGCATATCGGACCAAGCTCAGTGTAGGGTTCCGAAGCCATTAAGTACTACAAACATAAAAATCAACAAGTAATAACTAATTTTCTATTTAAAGTCAATTGGTGCCATCTTAGATGAATTTAGTAGACATAAACACTGTAATCAACTGTATCTCAGAATGAATGATGTCTACTTAGTCATGATAGTTTTCCTTTAAAATAAGTTATATGCTCTTTTATTTAAGTTTTTTCTAATTTTTAGTATTGGTCGTTTTGGCTGTAGGGTGGAGCGGGGCACTTGAGTGTAATAAAAATTAGCGCTGTAAAGAAAGACCTATCCAACAACACCCCACACTATAGAGTATAGGTACGAGAAAAAAGTACCCTAAAAACATTATTTTTACATTTTATTGTACCACTTTGTTAGCGTGACTATTATGCACATTCATGCCAAATTGGAGTTTTCTAGTACTAAGAGTCTCTGAGCTAGGCTTCGGACGGACGAACGGACGGACATGGTGAAACTATTAGGGTTCCTAGTTTGACTACGGAACCCTAAAATGGTGTTCAGGGCACTCACTGCATAAAATAACAAAAATTTACAAATGTCCCAAGTCAGCGGTGTACCAAATTATTAAAAAATTTGGAGAGCATCATAGGCTCGAAGATTTACCGAAATCTAGACACAGGAGCGGGCCGGCAAACCCTTAAGTTGACGAACATGTCGTGCGGCTGTTAAAATCGCGAAATTATCTATCGCTTCGTGATATAAAAATTAAGTTGGAGTCAGCTCACTTGTAATAATTTTATAAGGACATATCCTGAATAACTGCTTGAGGAGTAATTCCATTCGACAAAATGTGATGACATGCGCTTGTCTCAGTATTGTGAACTATTTTAATCTACTGTTAGTTCATGAATTTTGACAACTGTTGACGCTCTAATCGTCTTTTAAGTGGTTAACATCGTATGGTGAAATTGGTACTTAATTTAATTAATGTCGTCCATGGAATTTCAATTACTGAAAACATACACTTAATCTTTATGACATGTATTTTTATAACTACTGATTTATAGCAATATCACTATCTAAAACGATAATTATTAATAATATGTCCATAGGCTACAGAACTAGTTTACTGTTTTTACTTTTTTGTGTGTCTTGTTGTGTTTAGTGAGTATTTTTCTTTCTAACTTAAACAAATCTTTTCATACTTTAACCGGAAAAAACACGAAATGAAATCATCACTTAAATGAAAACCTTTTTGTAACTAACGCTCAACATGTCTATAGAAACCATGGAACAACTACCTGGCGTGGATTGCGGCATTCACGAGGTGACATTTAACTCAGTGAAATATCGGCGCGTGAACGATTTCGGCATAGTGGGTGCTGCGCAGGAGTGCAACCACACGTGCCCCACGTTCTGCGTGGACATCTACGAGCCGGTGTGCGCGCAAGTGTGGAACGAGTACATGAACCACTCCTTCTCCAAGCCCATCATTAACCACTGCCACGTTGACTTGTATTCCTGCGCACACGCTAAAAGTAAGTACTCCAGTTCCAATTTTCAGTTTAGTTCGCTGTCTTGATTTAGGTATAGGTAAATCAAAGTCCGGTTCTGGGCCTCTACGTGGTAAAACAATTAGTATTGCTTTTGACGTGTTATCGTATTGTATAAAATAATATGTAAAATATTAATTAGCGAGAATCAGGTGCCTGCAGTGCTCAACTTACTATTACGCCGTATAGTCTGCTGCATAGAAGGCAGCAACCACTAACTTACTAGAAACATAAAATTTTCAGTAGCACTCGCTTGGGAAGACGAAAGGCAATACAAACCAAACTTAAGAAAAACATAAGTATTCCTACCTATCCGGTACCTGATCAGGTCCGTCAAACTAATTCTAAACTGAAATGCTAAGGCATGTCATGGTAACACCCCTGATCCAAACATCGCATTTTAAGTATTGAGTTTACAATATGTGATGATAATACATTGAACAGGAAGGCCTGTAAGTTCTGAGGTGGTCTCAGGCCAACCTCTCTTTCAGGCCGCATGGCGCATTACGGAATCTCCGCAATGCTAACTCAAAAAACAAATATCCACCTACGCTACAGCTGTTTGTTCACAGACGTGACCATCCTACCACTAAGCATGTGCTATTCGGTGCTGTCTAAGCGACTACAGTTCATGGCGCACGTGGCCGCCATGAAGTCTCTGGGGCTCATCGGTGACGAAGTGTAAAGGCAAACCACAAACACCCGAAACCCGATTTTTGCAGCCCTAACATAATTGGTATTTGATTCATTTATCGCCAAAAGCGGATCTATATAATTAAATAGTATGAAATAAATGCACTCATAGCTAAATAAAACGGTTATAGCTGAAAATTATAAATGTGAAAGTTTGTTTTTTAATTTGTTTCTCGTTCACACTGCAACGGCTCAACGGGTTTGGATTGGAGATAGCTTATACCTTGGATTAACATATAAGCTTCTTTTCATGCCGGAAAGTTTAAAAGTTTCCGAGGAAATAACAATGAAGATACAGAAAGTCGCGGAGAGTAGCTAGTAACTCAGTGAAAAGGGCCATATTGTATAGAAAGAAAATTGGTACTAAATAAGGTATATTCAAAGAAACAATTTGCGTTCCCACTTCGAACGTGTGTGTTTGTTTGTTTAAGAGGCCACATACGGTGCCACGCCCACACAAGAATCAAAGGGATGGCTGTATGCGCTTCCGCGCGATTACTGTGTCCGATTCAAATAGTATAGCTGTTTACGTGTAAACCATACATTTAGTTAAAAACGGTTTATCAGGATTGAGAAGTAATAAGTACCCAACTATTTAATAAAGATCATCGTTAAATATCGTAGAGTTTTGAAGATCCCGATCGCGAAACACTACCGACTTTATCATACGAGTATGTGGCCTCTTAATCCATTGTGGTCTATACCTACGGGTCAACGCCTTGACCAACCGATGTGAAACTATGTTACGTAATTGCCGAAGGTGTTTTTAACAATTCTTCATTTTAGGGGTTCCGCCCCCAAAGGGTGCCAAATGGGCCTATCGGATTACTAAGCTTTCGATGTCTGTCAGTCTGTCCATCCGGTCATAAGCAGTAATTGTAAGTTACCAAAGTGAAACTTTCACTTAAATAACATGTAAGTTTCCGGTTGGAAATTTCACTTTTATTACATGCAAGTTTTTGTAGTTTTCAGATGTAAATTACCCGTTTGTTTTTAATTTTAATACCCTTATAATTAAGTCCGGCTGCCACAACACAACCAATTCACTATACTCGTAGCACCAATTGAGTTGAAATTGACACACATACGTAAAATTAGGACAAGCCCGGATCAAAAGGAGTCTATAATTCTCAATAAAAATATTATAAATGTAATGTTTTTTAAAACGACTAGGAGACAGCACATGTTACGTAAAAAAATCGAAGATCTTCTACAGCATATTATTGAATCCACTTTTATTGAATTGTGCCTATAAGTTTATGATTGACTGCCAAATGTATCGAATTTTCATATATCGTCATTATTTTCACAAAGATTTAAAAAAATCTTAAAAAATAAGTATTGGTTAATGGTTATTGTTATTTAAGAATATTTAAATTAATAATTATTAAATAAATTAAATTAAATATAACTGCACTGTTTTTAAAACTACTTTACATTTTGAAACCGGAAATTACTATCTAAAATTAGTACGATCTTGCCTCATAGGGAAACATCGAATTAAAATCAACAGCAAATATGATAACGGTCCAATCCAACACTCTTCCTTTATTAACGTGAAAATAGTGGTAAAGAAGTATAAGTAATATTCCAATTTTGATTTAAATTATTTGTAGAAGATGTCATTATATCTTCCATTATAATTTAGAGTTCCTTAAAGGAGGAAACGAGTGTGAAATAACGATACCTAGGGGAAATTTATACTATTCTGGTAAAACCTTTCTTTGTTTTTATGCCTCCAGGGCCTCTATTCTACTGCGTTTCAACTCCTCCGCTATTACTATCAAGTACATATAGGACATGCTACATAATATTATAGTTACTTAGCTATTTGACCAAAATTGAAGAATGTTGTCTATATTAGTATCCGATATTGACTCGATCCATTGGTACTGTAAATAGCCCGCGGTAAAATGCCTAGGAACGACCATAGAATATATATTTTGCTCCAATAATGATACGAATGCTCCTCCTCTGTCGCTGCTACTGCGCTCTATTCTTAATAAACAATAATTGACTTTGACGTTACATCCGCTTGATAACGATTAATGCTAAAACTTAGTTTTCATGGCAGATACTGACAAAATATCTATTTATTGTATGATCGAACCATTATAGTTACCTAACTATTTGACCAGAATTCAATAATGTGGTCTATATTAGTATCCAATATTGAACCGATCCAGTGTAACTGTAAATAGCCCGCGGTAAAATGCCTAGGAACGATCATAGAATGCATCTTTTGATACGAATTCTCCTCCTCTGTCGCTGCTGTGCGTTAGTACTGTGCTCTATTCTTGTTCAACGATGATTGACGATTAATGCAAAAACTTGGTTTTCATGGCAGATACTGGTACCAACCGCGCAACCACCGTGCCCCGTGCTCAACCCCCAACAGACAGCCCAGGAGTAACAGAAGAACATTGCCATATTGTTTAGACAAAATATCTATTTATTGTATGATCGTTTCTAGGGATTCTACCTCCGAGCTATTTACGCAGCTCCTCAATACATCTCAGGGTCGTCATTAGCCCCTTTCTTGTAATACTGCTGTACTTTTGGGTTAAATTGTAAACAAAGGAATTTTGATACGATGCTAGAAGTCATGATGCCATAAAAGTTTACTGGTAAACTTAAAGGGCCATCAATTGAGTCATAATTCCTGAGACAATAAAGCTGTACTTGCTTCGAGTGCGGCTTTATGCAAATAATGATGTAATGATCATATTAACCTACATAATAGTCAATGTCTTAAGCGAAATAAAATGGCCCTCATTCGCTTGGTTTAATGTAATTGTCACCACAGAGAGGGTTTAACGATAACTTGGTAATCTGAGCGGAGGCGAGCCAGTTGATGGCGCCTTCCATTATCTAAACGGGCAATCTGGAGTTTTAATTAAATTCTCTGCCTTATACAGGGGCATGTTTTAAAAAAATGAGCACCGTTCATGATCCCACTCGGCTCTTTAAACTGTAACGCCGGCCGTTACAGAGACCGCACGCGCATGGCGCAGCGCGTAGGTTTTATATATATACGAGGATATACTTTGTGCCATTAAGGTCTGCTAATGTGAAACTATTTAAATATTGATATCTACTTATAATAATCATTTTATTATTCACTTACGTACACACTAAATGTTGACGCGGCATGCAGGATAGATACATATATATATAAAGCGGAGACCTTTTCGCAACATTTCATTCCAAATAATTCCCCATTTTAATCGTTGAGAGCGTCGATTGGATACCAAACTTTCCTTTATCCTGTATGAAATGGAGAGTGGTGGTCAGCTTGTGGCTTTTATCTTGCCGCGCCGCGTCGCGCGCTCGTGTTTGTAGAATCGCACATTTTAAGGCACCGTCTACGTCCTAACCCGTGTCAAACGCGCTTAATCTATCACATTGCGAACGCCATGCCCGTGAGCATATTCCTTTTAATAAATTGTTATTATTTTGATTACGAACTGTAGACACTAATAGGGATATCGGTAACAATTTAAACTTTTTGACTTAGTACGAGAAGTTAATATTTAAAAAAGTGTACTTTGTAGCGACGTCGCAAGCTGCACGAAGTATCGCGGAGCTCAGGGGCCCTAGCCAAGATGCAAACGCTCCTAACGCTTTTCTTTTCTATCGCTCAAAATGTATGGGTTGACATTCTCGTGCGTTTCGATAAAGCTCGTGGTCGACTGTCATCCCATACATTTTGAGCGATAGAAAAGAAAAACGTGAGGAGCGTTTGCATCTTGGCTAAGGCCCCAGGGCGTAGTAGCATCAGCTGTGGGATCGCTACAAGTTTTCGAATTTTGTTAGTGTTATGCTTTGTGTGTCTATTGCCTACATTTATGTGTACTAGAACATACGGCCGTTTTCCCATTTGCGAATAAACCTTTGCGAATATTTCTAGCGAAGTGTAGCGTCGTTTACGACGATACGAATAGGGAATTGTCTCCGAAACTTGCAGGGCCGCCAACCGAGCTGTTAAAGAAAGCTTTATGGGCACATCGTAACGTGGAAAATTGTGTATGTCTATGAACCTGATCGTCGCAAATCCGCGTACCTACTCGTACATCATTCGAAACGGCCGTGTTCTTACATAATGTGTGAATCTGATAAGTTAAGTAAGATTTGCCAACAGTTTGCTGAGTAAGAGCGCGGATGTGCGGCGACAGAGCGCTGTAAAAAGTTGTTGATGTGTTTGTGGATGAAGCCGAGTGAGTTTGTGGGTCGTTGGTGTCGAGATAACCCGCGGGAGGCGAGACGCAACTTCGGCTGAAACTATTTGTGAAGCTATAGAGTTCAAGAATATAAAGTGAAACTATTTTGCATTACAGGTCTTGGTAGCAATAACTGGGTAAGTTCTGTTTAAAAAAATATAAATAAATTTTGCATTTCCTTATTGAAAGATCCTGAACGTTTTTTTGAGAACCTTTCGCTTGATTAGTGACTTCTGTAACTTCAAATCAAAACAAATTAAATAAATTTATTTGCTGCGCTTTGCTTCAACACATAGTTCAATTACTTTGTTAATATGTAGTATTTTGAATGTTTACGGGAATATCTGAGTATGTTTCTAATCTTTCGGAAATGTTCCGCAACTTTCTCATTGCTATCTCAGTTTAGAGATAGGTAGATAAACATTACGTGCTAAATTGTTAAAATGACTGATTTTGACAAGAAGTTTAATCATTTCTGAAAGGAAACATCCTGCACACTGTTTGAATGAAGCTTTTTATATTTAGATTGCCGAATTGTATATGCCAGTATAGGCCGTTGATGGTATACCCAGGTTTAACCTTGACGTATGTTTTATTCAGTAGGCATATTCTTACTTACCGAATAAGATCTTAGGTAGGCATATGCGTGCGCCCTGCTCAAGGCGCGGCGGGGAATCGAGATCATTGAGCATGATTTGTCAGTTAGATTTATCCATACAACCTTCATCAACCGTAATTATGATAACGGCCTTTGTGAATTTGTGAACTAGCACTGATTTAAAAATAGCGGAACAGGTTCTTAACCCGGTTATGAACGAATTGGACGATCATGAGGAATGCAACATTAGCGAAATTTCGGAACACGACTTTTTAATTCAGCCGCCCATACTCTACTAAAAATAAAACCGGGCAAGAGCATGTCGGACCATGCTCAGTGTAGGGTTACCAAGCCGTTAAGTACTACAAACATAAATCAAGTACTACAATCAAGTAATCACTAATTTTCTATTTAAAGTCAATTGGTTTGGCTGTAGGGGGGGGGGGGGGGGGCACTTGACTCTAACAAAAATTAGCGCTTTAAAGCTTAATATTTCATAAACAGATTACTTAATTGAAAAACTGTTTTCACAAACCCATAATATTTTTGAAACACCGACACCCCACACTATCGGGTAGACAAGAAAAAAAAACATCCCCACGTTACGTGTAGGGGAGGTACAGTAATAATTTTTTTTTTTACTTTTTATTGTAGCTTTCTAGTACTAATAGTCTTTGCACTAGGCTACGGAACGGACGGACGGACAGACGGACGGACATGGTGACACTATATGGGTTCCTAGTTTGACTACGGAACCCTAAAAAGGCTATGCTTAATTTTCTCGCCTAAATAATCTTTTCATTTATCAGAATGTATTACTGATTAAGTTAGTGACCATAGAGAATAGGTAGGGTCTAGGTAGCTATGTTGAGTATTATAAACATAAACTTAAAATTGAAATACTACCAAATACAATGTTTGTCAATCCACAACGGCTCGGCCTGCCTGTCTATTTAACGATGCAAGGTTGAATCAATGTAAGAAAAATACAGGAGTGGGGCAATCAATTTAAACGGAAACCTAGACTGGCACATGAAAAATTACTCACTTGAAATTCCTGTTTTTGATTTTTCTCCCTTAAAACGGTAGATGACTCTGTAAAACAATTAATCTGTAAAACAAATGTTAAGCCTTGCGTGTCACATAGAACGAGAACCGTAAATATTTGCCTTGAAAAGGGTGGTAATTCAATAACTGAAACGTATTAAATCCTCACTCAAATTCAGGCCCTAACTTTTCCCTTAATCATAAACAACAGGGCGCTTCCTTTTTGTCTGAGAGAAATTTAATTTGGAACTTGGCACCTGGCTGGGTCACACGTACTCTGCTCGACTATACTATAACCTGGCTCTGTTTGGAAACAAGTCGGTATTCGCGACTTGTGACGACTTTTTGTTAGTGAACTCGTGAATATTTGAGGAATTTGTAATAAGTTATAATACAAACTTTTGATTAAATTGCCAAATAGGTGGCGTTTTCAGTAATTTGTAAGGGCAATACATTAAAAGTAAACTTTTTTCATCGGCCATTCTCAGAGTCGAGTGTTCTCTGCCTAATTACCATAGGCATTTTTTTTTCTCGTTGTTTTGTGAAAATAACTTTTGAATATGAACAAGTGTAAGCTAATTAAACAATGTATCAAAATGGCATTAGAATAAATACAGTGGTTTTTGAGTTATTGAGATTCAAATATTGTATGGACACGGTAATTAGAAAAAAATATTTTTACATGGCTAGGGTAATTAGAAAGGGCAAATGTTTGAAGTAAGACTAATAAAACTAGGTACTATTACATTAAAGAACTACTCGAATACTTTTCCTTTTCTTTTAATGAGCTTATATCGACGTTGAAATAAAATACTATTTATTTTATAATCAAACTATTTATTTAAAAACATTTGAAGAGCACTTTTGCCTTCAAATATCAAACATTTTTTTAAATCAAAATAACAATTACAATCCTCTTCTTATTTTAATGTAGGCAGAAGTAAAAGTCATACTACAAATCTAGAGACGAATAAGTAAGACAAAAATCTAAAAAAAATGCAAAACAATCGAAATTCGCACACTTCTTGTACCTAACAATTAAAATGGAATGGAATGGAAACTGGCAACAACTTTTTTTCTTCTTTTGCTCTTCTCATATCTTTTTTTTCCTTTTCTTTCGCTCACTGATACAAAATAGGGTCATTTTTGCCAAAATTCTTTTTTTCTCTAAAATTTCCTCCTTGGTCTTCTTTGGTTTTCCCATTCTGTAAAAAAGTGCATAAATATGATACCTGCCTTAATAATTTGATAATGTAGTCGATTAGTCTTCAAACCTGGGGCCCTGCAAAGCTTGTAACTTGTATTACAAGCGGAAATCTCTTTCCAACAATATGAATTAAAACGAAACTTCCGCTTGTTAGACAAGTGGAAGTTTAGTTAGTTATAACAAGCTTTTGTGAAATGGGCCCCTAGTGTAAATTATGTTGAAACTCTATAAATTTCGTGACTCTATTTATAAAATTGAAAACATTTGAATATTTCCATACTACGGTAATTAGAAAATAACCAGTAATTAGAACTACGGTACTTAGAAAACAAAACAATTTATTAAAAATATCAAAAAATATAAGCGATTGAAACTATTGGAAAATCGTAATATACAAAGGCTTCACATCTCTTTCGGTTCACTAAGTATTGGAATATTTCCATAAGAAATCGAATTTATAAGTAAAGGAACGGGAATTAGAAAATTTGAAAACCAAAGCTACGGTAATTAGGTACTTACGTGCATCTTCGGCGTATACACCAACACTGAGACGTTCGCACTGTCCGATTGCCACGGCACAACTCACAGGTCGCGACTCGTGTACTAGTGATGTCCGAATATTTCGTTGTTTAGGGATGAGCACTTCGAAAGTGAATGGCGATGGCAATTATACATTCGGGCCGGACAGGGACATAAATCATGATAAATTTTGATCAAATAGTCCTATTTTTATTTTTTTTATCTGATAACACAGGTAGTGTTTCGGTCTCTCAAGATTTTGAATGGCGTAGCTTGAACTTATTCCTGACTAAAATGAGGAGCAGATTTAAAGACAAAGGTAGCGTGCGGACAGGCTATGGTAATTGGCGAACGAGGGTTAAAAAAATAAAATAATTAGTAATAAATAAATAATAAAGTTAAAATGTTTATTCTACTTATAGATAAAAACATGAAGTATACAATAAAAAATATTGCACTAACGTCTGAACGTATTTAGGTATTATTAATGAGCCGGACACGCAAAATTTTGCATTTTTGAGAATGGCCGTCATGTTGTTCGTATTGTTTATGTACTTGTTTGTAAAATACTTAAGCTATTGTGATAACAGGAAAACAAAATCTATAGACAAACACAAAAGGTATGCACACAGCCGACATCATCGCTTCAAGGGATCTGTTCCAGTTAACCTTTATGATAAGATAAGCTTATACTATCAAAATAATAACAGCTGCCATGTCTTCAATATAATAGGAGACAACGTTGGCCTAGTTGGTTCGGGTTCAAATCCCGGTAAGGGCAAATATTTGTGCGATGAGCACGGGTATTTGTTCCTGAGTCTTGTATGTTTTCTATGTATTGAAGTTTGTATTTTTATAGGTATAGGTACAAGTATGTTTATCGTTGTCTAGTACCTATTAGTACTAGCCTAGAGCTTAGTTTGGGATTGGGAGGTCAATTTGTGTGTGTTTGTCCTCTGATATTTATTTATATTATAATCCATGTGTGTATGTAATATATGCACTCTTATGTTTTCTATGGACTCCAAAACCGATGGCTAGACCGATTTTGATGAAGTTTATAGGCAATCTTTACACTAGCCCAGCGGTGATAAATGTTTTGACATGGTGAACCTATGATGGTTCCTAGTTTAGTACGGAACCTCGAAAAAAAACCCACATTTATTTATGTTTGTTTATGTTTACTCCCGGGCTGTTTGCAATACTGCACTAATGTAAACGGCATAAGAAGAGCGAAACTTGAAAGCGATTAACCAGTTGTAAAGGATTCCATGCCTGTCCAGAGTTCCACTACCTAAAGCGCAACGGGAAAATGTTCAAGCGAAAAATCTAGTACAAATTGCCACGTTCTAGAGTAGTTATTACCCTATTAGAGTGAGTGACTGCGCCGCTCCGCTAAAGTAGTGAAGATTGAAGGAATAAATCTCGCTAACTAGATTATACAGTGCATGGCACGTCCGGAAACCACCGTCGTTCGCTCTTCCGGGCCGCGCCTATAGATGTTATGTCGAAACTGCGGCTTCATTTTAACTGCGTTATGAGTGCTGCCAATTTAGAAGTGACTTGTAAGTGCAAGCCGTAAGAAAAATGGTAAATGAGATGCTAACGAAAGAGTAAGAGCTGTAAAACTTTTCGAGTAGTTTACAGAGTTCAGTAGTAGGTAAGTAGTGAGGCTTGTAGCCGTTAAAAATCCTTAAGTACCAGCTCCAACAGTGATGTTTGAGTGATGAGAGGGCCTGTTGCTGCGTATTAGAGCTATTTCGCAAAGCTGCGTTTCGGATTAGGCAAAAGTATTAGGTCTACGAATATATGAGTTTGTAAATACATGGACATGGTCATAATCACGTGGACATGTAATGTTACTCCTACGTTACGATTTCCGTAACCTATTTTTAGTAAGTACCTACGTACCCATTTCTAAGATAGATATTATATTATATTGTGACTGGTGTGATGTTAAAACCCAATGAATAAGTAAGTAAATAAGTCATAACAAATCAATAGTGGATAATATATTATTGCTGCTGACTGAATGTATTTCTTATTACAGTTTCCTCCTATTGAAAGTATTATTAATAAATTAATAAAGAAAACTGCCAAGTGTCATGTGCCTACAAATAAGCAAAGACGAATCCGTCAGCAAAAAGACAAATCTTACTGAAGAAAGGAACTTAGGAAAAAGGCTGATCAAAATTCAAATACAAATTTTAATTAATTCACTCCTGTTACGGTGTATTTTGCTAATGACGAGTAAAATTATTTATAGACACTCCCATGGAATCATTGAAAAATAAAGTCCATGGATATATCACGTGAGAACAATTTTATTTTTCGGTAATTGTTCCATGTATGGGGTTAGCTCACCATTAGCTTCACGTCCACAGACCATAAATTTAACTAGACGCGACAAGCACCCTAAATATCTATGAGAACCAAGTGTGTGATTTTTCCATACCTACTAGCTTACGGGCTTAGTTAATCTACAGAAACTCGAAAATTCTTAACGACGTCAGATCCTAAACGACTTCTACGTCCATTGTGAAACTTGGCAAGAATTATCTATATAAGGTAAACGCAGCTATCAACGACCCATCGAAAATCTGCAGGTATTACCGACCCATTAGTGTAATTCTAAATTTTAACGTTTCTGCAACTGTTTGAGCCACAGGTAATAGAAGAAATACACGCGTTTGTTTGTTGAGCATCGGATAAACTTACTTTAGTTTGCGTGGCAGTGCGAAAAGGAGATAAAATACATCAGTTTCTGTGCGGCCGGCGTGGACGCAGGTCTTGTCGTACTGGCCCTTGTTCCGGCAGGTAAGTACCCAATTTTTCTGCTTAATACATTTAATGCACATAAACGATACCTACAATTATCGTGTAGTATTAAATGTATTCATTTACTTATAAATTCTCGAGTTTGTAATGCATTTTATTGATAAAACATCACTTTATATGATAAAACTTTAACTGAAAATAGGGCGGTGATAGCTTCTTCAATTTTACTAGTTGCAGCCATTAACGACCCATGAGTCGGTAATGGCCGCCATGTAGACTTTCATTTTTATATCTTTTCTGTTGAAATTTGACAATTATCCAAGTATTTGTATAAACTGTTTTAATAACAAACAATCACCCTTTGTATAAATCAATTAGCGTTATACAATAATTTGTGTAGTTTTCTTTTTTTTGCGTTGTAAATTTATTGAAAATGACTACATTATTCATAACTCGTCAATAATTAACTAACCATAATTTAATAAAAAGTTGTTTTCGTAGTTAAATGTTGTATTACTTTAATCAATCACGGTCTCTTTTACAGTCAGGAAACCACTGATTATAAATATTATGTACTTTTTATGAGTCGGTAATACATTTTACTATTATACCTACATATATTATGGGTAACTATTAGCGACCCTACATAAATTATTAGACTCAAGTATTTCATGTTAAGTAATATTATTTATATTGGTGTACATTGGTGGTCCAAAAATTGACGATATAATTGAGAATCTAGATGCCTCATGCCTAGACCAATCTAAAACACCCCCGTGTTCAGCGATTTTCATTGGTTTCTGAGTTATTTGAAACTTTTGGGATATTTCAACAAAAAACAGATTATTTAATTCTGCGATGGTCTTCGATTGGTATATAACAGTGTTTTTTTTCTGAAAGTAGTCGAATAAGGGATCTTTTGTATTTTTATTAAAAGTATTTTTAACCATTTACAGATGTATCATTTTCTGACAGTCGTTAATAGCTGCAAAAAAAACGTTAATAGCTTCACAGCTGTTACTATGGGTCGGTAATAGAAACAATCGACTTACCCACTTTATTAATTATTTTTCACAAGAAAATGCTGTATTTTAAAGCATTTAACGTAGTAAATATAAACCCAATATTCAATATTACCATATAAAAATAATAAAAATACTGTGACGGCTACCAGTATTCTTAATAAGTATGATCAATTTCAAAATTGCCTTAGGAGGGTCGTTAATAGCTGCATTTACCTTATATGCTATTAGCAAATAAAAAAAAAATACTTTGTTAAATACGGTTCACAATAAAAAAGTACGTTATATTTATAGTTTAAATTAGTAACCTTTTTAGTTATTTTATTGTCACTCTTAAAACTGGATAATGGGATGTTAATTGAAGTATAATTAGTCAAAACTAGTACTCGTTAGCAAACCAGACCTTATACTGTGAACATGCTTTGACCGGGTCGAGCACATAGTCGGTAACACATCATAAAATGTTCCTGAAATAGAATTATCGACATGGTTTTACCCTGCCCGCTTCACGTGGAATGCCCCGAATATATCGTTGCACATTTTCTATATCTCACATTAGTACTATCAGATACATTGTAATGTACCTATGTGTATTAGTGTGTTGTGTCCCAAATATATAAAGAGTAAAAAAGGTTTATTAAGGCACTCTAAAAGAGCAAGTAGAGGTCATTAATGCAGTTTTTAAATACAATGCGCTCTATTCTCATATAAGAGTATGAGTACAAGTATTTGACTCAAGAACCTGAGTCTTAGATGTTTTCTATGTATTTAAGTACGTATTTCTCTATATAAGTATGTTTATCGTTGTCTAGTACCCATAGTCCAAGCCTAGAACTTAGTTTGGGACTAGGTCAATTTGTGTGAGATTGTCCTGTGATATTATTACAGTAATGTACATAGGTGAAAGTTAGAGATGCTACTCGTGTTGTGTATGAAACATTTTAATCCCCATAAATACAAATATAGTTGTCTTGGTCTACATTTGAGTGACGGGTCGAGAATACAGAGACTACCGCTCGCCGCGGTGAGCGCTCCCTTGATTCGACACCTGCCGGCGCGGCGCCCGCCTCGCGCGGCACTTAGGCGGCACTTCACGGGTAATTGTTTCCGGACGACGGTGACCGGGCAATAAACAACGCTCGCGTTCGCGGTCGATGCGTCGCATCTCTCACTTCCTGATTGAAACTACTACTGGCTTTCCAAATATTTTATAATACGAGTAGTATTTATGTGTATCCATTTCTCAAATGCAGAACAAGACAACTTATTTTCGTTTAGATGTTTTTTTAAAGATAAAACATAATAAGCACTAGATTGTTTAACTAGGTTTTAGACCCTATTATAAGCCGATAAAAAATTAAGCCGAGGGTACCTACTTTTCACTATGATTGTGAGAAAAACGACAATGACACGTTTTTTTAAAGCTTTACACAATCGATTTAAGTAAAGGCGGAGTAAAAATATGCATTTAATCTCTAGGGATTAAATTGACATTTTACTCCCTAGAGACTAAAGTGCTTAATTTCTTTTTTAATTTTCTTATAAAAGTCGTGGAGAAACTCGAACAGCCAGATACATGTTGCCATTTGATGATGTTGCCCTTCTTGTTGTCGAAGTGTGCGGTGGAGCCGGCGGAGGGCAGGCTGGGGCTGGGCATACACCCTCCTTCGGCGAGAGCTTTGTTTTGGAAATGTTGTCTATGGACTATTTATTATGTTCGAAACCCAAAAACAACCTTGTTGTTGTCTGTTTCTGCAATACGAGTTGAAATTAAAAATGGCGCTATCATTTTTAATTTCAACCCGTATTGCATTTATTGTAATTTTTTACTCGTCTATGTTAAAACTATTAGATTTTAAGATTCATTTTTCTCGCAATCGAAGTGAAAACAATTGTGTTCAACGCGAGACTAAAAAGCCACTATGACGCTCGAACTTCAGCCACTCTCTCTTTACTCGGGTGGATAAATATATCCCTTGTTAAATAAACAATCTACTATTTCATGATTATGAAATAGGGACTAAATAAAACTTAATGTTTGAGAAATTTAATGTATTTCCTGATTGGTCGATTTTAATATTTGGTAGATATAACATAATGATAATAGTAGGTTCATAGCAAACACAAAGATTTTTTAAAAGAGCTAAATTAGATAAACAGTAGATATCCCAACAAAGAGCCCAACATTCCAATTGACAGTCGATGTGTCTTGTGATTGGTGGATTTATGGTGAAGTATCTTTAACCGACTTCAAATTAAAAAACAAAAAATCGCCTTCAAAACGCAGAAAATAACTTCTTTTAAAATTGTGGGTACCTACCTAATAGGTTAGTCCAACTGAAGTCGGCTTTTCTTGCAGAAAATATTGTGGTCGCCGACTTCAGTTGGACTAACCTACAATTACCTGGTAAGGAACCTACAATTTTAAAACAAGATATTATTTTGGTTTTTGAAGTCGGTTTTTTGTTTTTTAAAACATTTATTTTATTTTATACTTTTTAGTGATCATATTTTGTCGTTACGTACGTACTTATAGTTCCACTTCTTATCTTAGTTGATATGGAACTAAAGTTATTTCAAGCTCACCAAGTCGTGACCTGACCTGTCATATCTCAACAAGGAAATATTCTTCGTAGTAGTCTACTATCTTAATCGAGATATCTTATCGCCACCCTATAAATAGGTGCGTTGAGGTGTTCAGGTGGCCATCTGTGTCATCATTAGTTCCACTTGATGCTAGACTTGTTACTAAAAATACTAAAATCGCTATATGTTTGCCTATAACATTTAAAAAAATCCCTCAATTCTTCACTGATCCCCTCATCAAATTCAGATTTGGTGACAATGGGACCACCTCGGAGCATAACTATATTAAACCAAAAAATAATGTTTCGCAATTGACGGAGTAGTCGGTGAACATACACAAAAATAACTAAGTGGAACGTATAACCTCCTCCTTTTTTGAAGTCGGTTAAAATAGGAGGGGTCTCAATTAGTCGGGAGGTTTTTAGGGTTCCGTAGTCAAACTAGGAACCCTTATGATTTCGCGGAAAGTAAGCCTCGCTATCGCTCGGCCTGCTAACCACCTCGTCAGGCAATCAAATTTCCACCGAGGCATACGAGTATATAATGCTTTTCTCAATACATGCGAGGAAATGATACAAATGCATAATAAGAACTATTTGTAAAAAATATCGATGAACTGAGAGAGAATCGCCTTTTAAAAACTACAAGACAGTATTAACAATTTACAATGACTCGCAGCCCGCTGCGGCACCGAACCGCCGCGGCGCCGCGCCGCCCCAGCGCCGCCACCCTTTATTAAATTGGGTGCATGGGATTTTTTTCATAGTATTGATTTTACAGGCAATAGAGATCATTTTAAATAAAATATGGACACGGACGGATAATGTTTTCATATGGTTTTTTTACTCCTAGGAGTAAAATGAGGCACTATCCATCCTTGTGTTTCAATCGGAAAACGGTTCTTTCCGAGCATGTTTGAGAAATATACATTAAAAACCGGGCAAGAGCATGTCGGACCTGCTCAGTGTAGGGTTCTGGGTTTTTAATGTATATTTCTTTGCATTTGTATCATTTCCTCGCATGTATGGATAAAAGCATTACATACTCGTATGCCTCGGCGGAAATGGGATTGCCTGACGAGGTGGTTAGCAGGCCGAGCGACAACGAGGCTTACTTTCCGCGCTTAGGCAATAATGTACTAATCCCTGATTACTCAAAGACCGCTGGACCGAGTTGTTTTTTTTTAATGGTTATACTTTCTAGTTGGTCCCAGCTCGTCAGGATCTGATGATTAGATCTTGTAGAAATCCAGGAAACTCCTCAAATATTATACATACATACACATCACGCCTTTATTCCCAGAGTGGGGTAAGCAGAGCTACAGAAATACCAACAACTGTAAAAATAATTATTTATAAATCTGTAACCACATTTTGCACAAAGAGGCTAAGAAGTTTACTAGTGTATTAGTGACAGGTTGCAAGCCCATCGCCTAACAGTACTATAAGCCATTATCCCCTTGGTCGCCTCTTACGACATCCACGGGAAGACATGGAGTGGCACTATTCTAACCCGGCAACCACACGGGCAATATTATAGGAATACCTACATAAATTTTAGTATTATCAGTGACATGCCTTGAACTTGCATTCATAAAGTATCATTCAGTGAAGTGGAACTGATGATGAAGACCACTGATTCCCACCGGAACTTCTCAAAGGTACCTATCTCAAGGGTGGCGATAAGACATCTCGATTAAGAATGTTGAGTGACTATAACGAAGCACATTGAAATGGTTTAATATATGACTATGATTCCTGTCGGAATAATTGAGATGTGTGACGACAATAACAGTAAGTATTCATTGTGTGATCACTAAAAGGTACGAAATAAAATAAATGTTTTACAAACCGTCTTCATAAAGCAAGAATTATAACTTCTTTTAAAATTGTAGGAGAAATAAATTAATTGTAATTGAAGTCGGCGTCCCACAATATGTTTAACCAAAAGCCGACTTCACTTAAACTGAGCTAATACCTACAATTTTAAAAGAAATTATTTCTTGTTTTTTGAGGAGGGTTTTTGGTTTCATAAAACATTCAAAATAAATTCAAATTCAATCATTTATTCAGTAAATTGGCCATATGAGGAGGGCTCTTTTACGTGTCGGTAAAATGCAGTGAATCTACTTCGCGCATCGTACGAGACCATCATTGCGGAGAAGAAGCGCCGCAACAATTTATTTTATTATTGGTCAAATTAAAATGTTTTGTAAATGTATAATACGTATAATGTATAATATATTTTCCCTAGGCACTAAAATATTGTGCTTGATAAGCTGAGACACAGTTTTGGAGGATGAGAATTTTAATAGTTTTAGTCGTTGCGAACTTTACGTTTTGAGATTAAAAACTCATTTTAATAAAGTAACTGGACATGTTCTTCCTATGTACCTTTTACATATTCGATATTTGAATACCTAGTTAAAAAGGATAATAAAATACTTCCTAAACATGTAATATATATATAAGAAAAAAACAATTAATTCAATTTACAGGACAAAACGTAGCCTAGACTTAGCAACTACAAAATGTCTAGACTAGAGTGTTCCTAGTATAGCTACAACAAACCTAGCATTTTCATAAGAATATGACATCCAGTCGAGTTTGTTTTTGTTGGCTTTGCACCGGACTCAATGTGGGAGTAAACAATCTCAAGGTTGGGGCCTTGACGCATTTCAACGTTGTTTATTTAACACTTGCCCTACAGATTGAACCCTTTTAAATAAAGATGAACCTATGAAATAAACAAATTCAATGGCACTCACAATAACATGCGGATACATACATTATTTTTAACTAGGTATCCTACAACTCGACGTCACTACTGCACCAGGAAGCCTCTTCCATACCGGTTCAGAATAGTTGTAACTTTCCAATATGCCATTTAGTTGTTAAGGTTTTATTGAAACTGGTAAATGCTCTTTTAGCTAAAAAAGAGTATAGGTAGTTTTGCGATTCCAAAATTTTACATCTCATCCTCATTAACGTAGCAATTTAAATCATAACTCAAAGTTTAACCGAAATTACCTTACTTGGTCTTTCAAAAGAACGAGAGAGCAAGCAGCTCTAACTACGTTTGCTGCATGATTTCGATACATTGTTACTGTTTCAACTTTTGAGAAAACATGCCTCCACGCCACGACATTGCTCTACACCAATGTAGGACCAAAAAAAAACAGTAGAAAGAATAAAATTGTTGGAACAATAATGAGGAAGGATTTTTTTCCAATGCATTGATATTTTTGAATTATGGTGTAACCCAGTACATTGCCACGTTAGTGAGGATTAACCCGTGGAGCACCCACGAACAAATATTGTGACATAATTTTAACAATTGGCGCCGATGCGTTGTCTGCACGGTCCCAAAACGTCAAAAATATCTACACACCTCTATTGCAAAGATAATAAGGTTCAAGTTTACATACCTATGATGCGATGGGTGTATAGATATTATTTCCTTCGTCATGTAAATAGGGCGCTCGACGGGTTTATTATAAAATTTCGGAATTATAATTATAGGTAATTGTGAGTCATTAAAACCAAAGTTATCCCAAAACTACGAGTATATTATAATTATAATACTGGACCGGTATAGTGGCTTACTTATGCCGTAATATTTACTTCAAGTTCTCGGTCACGCTATACACTAGATCGGAACAGAGTTCCACAAATATATGAGCGGTTCGATTCTCAGAATCGTTTTATATCATCCATTATAATGTTAAATCGTTATATCTCTCGAGCGAGATAAATGATCGTCTGATTTTTCCAAAAACAAAGTTACGGAATCCATTTAAGACGAAACAATCGCGTATAATCATTCCCATGCGAGTTAGAGCGAGATTTACAGGAGTTTGATTGGACGCAGCGAAAAGACATGAAAAAATGTACGTGTATCGGTCGAATTTCCATTTAACGTTTTTCCCGCGAATTCGTATGGCGAAATACTCCCCAATTTACTGGAGCATTAAGTTGAAACGGGCATTACTGCTCGCTTCACCCGCCCTAGACGGGTCGGGCGCCTTTTGATATGATCTTCAAATATTGAATAGGGATATACGGCCTAAAGACGGCTAACTAGAGGACGATTGTATTTCGGCGCAGGGGACCCGAATAATACAGCAGTCAACTGGCTCATGTACCCTTACTGATATTATAAATAAATAAGAACGACTCAGTCAGTTAGTAATTTTACAATAAAACCATACAACAAATGTATGAACGTAGAATCGACAGTTTCTATATTCTTAAACAAACACAGTAAATATGCCGTCAGCAAGAATGTTTTCGATCTGCCAAGGCGCGCGACGCCAGTCTAATTAAATAATACAGCCTAGTTCTGTTGTGCCATTGTACATAAAAACAGCCAGTAGGGCGCAACTTCGTGGGTAGAATATTCTTTAATTTTATTGACTACGATCTTTATACCACCTTTGAAGCCGGCCTATAAACTGTTAACCCTTTAACCGCCAACAATTTTTCATCGAGCATGCTCCTGTCGCCGCCGATACGAAGATGCACCACGGTGAGTAGGACTTGAATAATCCATGTTGCGATATAATGGATTTATTTTGAAATAAACTATTATCTTCGGTAAAAAAAAGTATCTACCCTATCACATAATGACACTACATAATATTATAATTCAGAACAACCTCTTATTAATATATCCAAGAAATTAATTAATTTTCTATGTTTATATATAGTCACAGACATTAACATTTTTATCATGTTCGCCTTACTTAATTTGAAATTTTACATCTCTACGTCAGAAGTGGTCTATTAAATAAGACATTGGCGTAGAATACTTATAATTATTCATTCACTTTATTAGTTGACAATGTTGACATTACTAGGGAAGCGATTAAATATATTGGGAAAATATCAAATTTAAATGATTTTATTGTTGATATTGTAAATAGTATTGCGTTTTACTTTATTTTCACAATATTTTTCAAGAATCAAATATGTGTACCGTAAGGGTACGTAGCTATTATAATTATAGCATATTATTACTTACAGAAGTGAATAGTGGACTGTCATATTATCGACATTGCCGCACCACTACGGGAATGACTTTCATATCTCTGACGTAACATGCGGTCTGAAAAATAAGACGGCGGCGAACAAATTATGGTCCGTTATTGAGGTAAGACAACATAGAGTAGACTCGGGCTCCAAGCTACATTGATAAAATCGAATTGATCAAAGAGGACTTCACTACGTCGATAAAGACAAACAATCGATATGGTTTTAAAAATGTATTTGAAATAAAGTAAGAATCTTCTTAAATAAAAAAAAACTTGTTTGAAAGACTACTACGTACTCAGCGATTACAACTTTTCATAAAACATGTCATCGTAATAT
The DNA here is from genome assembly GCA_949316455.1 of Acleris holmiana. Taxonomy (NCBI): domain Eukaryota; kingdom Metazoa; phylum Arthropoda; class Insecta; order Lepidoptera; family Tortricidae; genus Acleris; species Acleris holmiana. Next base: position 16,710,229 of record OX438762.1, on the reverse strand, counting down.
CCCTTAAGGTATTGCGTTACGATATCTTTTAGATAAGTCATTCGCTATGCGAACGGTAACGGCCAGTAAAGCCCTTTTAAAATATTTCTTTTAACGTTTGATTACGTTCAAAATACTCATCGGCCAGGTAATGATTTGTGTTTGACATATTCAGTTAGAAAAAACATTTTGCAATATAGTTACGTCCAGCTGTGTTTTGCCTTTAGGCGTACAAATATAAGTGTTAACTTAATATATATCTTTAGACGCGTAAGATAGCATTGAGATAAAGTAGGTCATGATTAGGTTAATAAAACTATAATCGATAGTAACACCTACGAGTATAATCGATAAGTACCTACTCGGAAAGGAATCAATCATACGGATGATTTCATCACATTACTAGCGTCTTATAAATCAGACATTGGCTGACTGCTTCTTATGAAGTGTTGTAGAAGAATTAATGGAATTTGGAAATACATATTTCGTCTACACCTTAAAATTAATGGAAAGAAACCGTATTAATATTATTTATTTAATAGCTTTATCTTTTATGCATTCATTAATCTAAATATTTTTTCCGAGAGTGGTATATATCCTGTAAAAACCAAACCTTAGATATTAGTCTTATTGATCAGACTGCGGCGAAATGAGCTGGGTATGTTGTGTCTTATATATTAAATGGTGGATACCATACAGTTTGCCACAGGTTAATTAGGTAGGTATTCGACGAAAATAGAAAGAAGTTGAGTGACATTCGCTACGTATACATACATATATTGTGTGTTGTGAAACATATGGCAGCCAGTGCGTGTACTCGTAATAATGTCGGGTCATTCCCGGGCGCAATCAGTTTCCAGAACGAAGTGTAAAATTTAAACGTCATAGACTAACTGTTATTCACATTAATTGAAAATGTGTTCAGCCGTTAACCCTTTGAACGCCAAGAGCCCATAAAGTGGTCGTGTACAGTCGTACCTACCACACCAACGACCGTTATAGTGGTCACAGATACAGTGCAAAATAGATCTGAGTATTTGTGACGTAACGTTGAAATTAGCTTTGGTTTTCAGCTGTCATTGGCGTGTAAGGACGACTTTTGTATCAAGTCAATTGCGCTCTCTATGCGTATTTTTTATTTTATATATATATATATGGCTACTGTCCAGTGGGACAATTCTGCCAGTATACGTGATTGAGTGTCCAACATTCAAACATCTGACTATTCTCACGTACAGTCACGTACCATCTTAGGTCCAAAGTCAATCTGACATTCTACACCATTAAGCCCAAGTTTAACACATCTTAAGTGGTATTTTATTTGTTAAAATAACTTTATTGAATGGCGAGACTTAATAAAATGACCAGCTTGCTTTATACTGTTTTAGAAATATCTGAAATAAACGAGAATATCTACCTTATGGCACGTACTGCTACGTGGCCTAGATCATAGAGGTCAAATAAAGGCCCAGGTTTTATTTCCAGGTCGGCTATCTGTTGTACAAGTTTAAATGTATTCGGCTGTGTAGAATATTAAATAAGTTCGGGCGAAGTCGTAAGTCAGCGATGTGCACCCGTGCCCGAATCTCATTCGGAAGGAACGATTGATGCGTTTTTACGAGTCGGGCCCCGCCGGATACAACACAGCGACATGGAAACCAACTTACACAGCGTGAGCGGCTTGTTCAACTTTACCGCCGAGTCACTGTAACTCTAACAATCTGGGGCCGAAATACTGTCGTTTTTTTACATTCATGCCCTGTTTAATTAGGCACAGTATTTTTAATGAGTGCATTCGTGCATTCTATACCATAAGTATCATTAGTTATTACATGCATACATCACGCCTTCATTCCTAGAGTGGGGTCATTCCTACAGAAATACCAACAACTCTAAAAAGACTTCTCAATTCTGTAACCACATTTTGCACCATCAGGCCAAGAAGTTAACTAGTGTATTAGTGACAGGTTGCAAACGCATTAAGAAGTATTTTTATGTATTTACTATACGTATTACAAATAAGGGAATCAATGTGGACAAATAGCCGTTACAAAATACTATATTATCTTTGAAGGTTGTGTTTTTGTTTATTTATAGCATAATGATGAGAGTATGTGAAAAATAGGGGTGGAAAGATTTGAGCATCATGGAATGTTACTCGAGTCAACTTAATAAGTGTTTCGGCTTTCTTGTAATGTGATTGGCCTAAGTTACAAAATAATGTGTATTAGGAATCCTTAGGTACCTATATGCTTAATATTTATTGTGTCTTGCTTGTTTATTAAACAATTATCATATTGAGCATCTAGTTATGAACATACCTACTTAATGAGTCAATGCATTATATTATATTAATCACTTAAAGTTGGTCCAGCAATTAATGTTAGATGGTCTAATTTTGGCGGACAAATATTTTTTAACTACACCACTATTATTTGTATCACATAACCCTACCCATCATGAAACATAAAGGAAAAGTAGAGAAACATTTCTGTGAATTTACGGATTTTGTTTTGTTTGCGCCTGGAAATCATTTTAACGAACATCAAAGAAGCGTCTTTTAATTAACAAAGTTCGGTTGTTTTACTATTCGTTACCCTAATTAATGTGTAACTGAATCAGTTTTTATGTTTCCGAATATAATAGTAATTAATGACTAACATGAATCTACATGCTTGCGTTATCTATAAATCACATTATTGTTCCATAATATAGGTATAAATAGGTATACCTAAATATGAAATGTTTCTCTAATAATAATGGGTAGCTTACGTTTTATGATCCAAATTAGCTGTAAGGAGCAAACAATTTAGCAGTTGTGATAATATTGTAGAAACAGTGTAAGTACGAGTACATTCATATTTGATTTCATGTAATCAATGTCAATAAGAGCAACGCTGACTGCCGAATTACAAATTGAGAAACCTCAATTCAATGCTATCCTCGTGGCTAAATATTGAAATTAAACATTTGCACGGTTATTCGGGAGGTTTAATAGCTTCCCTAACAGTTCACGAAATTATGATAAATTCGAGTTATAGGGGAATTGCGGTGCTGAGATATTTTTAAGGTGTAGGGTTAGGTTAAAGTAACCTAACCTGAGGGTCTTAGCCTGATTGTGCAAAATGTAGTTACAGAATTATCAACAAGTTTTTTAGAGTTGTTGGTAATTCTGTAGCTCTGCCTACCCCATTCTGGGAACGAAGGCGTGACTTTATGTATGTATGTAACCTGGGGGTTTAGTCAGTCTTGTGTTCAAGCTGAAAATCAAGATGATTAGAATAATTATAATGTAATTTATTTTTTATGTCATAACACTCGTTATTCCCCACTGCTATCAGATAAAATGAAATGAATGTTTTCGCTAAAACCAAGACTTATGGCACATTTTTTACAAAATAGTTTTTTTACATTACACACATTATTTATTTATACCCATTCAGGTGGGCAAATTTTAAGGCTTATTCTATTATGCTCTCACTTTCATGATCCCAACAAATCAAAATTGTATGCGGTGAGATCATGAAAGTGGAAGCATAATAAATAAGCCTTTTTTAAACCTTTATAACTTCACTCGCAACGCTTTGATCTCCGCCGCCCTTCCTTTTCCCTTTGCTTTAGTTGCGATGTAACGCTCGAGCTAGATAATAATATGTTATGTCCTGCGAGTTCCAGTAAAACATATAAGTACTAATCTCCGCCGGCATGGGGACAATGGCGCACCCGAATGTTAACCTATTCAGTTCCTTATTAGGCCGTATAATTAAGATATTTATGCACCTCTTACGGAAGGACAGTGATCCAGTTATCAACAATAATACTTTGAAAATTAAAAACTCGGTAATACCGAACATTTCATTGTAATACTGGTAATCCCAAATAGTTTTAAACGAGAAATATTTCATGATCGATTTAAAAAATTAAAAAGTCATACTTTTAAACGAATGATTCTTTTTTGGTTAATGAATCATTCTCTGGCACATAAATAAATCAAAACAATCGATACATATTCTGTTTGATCGAGAGACGCAAAAAACTTTTGGCAAGCAGAAAAAATATCCTGTCGATTAGGTTAAAGTTTTTTTCCGCTGACTAAAATATATTTTTCTATTAACCAAAACTTTTTTGTGTAGCTAAACCAGAATAAATTATAGTTTGATTTGATTTATTTATGTTTTAGAGAAAGAGGATCAATCATTAAAGAAGATAACCGTTTAGATTTTTTAAATGATTTAGTGCCGTGTTCACCAACAATTAAACGGACGATTAGCAGTTTAACGGGTGTCAGATGTATTGATTAACAGCTGATTAAGACTTAACCGTCCGATTAATTGTTGGTGAACACGGCCCTTATACACATGCCATTTCAAACGAGTTGATTAGGTAGATGTTTATTTTATTTCCATTATGGAAATCGATTAATAAAAACAAATTACTGGAATTTGTTTCGACCTACTTATATTATTTTATCACTAAATTGGTAAGAAGTTAATTATACTTAGAATAAAAACTCATTTTGGTGGCGCTTATATTTTGGTGGCATTACAATACAATTAAGGTCGTCAGCCGAAAACACTTTTTGTTTTTACCTTCTAAAGTTTTACGAATAATTACATGAAATTAATAATAATTCCGTGTGGTTGCCGGGTTAGAATAGTGCCACTCGATGTCTTCCCCTGGATGTCGTAAGAGGCGACTAAGGGAATAAGGGCTTCTAGTACTGTTAGGCGATGGGCTTGCAACCTGTCACTAATACACTGGGAAACATCTTGGCCTGATGAAGCAAACTGTGGTTACAGAACTATCAAGAAGTCTTTTTAGAGTTGTTGATATTTCTGTAGCTCTGCCTACTCCACTTTGGGAATGAAGGCGTGATGTTATGTATGTATGTACATGAAATTATGAATACCGTTTTAAATCATTTTTAGCAAATTATCAGCAAAACATTTATCTTAAAAAAATACTTTTCTACTCGCCTTGTGAAAACCGGGTTTGGCATAAAACCGTGCTTTGTTGAAATTGAACGACAACGCTAAGATGGCGATTTTCAAAAGTGACAATATGTATAGGCTTGACCTAACCTAATGACAGATCGCGTCGACAGCTCCATACATTTTGAGTCGGCAAAAATCAGTAACGTTAGCAGCGTTTATATCTTGGGTCACTTGACGTAAATCTGATTAGTCAACCTTAAAACATTCCTCTTTCTGCGTCGGGGGCTAATTAATAATGATATCGTCGTCGCACAGCTAAAGGACACCTATTGGCAGGGTTGCTGACTGCGTATGCCGATACATGATCGCCGCTGTACAATTTGGTGGCACCGAGGTCATCCGTTTTTACGCCTCAAAAAAGTATATATTTTTAATAAAATTACATTTCCGTATAAGCAAAAATAAAGACCAAATTAAAGTAAGATCAAAAAGGAGCTTTTCTTTAAATTGTCTTCTATATGTATTACTACTTAACTCGCGGGACGTGCCCAGCCCTGGCTTCGTTGGAGTGAGATCTATAAATAAATAAATAAATAATAATAAATAAATATCAGGGGACAATCTTACACAAATTGATCTAGTCCCAAACTAAGCCTTAGGCTTGTACTATGGGCACTAGACAACGATAAACATACTTATATAGAGAAAATACATACTTAAAAATATATAGAAAACATCCAAGACTCAGGAACAAATATTCGCGCTCATCACACAAATATCTGCCCTTACCGGGATTTGAACCCAGGACCGCTGGCTTCGGAGGCAGGGTCACTCCCAACTAGGCCAACGTGTCGTCATCTAGATTTATTTTCTTACCCTTTTGAAAGACTTACCCTGAATTATGATAAAAACCGCATCAAAATCTTTTGCATACTTTAAAAGTACTAAAAGGACAGACTTACATAGTAATGTTATTTTATATGAAAAACTACCGACGCGTCCTCGCTTTGCTTTAGTATGGCAGTAAAAAATATTGACCTACTCATATACTGCATCATATCTAGGATATCGTATAGAAACGCACAGGAAAGTATAAGTTTATTATCTTTAGCCATTTCCGAGCCTATTCGTGACAAACTTTCAGACTGATAGAGATAAAAAAATGGTAATTTATAAATCGAATAAATCGTGGTTTTCACTTACATTTATTTATTTATTTATTTATTTATTTATTTGAAAGGAACAGTAACAAATCACAAACCAACACTTTCTTACAAACTAATACACAATTAACAAAAGGCAATGTTTGTAACTTAATGACAACTGCCCACAGCATTTGCAAATTGCAACATGAGTGCTATAAAATGATTGTTAAAAGCCAATATACTATCATTAACCTAATTGCTTACATTAAGCGCAAGTGCCGCAGCGGTTTTGAATGCGTTAAGTGACATTGAGAACATGTCACATTTCGAGCAAATATTATTGAACGTGCGACACATGCGGATGGTAGGACTATTTCCAGAAACATTGTTATTTGTAAGAGGACAAGCAAACAATCGTGGATGTCGGACGGGTCTCTTACTATATTTAAAGTAAACATCCTGGCATTTATTTTGAACTAGCTTAAGCGCGTGACTCCGTCCGCGACTAAATCATTTAACGCTATTCCCTCGGGAACAGTCAAATTTTTTTAGGCTTAAAGGTCGGCTACTATATAATTCTTAATATGACATTTAATACTTGTAATAATATTCATGTAATAACCGTGACATGGATGAAATATGAATGGTACCTACCTATGAATAATTTGTATAACGTTAAGAGACAAATACCATGAAAAGTACTCGTAAGTATGAAAGCTGTGAGTTCCTACGGATAGTATAATATGATGTTAGCGAAATCCGATCTACGAGTTAAGAGTGTCCTGGACGAACAAATGCCATTTTATAATGTCTCTATTTAATCGACCACCCCGAAACAAAGACGCGCCAGCACGAGGACGCCCACGCATTCGGCGAAGTGTTCAAGCGTGGCAGATACTGCAATGGACGCTTTTCAGTGAATCCAGTGAAGCGCGAAAATGCCACCGATACCACGTGGGTACTCACGAACAGCGCCAGCACTGACGCCCATTTACAATGCTAATACTGGTGTAATGCGAACTTATCTACAAAAACCCAACAACGGCTAACCAAAAACAAGTGTTATGATTTTAAGTCTATGTAGGTATTTTAGCATGTTTGTTTGTATGTTCATCTATTCCCTCGTATCGCCTAGGGTATCAATCGCATTTTGTCAAATGAGGTGTCGTCCACTTCGTCTTAGTATTTCGCGTGTTAAAGGGGATTGCAGCATTACCGCTGCAAAGTTAAACCTTTTTTTGCACCGTCGTATTGTTACCTCCTTGTTCCGGTACGTGATGTTATTCTTTGGTCGCTTGTCATGTATGTTTTTAAATTTTTAAATTTTTAAGTTCAAAAACTTTCGAATTTTTCCTGACGTTCTCCGCTCGCTTGTTCTCGAGCATTATGAATTCGGAGCTGACATGTTGATAGTCACATAAAGATTATTTTTTTTGAAGAAAAGTCATGTTTTGATCAGTGAAGGCTCTCTAGTCAAGTGCATCGCCCGCAAGATTCTTCAGTCTTCAACCTTTTTTGGCCACTTTTGAGTCTTGTACTGCCTCATGAAGGCACCGCAGTACCGGTTTATTCCCCGGGTAAGTTACGCTTCGTCTGTGTTCGTTTTCCCAAGATTCCGTTCCCCTCATTTGGTTCTCGTAGATTTATTAGTCCATTCTTTCCAGTTCCTACCGCCTACCCCATTTGGCACCAGTGCTATTACGCACCAACCAGGCTCCAGTCCTTCCACCTACCCTAACCGGCACCACGGCGTGGAGAGGTTGACTCCGCACCACCACTGCTCAGCCCGCACCAGACTACATCCGGGGCGCGTATCGAGTTTACACTCCAGCTACGGACTAACACCGCGGTCGGATGGAGACCGACTAGTGCGCGCGTGCATTTTTTCCTTTTTAATTATTTTTCCTGTATAAGTTGTTTTAACTGGTAGTCTCTGTACACAAACGTCACCCCAGAAACCGTGAGTATACCATTGTCACATTTCGTAGTGTTGCTTAGGCGGCGTCTCCGTAGTAACATTCCAGTATTTGTTGACTGGTAGTTTAGTCACCATGACGTGATGACGTCATATTAAATCCATCAAGGTGGATTTCACGTGCAAGAATTACTAACTAGAAAAAAAAACCTTGCTAATGTATCGAGTTTGGTATAAAATTAAAGGTTTTAATGCATACAGGGTGTCCCAAAAATCGACGTTAAGCCGGAAATAAGTGATAGGGCAGCTCATAAGCTGTCGATTTAACCCCCATGTATGTTCAGCAAAATTTAGTACTTTTTGTGTAATTACACAAAGTTTGTTTTCCATACTAGATGAAAAGGGAACTAGGGTTCACTTACGGCCCAACCCTATATTCAAACCGCGGATAGATAAGGCTTACTTCGGGTTGAAATTTGACATTTGCCCGTACAAAATGTGTCAAATTTTAATCCGAAGTAAGGCTATCTGTCCGCGGTTTGAATATAGGTTTCGGCCGTTAGTATGGAGAAAGTGACTTAGTGTGATTACACAAAAAGTTGTATTGAAAAAAATATTGGCAAGTAGCTTTAAAAATGTCCTCAATTCATAATGATGTAAGAAACTACTGAAAAAATCTTGAAATAATGCTTGCTTGGGTTTCTCGTAACTTGGACATAAGGAAAAAATACAATACTTTGCAACAAATTTATCATTACTTTGTAACATAGGCGCCGTATACAAGTAGCATAAAAGGTAACGTGATAACAATTACCTCCTTACTTTTGATGGGTTTTAATTTTAACTTTGGCTTGTAGACTTAAATTTAAAAGGTCCGTTCATTGTTTGATGCTCTCTTATCTACTTAATCCTAGAAAACTGCTTCTGAAATGCACCAATAGACTTCGAGCGTCCGCAAAGATATAGAAGCCGTCACCAGGGAATTTAAACTGTCATAAAATAAATGTTTTAAAAAACAAGAAACAGCCTTTTCAAAAACGCATAAAATATCTTCTTTTAAAATTGTATGTACCTACCTAACAGGTTACTCCAACTGAAGTCGGCGACCACAATATTTTCAGCAAAAAGGTCGACTTCAGTTGAACTAACGTACCTATTAGGTAGGTACCTACAATTTTAAAAGAAGATATTTTATGGGTTTTTGAAGGCTGTTTCTTGTTTTTTAAAACATTCATTTTCTTTCATACTTTTTAGTGATCATAATACGCTGTTACGTTGTCCCACTTCTTGTTGATATGAAATTTAAAGTTATTTCAAGCGCGCCGCAAGCAACGCCGCGGGAAAGTCATAGTCAAATTCAACAAGTAAATATTCTTCATTGTAGTCGCTCAGCTATCTTATCGCCACCCTTGAAATAGGTACCGTTTAGGAGTTCCGGTAGCCATCTGTGGTCTTCGTCATCACTTCACCAACTTATATTTTCTGAATGAAAAGTCTAGCTGACTTGTTACTAAAAATACTAAAATCGCTATATGTTTGCCTACAATATTTGAGGAGTTCCCTCAATTCCTCACTGATCCCCTCATCAGATTCAGATTCGGTGACAATGGGACCACCTCGGAAGTATACTCTATCAAACCAAAATTGGTCCACAATTGACTGAGTAGGTAATCAGTTAACATACATAAAAAGAAACATATAGTGAAACGTATAACCTCCTCCTTTTTGAAGTCGGTTAAAAATGGCACATGTGTCGTCTTTTCGCTGGCTGAATCATAAATAGGACAGTCCCAAATACGTGTCCGTGAAAACAAACAATGGAATCGAAATTGGTTAGTACATGAAACGTGACGAACCAATCCGAATCCGAGCCAGTCCTAGCCAACAACTACAATCGGAGCGTGCGATCTCCGCGGGCGGACAAATGTGAAAGAATGAAACAAAAGTGGATGAATTGCGAATCTATACGAATAGCACTTATGTAACGTGTACTTACTTCTAGCAAAACTTATAACATCAAATCATTTTCATTGAAAAACATCAAACACTACGTTTTGTGTAGTTGTTATTGTGCACTATGTTATGGTATTGTTTTAACTTGGCTGCCATTACTGTCAAGTAAATAAGAGCTATAAATATGTTAACACATCAATATCAATAAGGTTTTACCGTGTACAATCTCAGCCAAGGTACTCTTATATTTACTACAGCTTTCCACCCGCGACTTTGTCTGCGGAGAGTAAGAACTTCCGTTATAGTATACAGATACGAGTAAGTACCTATAGTATACATGTAAGGAAAAGGAATATTTTACGCGATGCATCACGTAAAATATTTATTCATAATAGACATGTATAGGCGGACTAAAGTAATGCATTTAATCCCTTGCAGGGTCTAAAGTGAGACTTTACTCTCTAGGGAATAAAGTAATTTTTCGTTTTAATTTCCTTGTAAAAGCCATGGAAAACCAGAAACAGCAACCAGATACATGCTTCCATTTGATGATTTTGCTCTTGTCGTCGGAGTGCGCGGCGGAGCCAGCGGAGGGCAGCCTAGTGCAGGGCACACAACCAGCACCGCCTCAGTCTTCGTTTCAGAAATGTTGTCTATGGACTATTTGTTACGTTCTTACTCAGGAAACACTTTGTTGTTGTCTCTTTCTGCATTACAGCGTAGGGTAGCGAGTAAAAATGATAGCGCTATTTTTTTATTTTTTTTACGTGTCTGTGTTAAAACTATTATAATTTAAGATTTATTTTCTCGCAATCGAATTAAACTGACAAAGTAACACTTGTACAAACTATTTGCTCGGGTGGCTAAATGTCTCGTGTCCCATGTTAGATAAACAATCTGGGTACTATTTTTTCTCGCAATAGACATGAAACGTAGAGTGTTTACCTCGAAACTAAAAAGCCATGTAGGGACACATTTGCATTGTTGCAGCGTGCTTGGTCAGCTCATATTCAAGTACGACTGCACCGGTATATGAGTTGACGCAGCAAATACCGACCGTCGCCCGTCGGGGCGCGGGTTCGAGTCTCAGTCCTGGGGGACAACAACAACAACAGAACTGCAAAGCTAGCTCATGATTATCCCCCTCTTTCGGCATCACTTCAGAGTCTACGCAGTTACATGTCCCAGGTTTATTACGGGCTTTGTGCGTAGCTGTACAGATAAATAACGTGTGTGTACGTGTAAATTAATAAATGGGTTATATTCATAAAGATTGTTATTGTTGAAGTCACCCAAGGAGTAGACCTCTAAAGCCATAATGATACTCGAAGTTCATCCAGCCTCGCTTTGCTTGGGTGGATAAATGTCTCGGGTCATAAGTCCCTTGTTGAACAATCGACTATTTCAACAGTTTCCTTCTAGCGCTATACACTTGATGTAGTGCGTTCCTTTACGTAACGTGCGGATGTATTTTTATTATCTCATCAACCCCGTAGCGTAGGGCCTCGTTGGATAGGTCTTTCAAAAATATTACGGGTTTGTTTAGTGGTTTATTAAGGTTTATTAAGTGATCTGTTTATGAAATATTAAGTTTTAAAGCGCTAATTTTTGTTACAGTCAGGTGCATATTATTTGTTTATAAACAATAGCCTAAACATACATTTCCACATATCTTCCTTCAACCTGACCAAAGTCCCATATATAGACGCTTACGCTCTTGGGAGTATTTTTCCCAAAATCGCTGCAAGCTTACTAATTTCTACCCTTCTATATACTTTAGGGGAAGTTTTTGTTTAAGACAAAATTTAAAATTGTTATCCTTAAGTTCATTGTCCATTTGCTATCTGGTTGATAATAAGATTAAATAGAAGACACCCCTGTGGCAGATGGTCGGATTTCGTGGATCAGTTTAGGTACCAACACATCTTTGTTAGCAATCCTATCGAGTGGCAAGCTTTTAGAATAAGTCCGAAGTCTTATTAACCTAGTATGTTAGTGTAGTACAATGTTACCACCCTGTAAACGGAATCGTAGAAGCTTGTCATAGCCAATCATAAACGATGGCAAGCAAGCGAGCTACGTCCCGGGCTCTAGCCCATAATTCTGTACTAGCTCAATATGCGCCGGCAATATAATTGGTTACCGTAAATGTAAATCACTACTTAGAGGGGATGCAAGCTTCAGGTGATTTAGTAAATAATTATGGAACCAAATTGGTGCACAAGTAACGATGCTAAAGGAAGATTGAACGTCAGTAGCGTGGTACCAGCGTTGAAATATGTATGCAAATGCAAGACTTAAGCTGGAGGCTCTAATAATATTAAGAGCTATTAAGAAAGATGATTTTACAAAGTTTAGAAGTAATCCTGCGAGTCTGATGAGAGCACGTGGTGCCGAGGCATATCAACTTGACTTGTAACATTTATCTACCACCTTAATAATACCACGCTTTACTTTGTTGCCTTGAAATTAAATTGTTTTGAGCAAATTATAACTCTCCAGAATATTTGGTTTAGTTAACTTGACTAATCTCAGGTATAAAATCTATGCTCCGCGCGTAAAATAAAGCAATTATTTAAGAGTAGGTACCGCCGAAAATGCTAAAAATATATTTTTTACTTATCTTGCAAACATGATCTTGTCCATAAAAACGTACACTTTTTTGTCAAAATTACTTCTGTAATAAAATGTGCATAAATACGTACCCATTAATAATTACGTGTCCACGTGGTGAAAGTGTAACCCTACGCTGGTTTGAGCTTCATCGTAACGTGGTAATCTTCAAATAGCCATCGTAGATTATCAATATTAAGGTAGATAGATAGGCAATAATTATTTAATTTTCTCTCACGTAGCGTAAATTTAATAGTAATTAATGAATTAAAAATAATTGAAAATTAATTGCCTAGCGAGCACTCCCTCGATTAACACTACATACACTATTATGAACACTGCGCTAAATGTTGACATTACGTAGGTTCACGCTTTCCATCGGTACTACGTGAAATAATCCATTTCGATTATACCTTTTTTTAGGGATCCGTAATACTAAAAAACGAAAACCCACATAGGGTTTCCGTTTTTTAGTATTACGTTCCGTTTACTGTTAAGATCCGAAACAGTTAAAGCTGAAATCAGCAATATTTGTAAGTAGGTGTTATTAAGTAGTCAGCTCAAGACCTTGTTATAATTAGTTTTTTTTTGTGGGAACTGATAAATACTTTAATAAAAAAAGTATTTCAACCTATCGGGTAACATATCATTTGGAAGCTCTCAAGTTGAACGAGATAATCATATCGATTATAAAGAAATTTGGGTAATTAATGTGGTGTCCTTTTCCTTTTTTCCGAAACTAACCAAAATATAAAAAATACATGGACAAAATATTACAGGAAAATTTAAAAACTCGCACTAACGCTTATAACTTTTAGGAAAGAGATGATAATTTTCTCAGGCCAAATAGTACCTATTGCGTTGTGTTAAATAAAAACTAAAAGTGCACAAATTGAATTTACGTTACGGATTCTGTTAAGTAGGTTAGGTAACATAGTCTTTACCTTTTCGACGCCACGCCGTACAGGACACATTTATCACTATTTAGAGTACCTAAACAGAATCCGTAACATAACTTAAATTTGTGCACTTTTCGTTTTTATTTAACACAACGCAACGCTGCTATCAGCTGCAGCAGGACTCCATGAGCTAGGTTTCTTATGTTTCATAGAAATAAGACGTATATGCTTGAAGACCAAATAGACCACTTAAAACTACAAATATTACAAAATTTCCCCACTTCAGGGCTTTTAAAAAATGGTCTTGACAGATTGACGGACAGACGGACAGCGAGGTCGTCTTATAAGAGTAGTAATTAGTTCCATTTTTAGCGTTCCATAGTCAAACCAGGAACCCTTATAGTTTCGCCATGTCCATTTGTCCAATCGACATTAAATAGAAAATTAGTTATTACTTGTTGATTTTTATGTTTGTAGTACTAAAAGGCTTCGGAACCCTACACTGAGCATGGTCCGACATGCTCTTGCCCGGTTTTTTCACTACTAAGTTCAGAACCCAAAAAATGTTTTTTTAGTCGGGAACGTGATAATAATAAGGTTTATTTCTAATCTTCTTGCAGAGGGCGTGTGCATACTTCGTCGTACGACCGCACTTGATTACCTCCGCGCGCGGCACACATGACGCAGCCGGCAACTACAAATAACTGTCTAACGAAGTAAAATGTAAATAATTTACTAACGCACACATTCATAATCCAAATTGTCAAGAAGTCCGCCGGTGGCGTCGCCGCCCTATTCCCGCTTTGTGGACGGTTAAATAACGCTCCGATGTTACATGCTCGGGCGCCAGGTTTGGTTACAAACGGGAAGCCATCAATCTGGACTCTTCCTGCCAATAAGTATTGTAATAACGTGAAAATCGTCAATTTTAATAGCAATGGCAATATTGGCTCCTTTTAAATTCAATCGGAAACATGCCCTTCGGGTATAATCTTATTACTCTCCGAATTCTCAGTCAGGAGACGGAACAATTAGCGTTGCCAAATGTAAGAGTCGTAGCTCTCACTCAGAAACAATTCGTTTATAATTAGATCAATTAATTCGAAAGCGTCGTCGGTCTCACAATGGCTACTGTAACCGAGACAAATTACAGCTGTCGAAATAGCGCGCTGCAATGAAAATTGCCCGCGTGCCTCTGTCCCAGGTAGATGATTATAAATGGAAGCTCTAGCTGTAATCGAATGGCTGTCGATTTCGTTGCGTTTCAGTGACGCGGATTTATGGCTCAGGAGCGCGATATCAGCAGTAAAATATTTAATGCCGACGATATCGCCGGTGATTAATGCCGCCCCCGACATGTACAAGAACCCGAAGATGACGTGTCCTATATATAATCTGAGATAATGAATTTTATAACCCCGGTGTCGTGTAGCACCCAGCGATCGAGATCATGACATTAGATTAGGGCGCATAGCGGCAAGCGATTTGGACAAGCTCGGTTGACGTTTGATATTGGAAAGGCTTTAAATTATCTCAAATTAGAATAAACTTGTAAGCGATTATGCAGACGTAATCTAGAAACAGGGTTTTCCACCTCACCTCTGCGTCACACGTTCTCTTTCGAAATCTCAGTAAGTGCGATATTACTATCTGATTTTAGTATATCGGTCCTATTTCTACCGTATCGGTAAATTCAATCTATAAACGGTATAAACGTTTTTGATACGTACTCGTAAAGGTAAAAGCGTTTATATATTTCCCACTGTTCGTGTCAGTGTCGGTTCGGTCGATTTCACAGCAGTAGCTACTAGTATATTATTATTCGTCTAGTAATGTAGCTGGTACTTTAATAGGCGAATAATCCAATTTACGCATTGAACCACATCGCTTTATCGTACCGTGGTCCGACCCGACAGGACACAAGAATGTTTGCTAACCGAGAGCTTACGGGCGATATTATGAGCAAAAGCGAATGATGGCAGCTGTCTGTCGGATGCCTACATATTAATTAGCTTCTAGTCCTCCATCACGGGGCGGGACGTCATTCCCACACATACACATGTATATTTATGAAGGTAGCCTTGATTCATAACTTATTAGTGCCATTTGTTGACGCATCTTGAGACATTTTACCTGTAACGTAGCTAAACTAACCTTTAATCTACCAAGGCCCGATTCGACCAAACTTTTATACCGGGGTAAACGCTTACTCTAAGATTAATAATGTCAAAAAATTACAGTTTTCTATGGCATTTTGACATTACTAATCTCAGAGTAAGCTTTACCCCCGTGTAAAAAGTTTGGTCAAATCGGGGCTAAGTAATAATACTTAACACGATGAGTAAATACATATTTCATCCTTCCTCGTAAATACATATTTTAAAAATTTAGGCCTGATAACACAATATGCTTACTTCATAGCTATTATTTTCCATAATTTAAAGAATTTGTCCCCATCCGTTGCAAAAAAGAGTACAATGAGGCAGGACTAATGAAAACTACTCCTCGCTTTACGAGGCCTGCTACTTATGTAGCCGGAATAAAAAAACCTAAAACCGCCTTCAAAAACCCAAAAATAACTTCTTTTCAAATCCTAAGGTAATTTATAGGTCAGTCAAACTAGAGTCGGCGTCGCGCAATATTTTGAACCAAAAGCCGACTTCATAGACCAGGGCCTAAATCTTTAAAAATGGTAAAACGGAAATAAAATAGGATGAAACTGTCACGGGTTTTCGGGAAGGGTCACGATAAAAAAACATCTCCAGGGCAGGAAACGTTTTTTGTATGGATAATTATAAAAAAATGTTAAGGCACCTGCGAACAATGCAGATAGAAAACTTAGATTAGAATATAACTAAATAGGATGAGATAAAATTTGTGGTCTACGAGTATATTAGAATGTTATAAATCTTACAAATAATGCCCCTTAGGTGGTCGAAATCAAAAATGAAGATTATCCAAGGTTTATTCTGGTACACAAATAAAGATACACCGGTATAAATTAATTTTCCACGATTAAAAGATTTCACAGGCAGATGGTAACTGATTGAGAGCTCATCAACGACAGACCTCCGTCCGCGCAGGCGAACGTAAAATTATAAAAGAACCCCAATTTAGAATGAAGAATAAAAGAGCCAGAAATAAAATGACCAGAATGGTTTTATACTACGAGGTCTATTATATATAGTATACTAGCGACCCGCCAGCGGCTTCGCCCGCTGCAATTTTTTTTTCTTAACATTTTTTTTTATTATTGTTTTTTTTTTATTAAAAAGTATTCTATGTTACTTCTTGTACCTCCCAGAATATGTGTACAAAGGTTCATGATGATTCGTCAAGCAGTTTTTGCGTGAAAGCGTAACAAACATCCACGCTTTCACATTTATAATATTACTAGCGACCCGCTAGCGGTTTCGCCCGCTGCAATATTTTTTTTGCACTTAGGGGTATGAAATATAGATGTTGGCCGATTCTCAGACCTACCCGATATACACACAAAATTTTATTAAAATCGGTCCAGCCGTTTCAGAGGAGTTCAATAACGTACACCGTGACACGAGAATTTTATATATTAGATAGATTAACTTAATTTGCTACCAAAGTTTAATACATTTTATTTATTCTTTATTATTGTTTTTTTCGCCTGTAGATTTATTTTGAGAAGTAACGAACTGGCTTTTGATAAGTTACTTCCATTACAGTACTCTGCTACTAATTCCAGGGCTATTTCTTTTGTTTACTTTTTATCTTAATACTAGCGACCCGCCCTCGCTTCGCTCCGGATTAAAGTATTATACATATAAACCTTTCTCTACAATCACTCTATCTATTAAAAAAAACCGCATCCAAATCCGTAGTTTTAAAGATTTAAAACTA
The DNA here is from genome assembly GCA_949316455.1 of Acleris holmiana. Classification (NCBI taxonomy): domain Eukaryota; kingdom Metazoa; phylum Arthropoda; class Insecta; order Lepidoptera; family Tortricidae; genus Acleris; species Acleris holmiana. The sequence continues at coordinate 16,692,915 of OX438762.1, read as the reverse complement.
AGGACAGAAAAAGCGACTTTGTTTTATACTATGTAGTGATATATTTATGATTAGACAACTTAAAGAGCCACCAATGACACAGTGACACCACGTGAAATACAATCTCGACTACTAACGACCACACGTTGCATGTCGAGCGGTGAATGTAGACATATCTCTATAGTAAGATAACGAGAATGCGAAAAAAAACTTCCAATCGAGAATCGCCATTTTTTTTGAGATATTTCGAATTCGTACCGATCTTTAAGTCACTAGAATTGGCTCCCTGGGACTTTGTTTTAAGCTTAATTACTTTTGTCATGTTATCATTTTGTTAACGCTGTAGCTCTAAATTATCTACTTGACAGTTATGGTGACCGAGGTAAAAAAGATATGATAACGATGTCAAAAATAATTAGGTTTTACCAAGTAGAAATAACGCTCTAGCTGCTTATTTTAAAGGTAAAAAAACATTCGATAAATAAAGATAAAAAACTTACGGGCTTGCGACATATAATAATTATGCAGACAAATTGAGGTCTTTTGAACATTAATTTCGGTTGCTCCTTTGTTTCACAGCTGGTTGAAATTAACTCTTCTGGGCCTCTATTCAGGTGCGTTAAAACGATATCGTGTTTGACACGTTTAAGAATCGTTTATGTCACAGTCGCCATTATTGTAAATGACGTAAGAGTTGTCAAAACGTTGACAATACGGAAACCGGTCAAAAACGATATCGTTATAACGCAGTTGAATAGAGGCCCTGCGCCTCGTTTTGACAACTCTTGTCATTTACAATAATGGCGACTGTGACATAAACGATTCTTAAACTTGTCAAACACGATGTCGTTTAAACGCACCTAGAAGCCCTGACTGCGTGAATTAAATATTGGAATGCTGCCCACCACCGTCATGCTGTTTAAAGCTTGATTAAAACTTCATGTTTGTTTATCGAAACTCAGCTGAAAACACAAGCGTTCTATCCGAAATAATCTGTTGCAATTAGTACTTAATTAGTACTCGCTACTTTTAAATTAACGTCATTGCGAAAGGCGAGCTCGCCGTATCACTAAGCCGCCCAATTAAGGACTGAGTGCTTTTGATTCGTGTTTTTCGAGACTTGTACTCAACAGGGTAGTTTTGCCACACGTTCGTTCAGGGCACTAATTAACTTCGTTAGGCAGCCACGCAAAGTTGCAGCCGGAATGTTCGGGATCCGCCTGATAAAATAAATTATAGTTTTAACAGACAGTCGCTACGTGTTATGCGCCCCTATGCTTTTTAAAAAGTTTTATGTTTCGGTCCTATGTGAAACAACTTATTAAAAAAAAAATGCCCCGGCAAAGCAGTATTTAATCTGTCTTGCGATAAAGTAACTTTGTGTTTAGGATAAACTGTTTATTAGTATTACGGACTGTGGTCCGAGGTAGTATCTAATCCTGGTGTCGCTGGCGTCTCGCTAGCTCGCTGCACAGACAAAGAAGCAGCGGCGTACGTTAAACTCGTAAGCCGCCCACGTTGGCCGCACTCGCTTGGCCTCATGCGCCTTCAAATATCTTCAATACACTTTGTGAACAATTAGATCACGGATCAGAACGAATTCTGTAAAGAAATGCCAAGTCCCAGCTCAGCCCTCCTCAGTAAAAATTATATTATTTTCTAAATAATTTCAGTGAGCAGTGAGCGACGTTATATTATAACATCTAAAACACGGAAAATTTAAGTGCCTCAAGTGATTACAGAGCTGGGTCATTTCTCGGCCAAGGTTAATTAATACATGGAGATAGAGATTCAAAAAATAACTTATTTTCAAATAGGTCAGCGAAACTGAAGTAAGCGTTCCAATTTTTTTAAAAACCTTAACTTATATTCGAATGGTAATTGGTCAGTCAAACAGAAGTTGGGTTTTGGATAAAAAAATGTTTGAAAATTGTATATATCTCTCGCGGCAAGCAACGCCACGGGAATGAAATAGTGCATAATTATGTTTAAACTATTCAAATGTCCTGCGTCCTTTTTGCTTACCTATCTAAATCGAAATATCTTATCGCCACCCTTGAAATACGATAGTACCATTGAAGAGTTCCGGTGGCCATCAGTGGTCTTCATCATCAGTGTCACTTCACCAATTGATATGTTTTGAATGCAAATACTGGATTTGTTACTGAAAATATGAAATCACCAAATGTATTCCATTATAATATTTGAGGAGTTAACTCAATTTCTCAAAGACCCCATCATCAAATCCTGACTTCGTGACAATGTGACCACTTAGGGAATATAACCTATTAAACCAAAAATATTTTTTAAAATCGATTCACATTTGACGAAGTAATCGAGTAATAAAATGCAGAAAACTTGTGTGAGGGCACTTCTCATGTTGGTTGCGACTTAGGTAATATTAGTACGTCAAGTTACTTAGATTAAGTTGTATTATTCAAACATAAAGGCTACTTTAAAAAAGAAAAATTGTCCGACACAGTGCAATACAACATTGCATCGAGCAAACCATGCAAGTGTACCGGGGTACACTTGCATGGTATATCTACCTGGGTTTAAACAGCGCGTATCGAACAAGGAAACGTAAACTTATGTTCGGGATTGAATTTAAAATTGATCGCTCCGAAGCTTGTACAGAACCATTGAACTCTGTGAAAAGTCTGGGAACTTGATCTGAATGGTGAGCCACGAGGTTTTTTGATTTAGAACGTGTGTTGTGTGGCGTGTTGTCAAAACTAACACTATTACTTGCGTTAAGATGGCCCACTTTCAAAATTTCATACTTTTATAACTACGAACGAGTTTCAATTTCGCGCCCATGTCCGGTCAGTACAAAGGACAAAATTTCAAATTCATATCAAAGCACAGAATAAGAACTAAAGGCATAGAATGAGCGATAAAATCAAAGCCAACACACAGATAGCTGATATGCACAGTCTTTTTGCGATTCAGTGTGCCAAAAAGAGACAGTTTTATGTGTTACACACTGTTGCATATATAAACAACGTTTGTGTGCATATATTGTTTAGATCACAGACTAAGTAAATTTACACCAGGGATGGACAAAACAAAAATATCGTTATCGATATATATTGAAGTTTAATCTTATCTTAATATATAAATCTCGTGTCACAATGTTTGTCCTCGATGGACTCCTAAACCACTTAACCGATTATAATAAAATTCGCACACCATGTGCAGTTCGATCCAACTTGAGAGATAGGATAGTTTAAATCTCAAATTATAGTCGCAATTTTAATTTATTGCTAATTATTTGTCTGTTATTATTTGACAGTCGCAATTATCTGTTAACTCCAAATGATTCTAACAGATGTCGATACCTTTCGACTGGGTAGAGTAAGTAATCAATAGATGGCGCTGCTATGGTAAATCTACGAACGTGTCATATAAGCTACATATAATTATATGTAATTGTCTCAGTGAATGAAAGTGGCGTGGTACTAAAGTGTAATCATATTTATGACTTCGACTGTACCACGTTCCATACATTTTAGCCCATTGCTCTTTGTACAGATTTTTTTCGTTAATTAGCACAGGTTTTGCTGAAGTGAACTTTGTTCAATAATGACCTCAAAAGTTGGAGCTTAAGTTGGATTTACGAAGATTTGTCATGATTTCTTTCTTCACTACATAGTATAAAACAAAGTCGCTTCCCGCTGTCTGTCCCTATGTATGCTTAAATCTTCAAAACTACTTAACGGATTTTGATGCGGTTTTTTTTAATAGATAGAGTGATTGAAGAGGAAGGTTTATATGTATAATACTTTAATCCAGAGCGAAGCGAGGGCGGGTCGCTAGTAAAAATATAACATATTCTTTATTACCTCGTATCATCCAAACGGCTGGGCGAATTTTAGGTGACATTACTAATAAATGAGTTATCTGATTGAATAAGGTTCAAAATGGTTTATAAGTTATAACAAATGTTTGTACATATCGTAATTTAAAAAAGTTTAGTATTTAAACACCATAGCCGACGCGTTCATACGAAATTTACGATATTTGTATGAATGAATCTAAAATAAACCATATTACGAATATTGTAATTTATTACCTTAATAAATAATAACATTGAACATTATTTTCATTATTTATTTCATAAAATAAGTTCACTTAACTTCAAAGAAGAGTGAAACCATTTTTTGCCAGAAAATTCTAAGTGATTCTAGACATGTGGTAACCGTTAGAGTGGTCATGATGTGAAGAAGTTTTTGTGAAATTGAAAGATCCGAGAAGTTCCTATTTTTTTTTATTGTGCCGTAAAGTTGAACTTGAAGACTTTCATTTTCTAATTTTCACACTTTGTCGGCAAATATCTTTTTTTTGTTTACTATAGGAATGCAAATAAGATGTTAGTAGATTAAGCAAACATTAGAGATAAAAAATGCAAATACCTATTTGCAGCAACATTAATTAGCCTAAAGTATGTTGCAAGTGACCCTACCTACCCGCCGTATTGTTTTGGCACACGATCTGCCTAACATCCTGTATATTGTTCTTAAAATAAATTCTAACAAATATGAAGTCGCATTGACAGCTTGCGAATGATAAACAATACACACGACGAAAAACACATGACATCCGTTTGACACCTGCCTAGCTCAATACCATAGACTATTTTTAAGGGAATTTTGATTTGGCAGGCCTATTTACGCCCATGGTGACATGATGGTCGCCAGCACCGGTCGCCAGTTGGTTGACCAGTTGGTGAATAGGTGTGTACGGCTAGTTTTAGCAAGAACTGGACACTAAGTATAATCTTTCTTTTTTTAACTTACTGACCATTCATATTAAAAAATTTTTGAGACCGGTATACATCTGGCGCTTTCATTTTAAGGCTACTTCTTTGCCTTTAATTCTTATTCTATGTATCAAAGGAAGGGAGCCGCCATCTTTGCAATGGTTCACAGTTCGTGTGGCGATACAAACGGCTTACGTGTTATAAACCTCCGGTTCATAAACTTTTGGATTTATTTTTGGAAAATCGAGCTATTTGCGGATTGTTTTTAAACACAAAGGCTCTTAGACTTATGGGCTCTCTAGAAAAGGTAAGAAGGTAAGTTGGTTGTATTATTTGTTAATATTCATTTTAAAGAAACAAGTTCTTGTTAAAGTTCCTGTAAAGGCCCACCACTCAGGTAGGTACCCAAGATGGCCCAGGGTGCCAGGCCTTATTAGGTCCTATAGAACATCAGTTACTTTGGAACCTATAAGAGAAAATGAGTATTTTTATTTCACAGTTTGATGTTCTCTACCCACCAACCATTGATTTTTTTGTACATTTAGAGTTTGCACACAAAGTGGCATACATTTCGAGAAATGCTCAATTAAGCTTTGGGATTCGTTAGTTCCGGTTTTTTTCTAACTCCTAATAAGGCCCCCGAAATTGTGTAGTTTTTTTTAATAATATGTAAGCAATAACCTTGTTTTTATCGTAACTTTTCATTAGAATAACGGCAAAAAAGCGTTATTTACTAATTTTAGAACGCCATTTTTGTATCGTATTTAGATTAAGTTTGGCCAAGCCTAAACATGGCCCACCGTACAATTTATGACCAAAAAACAGACGTAATAGACTAATATGTAAGAATCTCAAATATTATGTTAAGTTTTGCGCTATATATATTTTTTTATTTTGATAGCGTTTTAAATTACGTGATTAATGTTAGGCCATGATAAGAACCCATGTGCTTAGAAAAACTCACTTTAGAAGTTTTTAACAACAATTGTTTTGTTAAAGAAATTTTACCAAACATGTTGATTTTATTCACAAATGAATGAAAAAATATTGTGATAAAGTTTGTTTTCTTAATTATTGTTTTTCAAAGTTTCAAACAAGGGGCCTTACAAGGCGCAAGTACACAGTGAGTTTTCAAAAGATAACGTCGTTTTTATTACTGGAACAATTACGAACACGGCCGTAGAAAATAATACCACTCAATGGCGAGTAAACCTTACATAAATACCCGAACATACAGTGCGTCTATTTATTAAAATCGGCTGTTTGTATATCTCTATTCTACTCTCCTTAGCTACCAATTACACACTTAATTCGCCACCCACGTCTCCAAACACGACGACAGCTGCTGCTGACTGTTAATAAATTAAACTATATCGTATGGAATGAGCAGCAGAACTTGCATTTTATAAAAAATAATCGTATTCTGTACACAGACGTAACGGCACCAGTGTTCGACACTTTAAGCTGACAGGCGTTAATAATCGACAAAAGCTTTTAATTTAAAGATCATAGGTAGTAGTAGTAGTGTTATATACGTGGGTAGAGGTCAAGTGAAAGGCTCGCCGGTTGGTAACGCACTGCTTTAATACGTCAACGCTAATACATAAATACCGGTCGCTTGAACGTATAACATAGCTACATGCGCATATACAACATCTCTCCCCTATAGTTAAACAATATCAACAACTTATATATTAATACAAAAGAACGGTTTGTAATTCACCCTAGGAACGGGTCGCAACAACATTCCCTCGGCCCTATTTGGCTCCGTGTCCAGTTGAGCCTCTGCATCTTGATCGCTGGTGGTCTGCTCGGCGGCCTCAAAGAACTCGTCAGGGTCCGTGGCCTCGGGCTCTGGGCCGGACGGGGTGCGCGGCGCGGGGGAGTCGGCCACTGTAAGGTCGTGACTACTATCCTCCGCCATCTCTTGGAAGTTACCTTGTCGCCCTGGGCTGGTGGGTGTAGATGGTTGTGAAGGCGTGCTCGATGAACTTGGACGAGTTATAGGAATATCTGCATCGTAATCGTCATTTGTGACATTTGTCCCTTTAAAAGATACCAGCTGGTTTTTATGTTTTTTAATTTGCACAAGTGAAAACAAGTCTTTAATTACGTAAGTATTTTTTCCAAGTCTTTTTAAAACTATTCCTTTATTCCATGCACTCCTTTTATTGCTATAGTGTCTTTTAAACATCACTTTATCCCCTAATCTAAAACACTGTCTATTGGTTCCGCCATATGCCCTAGTCTGCAAAAACTGTTTACGCTTAACTAACGTAGTGAGAGTGTCTGATGAGAACGCCGGCGCGATCGGGTTGATCAAGTCTAACCGTGAACGAAGCTTTCGGCCATACACAAGCTGGGCAGGCGAAGAGCCTGTAGTAGAATGGATTGAGTTCCTATAATCATAGAGATATTTTAACAATCTATTATTGGCATCTTTTGAATTACTACAGGTCATCATGCATGACTTAATGCCCTTTTTGACAACTTTGACATAACTCTCCGCCTGTCCGTTGCTGGCCGGGTGATACGCAGGAGACGTCACGTGCGATATTCCATTAACTGCGCAATATTGAGAAAACTCACTTGAAACAAAACATGTGGCATTATCACTGACCAACGTGTGTATAAGCCCGAAACGGGACATAAAGTCATTCAATTTTGCAATAACCGCTCCTGTCGTTGTGCTACTCATGTTGTACACTTCAACCCACTTAGAATACGCATCAACGATTACTAAATAATTTTGATTGTTGATAGGGCCCAGGAAGTCAATGTGAATTCTATAAAACGGCTGTGGCGGGTGTGGCCACACCGCCAGCGGCGCCCGCGGGGGTGAAGGCCGAAGTTGCGAACATATATTGCAACTGCTAATAACGCCTTCAATTGCGCTGTCAATTCCTGGGAACCAAAATCTACTTCGGGCTTCAGCTTTACATTTAACAATACCTAAATGTGATTTATGAAGTTCCGATATAATCTTTGGCTGTAACTTCGCAGGTATTAAGACCTTGTGCCCCCTCAAAAGACAACCATTCTCATATGATAGTTGATTTCTACATAAAAAGTATGGTCGCATACTCATATCTATAACAGTTTTTGGCCAACCTTGTTGAATATAATGAATTACTTTACTCAATATTAAATCCCTATTTGTTTCGACGCGCAATTCCTTAAGGGTAATAGGTAAGGTGTCATCGACTACGAAATTTACATATGAAGCTCTGTCATCAATAAATTCGGCCGTGTCGCAAGTTTCGTGGCCCGCCGGGGTGGAAGCGCCTGAGTCAGCGGCGGCGGCGGCCGGCGCGGGCAGGCTCGCGCGGGACAGGTAGTCGGCGCTGTTATCAGCGCTGCGAATGTATTCTATTTTATAGTTATATGCGCTTAGAAACATTGCATAGCGCTGTAACCTGTTTGCTGACACCTCGGGAATGCCGCGATAAGGGCCAAAAATGGATATCAACGGCTTGTGGTCAGTGCGTAATACAAAAGGAACCGATCTGCCATAAAGATATTGGTGGAAACGTCGCACACCAAATATGATTGCTGTCGCCTCCTTTTGCATTTGGGAATACCTTTTCTCGGCAGAGTTTAGCGTGCGAGATGCAAACGACACGGGGCGTTCCACTCCGTCGGCCTCCACCACGGATAAAATAGCCCCAAGGCCACTCGGGGAAGCATCAACCGTCAAAATAACTGTCGCGCTTGGGTTGAAGTGTGCCAACACCTGATCTGAAGCTAACTGTTCCTTAACGGTCTTAAATGCTTCCTCGTGCTCATCCTCCCAACTCCATTTAGTTCCTTTTTGCAAAAGGTGATATAAAGGACTGAGTATAGTGGATGCACCGGAAACAAAGTTCCGGTAATAATTAATTAATCCCAAAAAAGACTGCAAGGTACCTACATCTTTAGGAGTAGGCGCATTCAATATTGCTTCGACCTTACGAGGTGACTTTTTAAGACCGTGCTTATTAATTACGTACCCTAAATATTCCACTTCATCTTTGAAAAACTCGCATTTTGTTTTTTGCAAGGTAAGTCCGGCATCCTGAAAACGCTGCAGCACAGCTTGCAATCTCTTTAAATGCTCCGACCTATCAGCCCCGGTAACTAACACATCGTCTAACATGCACAATACCCCCTCCATGCCAGCTAACACGCATTCCATAACGCGCTGAAAAATAGCGGGCGCGCTGGCTAAACCGAACACTAATCTTGTGTATTTAAAAAGCCCTTTATGCGTGTTGATACATGTAATACGTTGTGAGTCCTCATCTAAAACACATTGGGCGTACGCTTGAGACAAATCTAACTTACTAAACTGCTGGCCGCCGTGTAATTTAGTAAACAATTCTTGAGCGGTCGGCAACGGATAGTGTTCTACTAAGAGCTGCTTGTTGATGGAGACGGAGTAATCCGCGCAGAGCCGCAGCGAGCCGTCCCGCTTGAGCACCGGCACCACCGGCGACGCGTACTCCGAACACTCGACCGGCTCTAGGATACCTACTCTCACCAGCCGATCCAACTCCTTATCCACCTTATCGCGTAACGCAAAAGCCATAGGACGTGCTTTGAAAAAAACCGGTTTGGCATCTTCCTTTAAATGCAGTTTTACCTTATACTTGGTAAATGTACCTAATTCATCCGAAAATACGCTAGGATATTGCGATTGTAGTCGGTCTATGTCTATAGTGCTAAAGGGTTCGCAATAATTAATAGGCGTCATTTCTAGTTGATATAACGAAATAAAATCTCTTCCTAATAATGGTGGTCCACCGTCACGAATTACGTAAACCTTTAGTGTACGAGACAAACCCATATAAGAAAAAGTGAGGCGAGCGGTACCGACACAAACAATCTTGTCACCCGTGTAAGAATATAAACGTTTGTTGGTCTTTGATAATGTAACTGCTTTAAAATGTTTCGAGTAGGTTCGTTCCGACATCGCCGTAACGGCCGACCCGCTACCCAGTTGGAACAAGATGTGCACTCCCTGTACATTGACTAACTCTGTCATAGGTTTTCCATTAATAGAACGAATATTATTTAACTTACCGTCGTCGCCGTTCTCACTCACACTCTCACTAGTAACAAAATTGACTTTTTTGCACATCCTATTTAAATGTCCTTTTTTGTTACACTTCCTACACGTATAGTTCGCAAAACGACACTGCTCCGTAGCGTGATTTTTAAAACCACAAACCGAACACTTAGCTCTTCCATTGGTGCTAGAGACTGCACCGATCTTGAACAGCTGATCGCCTCGCGGTTGTACCTGTCCGCCGGCGCCGGCGCGCGCGCTGCGGACGCTCTCAGCTAGCTCCACCGCCCGGGCCAGCGTTAAGTTAGCTGGATCCTCTGCGAACAACTTCTCTCTTTCCTTGCCTGGCAGCATTCCCATAATGAAACGGTCCCTTAATGCTTCCTCGATCTCAGAGAAGCCGCAATGCGCAGTTAACCCTCGAAGTCTTGCCGCCCATTCGGTGTAACTCTCCTCCTCGTTCTGTGTTGCTACATAAAATTTATAGCGTTCTCCAAACCCACATTTTTTGGGTGTAAAGTGTGCGTCAAGGAGTGTGAGGATGTCTTCGAACGGCACCATTTGAATAGACTTGGGCCGGGCTAAATCTGCCGCTAGCTTGTAGGTAGCATCGCCGAGTGCGCTCAACAAAATCGCGCGACGTTTTACTCCCAACTCCCAAGGGATCCTTTTCCGTGGTAACGTCGTTCGCGATAAACCATTGCGTAATTCGTTCCTTATACACTTGCCACGTTTGCGAATTATGATCAAAATTCGATAATAATCCAACTTGAGACATCATTTTATGCTAACGCGGGTAGATCGTCGCCACTGTTATATACGTGGGTAGAGGTCAAGTGAAAGGCTCGCCGGTTGGTAACGCACTGCTTTAATACGTCAACGCTAATACATAAATACCGGTCGCTTGAACGTATAACATAGCTACATGCGCATATACAACAAGTAGAAAAAAATATAAATTGATCGTTGCAAAACAAATCAATAACTCTTATCTTCTTGCTTTAATTCGCTAAATATAATACCTACCTGCGCGCGTAAGCTTGCTGTATTGTCAAATCAAGGTAATAAACTAAGGAATCCCTGGCATCTCTAGTCGTATTGATCCCGTTCGTTCTGCGTTGCATATTTCTTTATTTATCCTTTCTTTGCATGCGTCAATCCAGTGGGCCTAGACAAGTTGCAGTGACTGCAGAAAACCAACCAAATGTGTTAGATTGTTTACGTTTACTCCAGTCAGAGTGCGCTGTACACACATTCGCTTTCGAAATTAATCGAAGCGCAAACTTTACGATTATCATTTGATTTGAATTAACTTCATTCAGTAACATTCTGCGTATTGATAATTGAAAGAATGGAGCTAAATTTCCAGTGCGGCGCACACAACATACGTGAGCCGCGGGGATCAATTGTTATAGAGGCGCGTGTCACTCACGTCCAGGGACCGTTTTCGTTACAGGGCTTATGAGCGGTATGGTAGCGGTATTTGATATCGATACGGCTCCGTTATAAAGGTAGAACTATACCGGTTGAAATATAAAGGTACGCTTCAGGTATAAAATAACGACTAGAAATATCTAGCAAACACTCGCCAGTCAAAACTGCTTACTTACATTTTTGTGGCACAGAAATAACGCGATAACACTGCAGCAGAATGTTTGTAATGAAAAACAATTTATAAACACCATCGCAGTGTTACAAACGATTGATTTCTTTCACGCTTCTGAAAATGTAACCTTTGTTAATCGAGCTGTTCTTGCGGCGCGCAACAACTAAGAATACTGTTCAATGAAGAGGTTTACGAGAACAAAGATTATTATTGCGTTATACATTTTTTTATTTCAACGGAACTTACATTAAAATATACGTATTTTATGTGATTTCAGGGAGCCACGATTAACGATGGCACAAATAATATAGACGATAGGGCAAGCTGAACCGTCAAGCGTAACGTTGTCGAACTTCATTTTGTTCATGTCAAAAACAATTACAAATGGTAGTGCATAAACATAACATCGTATTTGGTGGGTTCTAAAGCAGACTCATAAAAAAAAAACAAATTAGAACTATTCTGACTAAATACGATGTTCCTTTATTTTTTTATTTTTTTGTGGGGTACCGCATCTTTAGCTACAATAAGGCACCTGCTGGGTTTGACTCCTGAGTGAAGGGTAAGGGTGGGAGTGGGTGAGGGTTGAGAGAGAAGAACATGACAGAGCTCGGATTTGACCAAATCGATAGTTGAATGGAATAGACTGCACGTATCCATATTGTCGTCTATATAAAACGTCGATATGTTATTGGATTTAAAGTCCGTCGTTTTAATTTTGGTCCTATATATTTTAGACATTTAACTTATGTCCCCCGGACTGAACGAATCGATGGAAATCTCATTTATTAAAATCGAATCGATGGAACATACTGAATACAAACATACTACATAGGGTTAAAAAATTACAATCCGTCTTTTTGGCTTTGCCTTAAATGGGTAAAACAGGAGTTGCATCGGACATTAAATAAGGTGAATTTTCCAAGTGCACTCCAATGGTCCCATACAGTTGTGGGTAAAATACGAGTACACAGTCAACAGCATAAGTAGATGATCATTTTAGTACCTTGTCACTTTCACTTCTTTGCCACATACCAACTGATAAAGTGCCAAAATCATCATCTACTTTTGCTGTTCACTTTACAATAAAATAGCGACAAAGCTATAATCCGCCAAATAGGTTATACTTATTTATACAACGATTTTAGTTTTATTTCGTCTTGTAGGTTAAGAACCTTGGAGTTGCCTCAATCATTATTTCTCAGAAGTAGGTACTTACTGTAACAAAAATTCAGTTCAATCGTGACGGGCATATTTTAAGCATCAAATTGAACTGGAATATCGTGTCGATGTAAGCCACTAGAGAGAGCAAGCACTAAGGCCTCTGCGATGAATAGGTAATGCTGCTATTTGCTCCGGGCCAGGCTTTCATCTAGCTACACGCGCCAAGCTGCCTATTAATTGAGTAGCTAAAAGAGGACCACATTCACATCGACCGTAAACATGTTAACAGTTCCCATACAAAATGTTTTAATTTCCTCGTACGTCCAGGACGTAACAAGTGCTGGACGTACGAGGAAATTAAAGCATTTTGTTTGTTAGTGGCCCGTTATGTTTTTTTTTTTTTTGAGGGACCTACGTAGTTAGCCTCTGATGGCTTTGACTACTTTGCCGGAGAGAGGGCGGACTCCTGATGGGAGTCCACGCTATAAATGGGTTTTTACACTAGCATGCCTAAGGGCGCCCCTATTGGGCCGACCTCGGACTTAGGACGCTAGGGGAGAATTTCAATCGAATTGGGGCCCGTTATGTGTGGCACGGACTTGTGGAGTTAGTTCTCCGTTACCTATATATGGGGCACTGGACTGTGAAGGTGTTAATCTTGATCCGTAGCGGAGCCTGCCAGCACTAAAGAAATACCAATATGCTAATTACGGAACAACAGGATTTGGTTTAGACGACGCGCCTGTTGTTTTATTAACCGACTACAAAAAGGGAGGAGGTTATCAAATCGACGGTATGATTTTTTTTAAAGATAATGATAAATTTATTTGTTACACATGTTTTTATTAATATAATAAGAGTACTTAATAAGTACTTTTTTTGAACATCGATAACCGACTTAAGAGTACAAACCCTGCGAGTTTAGGAAAAATGTAACAAAAAGCGGATCGCTACGATCAGGGGGTGATTCTCTCAACACAGCGCTGCGTCTATCTCAAAGGTGAAGTTTTCACAGCAACTGCTGTCAGGCAGTAGGCAGCTGAGTCAAGTTCAGTATCGTATAAACCTGCTTAATTAAAAAGGCACGCGCTAAAATGTGTTTTGTACGCTCCGACGGGACTTCTTAAACTTGCCGTATAAAACTCAAGACCGTACCGTTGAGATCGACGCAGCGCTGTGTTGAGAGAATCACCCCCAGCTCTCTGACACCACAACAGTCGTATTGTTGCCTCGTCAGATAAAAAATAACTTCCAAAGTTTGGCTTGTGAATTAAATGTCAACTCCACATATTGCTATGCTTAATCCTGAATGTGACTTAAAGTCCTTAAATAAATGTAATTACCTACCCATACGAGTACTCTAGTCTATTTTGACTATAATGTAAGACGTTAAATACATATAATTTATTATTAACTAGAATTGGAATAGGTTCGTCAATTCGAAAACCATTTGAAGAAATAGCTATAACAGCCATTTTCACTTAATTTTAATAATAACAGTTCTTTAAGTATAATGTTTTAATTGTTATTAATGTTTTTAATCCACTAATTATTGACATACTAGCGACCCGCCCTCACTACCCTTCGGTTTACCTACGTGAGTTTTCTGTAACACTGAAGTATGATGATTATACTTATATAAAAACCTTCCGTGGAATATCTAACCGCATCAAAATCGGTGCGTGGTTTAGGAGGAGTTAGCGGAAACAGACAGACAGACGGATTCACAGACACGCAAAGTAACTTAGTTTTATACCATGTATAAAAATATAAGACACCAGGCGTCGAAAAAATCGCACGTTTTGAAATTTTGATTTCATGCTATTAGAGCTCTTGCTGTTGAGGTGTGACCGACGAAGAGGAAAATCTTAACTAATGTGATCATTAATTCTACCTATATACATGGCAAGTAAATTAATATATTATTATGTATTTAAGAAAAACTATTTGGGAAAAAGCAAAATTAACGAGCAACTAAAACTTCTATTACGGAGCCGATGATGTATAAAAGCCAATATTGTACAGTCAAGACTTTATTTAGTATGCCACTATGGAACCCTGTCATAATGACAGTGTCAAACCACATGAAAGAAAGCTAATATTAATGATTAACGCTGCTTTCATTATGACACGGTTCCATAGTGGCATAAAAATTAAAGTCCTTGACCAATAAGAAGCTACAGTGCCCGGCCAATTAGAAGTAAATCTTGACACCCGTCATTCTAGTACACATTATAACCTTAAACCCAAGAATAGGTTATGCATTGTACTGCGATGACACGTGTCAGGATTTACTATTTATCAGCCGGGCACTGTAGACAGTCATACCTACCTTATAGTTTAATAAAAAAATAAATACAACTGTTTGTGAATTTTGTTTTACATCGATTAAAAAATTTCCTACGGCTATGCAGTTTCGTTTTATTTCCATAAAATTGTAACGTTTCGTAAATAACTCGGCGTCATGTAGAGCATCCGATAGCGTTGTCAGCTGCGATCATTGAATTCATCATTGCCATGGAGCTTGTCCAGATAAAACGTAGGTGCTGCCATAAGAGTGATGATTTGAGCTCTCAAATAAATTATCAATTTTAAAACTTAAACCGCGTTTATTCTTATTTTCAGTTCTCTTTAGTTTTAAATAGTTTTCACAATGTTATAAAAATAAGAACTTCCCCGAGGTACTTGTACGCAGCAATATTGTTGAGTCAGCAGGAAGCGCCGGCTAGCCTTGAGCCAAACGAACGCCGGCCCGAAGCGTGACTTGAAAAGTAAAACAAAGTAAAGATCTGTCAGTGGATAAACGAGCATCTGCCTACTTTCGCGGGATTCTGCCGTGACATAATCCTGCAAAGCCTCCTAAACGCGCGGTGGAATAATGGGACAGGTGAAAACCCCGCTTCGACTTACAGTGAGGATTTGTGGACGATAGTTTAAGGAGTTACTCGCACATGATATTGCAATATACGACAAGTGATTTACAGAAGCGAAGTCGAGAGGATTAGAGCGTGGGAACGTTATAGGCGCCGCGGCTCGGCGGCGTTCTTACGAGGCGTTCATGCTGCGCTACACGTTTTGTACATTGTTTTTCCTGTACACTATTTCTTATTTGGGATTTTGTTTTATTTGTGACGCGCCGATAAAAACCGATTCCAGGAACACAATATAAAATTTCTTGAAAATTTCATCTCGTTTCGGGCTTGAAAAGGGGAAATATGTTATAGAATTATTAGATACTGCGGGCAAAGCTGCAGCCGGGGCGAAAACAAAAAACAAAGGAATGCGAAGCGGCGGTGCAAAAATGCACGTGTTTCAAACCATTTCCATTAAAGTTTGTCGGTCAAGGTGAACAATCGATATATTATTGCTGTCCTGTTATTCACGTAGGTACGTCAAGTTATATTAGAAAAGCAATTCCACTTCGTAGCCGCGAGGGGCAGGTGTTGGCGTCGCCTACTGATAATGTATGGCTTGAAGTGCAGTTTGGAACTTCCCCCATCGCGCAAGTTGGTTACCGTCCTACCTTGTCGTCGAAGTTACATTATGGTTGAGTAAACAGCATATAAGTACTACATTTTACACACAATTTGTTGAAGTCTTGAGTGGTACTTACGTGGATTGTTTTACAAAATTGTGTTGAATACTCGTAAATAGTCAAAAACACACGCAGATACAAAAAATAGAAGCTTCAAATTATGAATAACATACTATCGACTTTTATTGAAATATATATCTCCAAAAAATATATTACACAGGTAGAGTAATAATCACAAAAGAATCATTTGCTAACCCTAGGTCCGCGGAAAGAAGTTTCGCTGGCGATATTAATGCACTGGGTCTTTATTAGTTATTCAGCCGGTGTCAACCAAGGTACAGTTTGCTATTTGCATTTTGCATGCCTTTTATTACTTTTACTGCTTCTGTCTGTGAACTTTAAAGCCTATACAAAACATTGAGTTGTTACACTTCTAAATCAACATTATTTATATGGTATCATAACTCATAATCATAACGCTAACCTGTTGATGACGACCTTTTACAGATATTTGAGTGCTAACAATATATATTTGTATATCTAAGCTTCTCGAAGCGATAGCCATCGCAGGCGATATAAGTCGATATGATCCTCGGCATTGAGGTGCGACGAATGGAGTGAACAAACTCTTTAACAAAGGTTTAGAATAATACCCACTTAGCAGGCTGCATGGATCGCACGGATAAAAATGTGTTCATTTCAGGCAGGCCGGACAATTCCACTTCCTAACTAAGAGCTTACTTTGGAATTCTCGTTCCCGACTTCTCCGTGCGGTAGCTCGCGTCGTGGCCATTAGGAGTCATCCGTGTTACACGACATCTAACCAGTTAGTCAGTAACATTTCAATTAAATATATTTTTATATCCAGTTTGCTCAAGGAAATTATACACTTGCCAAATGTATTTTTCGTCAAATACGAGTACTTAGTAAATTACAGCGGTCTTAAAAAGGCCTCCGTGTGGTCCTCTGCTTCAGTCGCTCTCAGCACAGCCCTCAGTAAGCCTTTTAGAAACCTTTGTTAGCCATTACGATCAGCGATATCATTGGGGAACATATTTTTTCTTCAGATCCTTTACCTATGTTTAGATTAAGGTTGTGGGTAATGGAATTTGAAATAGCTAATGTTTTATCTTGTTACTTAGATTATGTTCAAACGCTAAACGCAGTTACAATAGCTTTGCGTGTTAACGTAATAATGGAGCTACAGGGCCTCTATTCAGGTGCGTTAAAACGATATCGTGTTTGACACGTTTAAGAATCGTTTATGTCACAGTCGTCATTATTGTAAATGACATAAGAGTTATCAAAACGTTGACAATACGGAAACAGGTCAAAAACGATATCGTTATAACGCAGTTGAATAGAGGCCCAGGAAAAGTATTCTTGATGGTTAAGATGCTTTACCGGGGTAAGGGTCGGGTTGAATACATGTTGATTGGCATAAATATATTATTAGTCATAACTTTCGCAAATCATAATGCATTTTCTCACGACACCGTATTAATTCAGGATTATTAAAAACTAACCTAACCTACTACACGGTGGATGCTTTGTAAATCCTTTTATTTAAGCCTGAAATAAGTTATGATCACGCACAAAAAATGTACTATGAAAAATTATTTTAATTATTTTATACATACATCGGTGCGTATCTAGTTTAGGATTTTTAAAAAACTAACCTAACCTATCTATCCTAGCTAATCTACACGATGGATGTTTTTTTGTCGTGTTGAAGGATAGCTTGCGAAAGTTATGACTAAATAATAACTAATAAATGCCAAACAACATTTATGCGACTAGAAGGCCACGGTTAAAAATTTACATCCAAGGTTTCATTTATATCAGCAGAAGTCTATGCTATCTTCGAAAATTACAATCTTACGCCAAAACGTTGGAAGACCAGAATAGTCTGAATTTGACAGATAGCAAAGGCGCTATCCAACTTATCAACCGGTGTGTCTCGCTTGCGTATACAAATAATTCTCGAGTAGATTAATACATTTACTACGTCTGGTAAATGTCTGAGCGTCAAATGGGGTTCCGTCGCATATTGGTCTCAAAGGTAACAAGGAGGCCGACCGCCTTTTGGTTGGTTTAGCTGCTGCAGGAGGGGCTAATGTAGTCAATGATCCGGATTATTTGGAGGTAGTACCGAAGTTTGACAAATAATGTTTTAACGCACGCTCTCGGGATATTGAAATATGGCACAAAACTCCCCATTGAGAGCTTCCTCGCGTACCCTGGTTCGATAATGTCAGGTTAAGAAGGGCGCAGGTTGGGTATGCGTATAAACTTTTCGGCCTGAAACTCTAGACATGTTCCACTAAACAAGTTTTTTCATCAGATTAAGAAAATAAATTCACCAAATTATGAGATATGTGGAAGTCTGAGAATGTGTTTCACAAACAAAGAGGGTAGGATTAATTGTTCAACTAAATTTCAATACAATGAACATCGGACTGTTTTAGTCCATTTTGGCTGAACCCGTAATAGATGCTGCAAGATTAATTTATAGGATTTTGAACAAGCACTTGTAATCCTTTCCCTTTTTTTCTAAATCTTATTTATTTGTGTGTTTCTACTCATATAGTTTTGTCCAACGGGGCTGCTGAAATTAAGCCTGTCCAAAGCTCCTAATTTATTAAGATTGTAAATATATAAATACTTAAAATAGTACCTACCTCATACGGATGACCGATAAATTAATTACAATATTTACATCTATAATTGCCTAATTATTATAAAGTTGATCCATCGAATTAGAAACAGGAACTCTGAGGAGTATCATGTGATAATTGACAAGGCCCCGCTGAGCCGCTAGCGCGCGCCGGGCGGAGCGGGGAACGGGAAATCCTGCGGCTTATCTCTTTACGCGGGAGACGTCGAGCTTTATTACGTACCTATATACTAGCATTTCCGGGAATGCCAGGAAAATAATTCACTATCGCATTGAAAAGGTTTATAGTTTCGTTGCGAGATTTGCAATAATAAACCAAGCCTCTCTGACTGACAGCAATTTTACGAAAACTAAGAAACCCTACTGAATAACTCATTGTTCTCTGTAATTAAGTTCACTATTAAGTCTGGCCTTTGAAATTGTAAGCAAGTTATTGTACATTGTTGATCATATTGAATATACTTCACTCCAGAAATATTTAAAATTCAATTTACAATAATAATGATAACATAATATAATAGACACGATAAGTACTGCAATTAATAAACTTTACTAAGTAAACGTGGACGAAAAACTTTCTATTATTCTTTACGAACCAAATTTTTCCGTAACATTTAGCACCTGAGCCCCTAGCCAAGATGCATTCGCTAACTAGCGATTCGATTCGTTTGGTTTTAAACCAATCGCGTCACTGGTAGATCACGTGACTTTTCGAATGACGTGATCTACCAGTGACGCGATTGGTTTAAAAACAAAACGAATGGAATCGCTAGTTGGCGAACGCATCTTGTCTAGCCTCTCTGATTATACCCGTATGTCAACGCCATACATTTCGAGTGCATAGAAAGAAATGATAGCAGCGTTTATCTTGGCTAGGCCCACTGTACACTACCACCCACCCACTCAGGAGTCAAGGAATTATATACTTACGACAATGTTTCACTGCTTTTAACAATGAGCAAATTCAATTTAGATTCCCAATGGCCCTAGACAAGATGCATTGCGATAACGTTATCGTTATTGGGATATACACTTTTCCATACAGTTTTCGAAAATCGATTAGGTACATTAGCGTTAAGAATCTTGACTAGGGCCACAGGATATAGTCCACAAAGAGAATTAGCTAATGACAGGCACTAACAAGCCTTCACTGCTGCCCGCGAGACGAGGCATCGTTAGTGAAGCTGTGCGGTTTCCTTGCCTGTGGTCAGAGCGGTTACTCTGATACACTGAATTACAAACTACGGAAGGCCGTTCCTCTTTATCGGTGACCAAATCGATAGAAAGAATTAGCTGACGTACTCGTAACACTTAATCTTACATTATCTTGGTTGGTAGAACTCGATTCGACTTGAATATTTTGTTCCGAAAACCTTGTTATGCAGGATGCTATTTTGTGTTAGAGCCTAATTTTATTTCTATACGTGGATATCGTTAGGTTAAAACCTATGTATGGCTCTAGAACGCGGTGTTGAATCTTGTTATTAGAACCATAAAAATGGAAATTTAAGATATCTTTGCCTAAGCAAGGCGAGTGATATTTTGCATTGACACTGACACAGGGTTCAATGTTGTGGAGCTATCTCTGAATCCATAGATAATCAGGCAGACGGCCGCAAGCGCATGTTGTGGTAATATTATAAATGCAAAAGTGTGTTTATTTATTTGATCCATCTTGATGGTTCAACGTCTGAACCCATACATTTGAAATTCGGTACAGAAATCGTTGATAGAGACGGAGAAAGTGCATTTTCATCCCAAAACATCAAACAGTTTCCAAGAAAATAGCAATAAACCATATCAAATCGAGGGTTTATCAATAGTAAGCCAACGTAGTACACAGGTTTAATTTTATTCTTAAGTTTATATTGTACACCCGCCGTTGGCAGTGTTGGAACTACCATGTACCTACATTATTAGGTATATGGATATAATAAATTATTCTGATTATGGTTCTGATTCAAAATAAAAATACAATCGACAGGCAGGCACATACATAAGTAAAAATTAAACAGTTTATTTCCTATTCAGTAGTATCAGTTATAATATAACTGACATTTAACAAAGTTCAACGAGGAGATAGGATCTATTTAAATTTTATTCAGACTACGTTTACTTTGCGTAAATGTTCAATTACAATCCCGACGTAGACAAACAGTAGGTACCCCAACGATACGACGATACAACGAACTTGAGAGTGCATTGTCATAACAAAATTCAAACTGAACATCAAAATTAATTGACAAGTATGATAGTGACAGCGGCGACATTCACAAAGATAAGGTGACAAAACCAATAAATAAAAAAAAGGTTCTTAGTATGCTTAACATTTTTATGGGGCTACTGTATTTCACTTTATAATAGTTTTAAGTGAATTTATGTCCGTTACCACGTTTTAGTTTGCATAATGCTACGACGAGTAAGTATTCCCGACGTCCCAGCGAATTTGGCAATGCTTCTGACCATTACTGATCCGCGATATTATCTGTACTACTATTCTCTTGCACAACAAGCGCGAGGGCCGAGGGTCGATTTAAAAAATATATAAAAGTTGTTTATTTATTAAGGAGGCCGCAACGGGCACTTTTACACGTCAAAATTCTACCAGCGCTTCCCAAATAGAAGAAACGCCGCAAGAAACTCAACAGTCAGTCTTAGTTTCTAAACTCAAAAGTTAGTAGCAAGAGAAAGATCCGAAGTATTTTACAAACGTAATAAATCAAGCGTCATTTGCTCAGATAATTTTCTTGAATCTGATGTTTATTACACCACTAAAGGATATAGGCGTTTAATAAAGACAGCTGTTTCGCGTATTGAGGTTAGCAGTGTAGTGAGTAATGTCCTATTAAAGTTTGCCGGTTTGATGTTTGCGGTTTCAGAGGGTTATAAAAATTGGTTAATATGTATGGGTAGCCCCCAAAAAACTCTTCTGGCCCCTGAAATATAATTTACTATGATAATAAAAAACTAACCTACACTAGCTATCCACATAATTATAACATAAATAGTTCAAAATATAGATAGGTAAAATTCTAAATTATAAAAAAACGGTTTATCCTTCTTTTGTCGACCCTCATTTCATAGAATGTATAACTGCGTAGATTTTTTATTTCTTCGACAGGATTTTCTACGCACAGGAGTTATCATTTTTAATGGTCACAAGTCTAACCTAACCCAACCTACGTGAATCATATTTAAGATAAACTGAAATCGACACGGCTGCAGAAGAAGATAGCTTTCGATGAAATGTAAAGTTAACGTTCAACGGCATGAAAAAACAAAGTAAAACAACACCACAAAAAATATTTCGTAAATTAAAAGAAAAGCCCCGTGTGGCATCTGTAGCTTTGCCTACCCCACTCTGGGAATTAAGGGTGATGATATGTATGTATGTGTGTATGGGTTCTAAAAAAGCGGAACCCGGGTTGTTTTTCAAAACTCTAAAATTAACAACCCACTTCTACTCCACTGCTACCTTGTTCGAGTCAGCTTCTTAAAAATCAACATATGTAGCTTCGACTGCATGATGTTATACATTTCTGACTAATGACAGCGACATTTTAAAGAACTGGTGTGGCAACGGCAATGTATCGATAATACCTACAAGTCGAAGCTTCATATAGCGAAATAAGATGCAGTGCCATGTTTGGGCTATTTTTTTGTATGACGTGATCTGTCCATGTGTATAAAATGTCATCTAGTAATAGCAAATGAATTCATATGAAAATACACAAAACACGACATAAGTTTGACACCTAGCTTATGCCTAGCTGAATACTATAGACTATCTTCAAGAGATTTTTGATTTGGCAGGCTAATTTACGACCATGGTGACATGATGGTCGCCAGTTGGTTGACCAGTTGGTGACCAGGGGTGTACGGCTGGTTTTAGCTAGAACTATAATCTTTCCTTTTCTAACTTTTTCAACATTCATATTAAAGTTTTCGAGACAGGTATAATAGATCTGGCGCTTTCGTTTTAAGGCTACTTCTATGCCTTCAGTCCTTATTCTATAACATTACCTTTTACCATACAGTCACTTAATATCTATATTCTATGTTTTACCTGTATTAATTCTGTAACGTCAGTTCAAAAAGTAGGTATTAAATAAATTTCCTGCTAGATATTAAAACGAAATAAGAGTAATGTGATAACCATGATAGCCATAAAGATAAATAGTTCAACAATTTAAATGCTTTTTTTTTAATGCTGAGAGGGATCCTGTTCAACGCAATTGATTTCTGTTTTTCATATGTTTATTTTTTTGTTGTGTTGTGTAGTGTGCGTTGAATAAATATTTTCTATTTCTATTTATTTCTATTTCAATTTACGCGCGACACCATGAATGGTGTCATCATACGCGCATAAGAAATTGTGTTAATAAATGGAAAGCATAGGCTGCTGTCACGGACAATGTCTTGGATTGGTTTCCAAAACCTGAAACAAGTCATATTTTGTGGTGAACCGGCCTAGCTGCTATAGAAAACCTTTCTGCCGAAATATAAACTCACGCCGATGTGTGTGGATTCGACATTCGCAGCCTGAAGCAAATAGCATCGAAACCTGGAACCCGCCGACATATTACACATTTCAAAGGATGTATGGGAATAAAGCAAAGCCTGAAATATGAAAGTATTTTTTTAAGTTGCGGTACGAGTTTATAAGATATTACTAAATCTTAAAACGTTCTTATTGAATCATAAATAATAAATGATTACTGTATGTACTTTTTTTAAAGTATTCATTACATTTAAATCCTTGTAAGCATTCATTTACTTACCTAACTTATCGGAAGAACTGGGTATAAAGCTAAAGTATTTTGCCAACTTGGCCTTCAGTTTTGTACTCGCTTCTTCATATAAAATGAATAGTTGACATTTTGATTTGACATTCCGGGTGCCATTTGATAAGCCCGCCATTTACTCGTATTAGTTCTTTTACAGCTCACGGTGTCACTAGTAGTATAAGTGAGTGTCATTTTTGTAGTATGGAGTTTCCGTTCTTCTCTATATGAGTAAGTAATAATATTCTTTGGTTGCGCGTGCAGAGGTCAAGTTACTTTAGATCGATTGAGCGAACGCGCCTTCCCGCGTGAGAGAATACCACCCCTGAGCTGTGACGGCCACCAGCCCCACTTCAATTTGCGCCAACAGCGCTCGGCTGAATTCAATTACGATCTACGTGCATGCTCGTACGTATCTTTTTCCACACTACAATTTTATTGGATTCAAATCAGCATTCAGCAGAACAAGCTTCGTTTTTATGTATAGCCTAAAAGTTATCGTGTGTATTTTGCATGTATATTTTTTTTATTTCGTCTTTAAACCTGCTACTAAGAAGAAGTATTTGTATTGCGTTCCGGTGTATCTATATCATTAATTTGATTATGTCAAAAGTTTGATTACAAGTCCATAATTATATTCCATATTAATCCATCAATCTTTAAGGACACAAAAAGTAAAACATTTTTTTTACTAAATAGAGCAGATACGAGTAGATAGTCATAAGTATTACTGACTTTGAAAATATCGAGATTAATTGTCCTGTCATTGATTAATCTGGCATCACGAAAGATAATGGTAGTAAGTTTTGTGGGTTTGCAATTATTCTATTTGATCAGCATAGAAAGCAGCAGCTAAATCAATTGGTCGGCATACACTGTTTTTTGACGGAAATAAATAAATAACCGGGAGTAACACTTGGTCCGCTAATAAAACAAATATTAACCGCAAATTAATAAAAAATTGATAAGCATAAATTATTGTGTCTACTAAATAAATAATTATTTGATCCGCTGAATAATAATTAATTAGTGAGCAAGATTATACAGCTGGTAAACCGTAAGATCTAAGTTGTCAGCAGAAACATTGAATTGGTCAGCAAAAAAATCATACGGTCAGCCATTTAATTAATTGAGCGGCGTTTGTGTTGAAAAGTCGGCACTGTTTTAAAAGTAAGCGGGCGGAGATTAGGCGCAAGATTTGAATAGCCAATAGCACAATGTAACAATTATAATAATCAACGTTACCCAATTATTGTATTATTTATAACAAACAAATTTATTCCATATTTGAATTTTGTTTATTTATTTATTAATAATCAGCGACTCGCAGGCCTATTGCCTAACGTACTCACGGTCGCAATCGTTTTCATTTTGACAGTACGAAGACGAGTCTGGTCATAATGAAAAAGACGTTTCCACGTAACGTCAATTTATTTGAAAGCGATAGCGAGCCATTTCTGAAACCAAGTGAATGAATGATTTGGCAAAAATTGGTTTTACGTAAGTAAAATGACAATTTGTAGTTGGATTCAAGCCGATTGCGAGTTGTCAAACGAAAGCCGAGCCTCCGTTCTAACCGTGTTGACCGAGTTAGTGATCGTAAGTAAGTTTTTATTATACTAAAATAAAATAATAATACACTTAAATGGGCTCCTTGGAAATGTAAAAATAGCTCGAATATGTTTTTCTTTGAACAGAGTGACTCAATATGGCTCATAGCAATTTGCTGGCGATTGCTGAGAAGGAGCGTCTGAAAACGCAAGTGAAGGCAGGGATTGCAAAACCGGTTTTATTGAATACCTGTATTTAAATTGTCAAATTATTACCGCTAAAAAAATAATACCTATATTCGAATTATACACTATTTACAATATTAAATACCGGTATTCAATACCGCTATTCAATGCACCTGATAAAAAAGACGTCAATTTGACATTATTACTAAAGCATACCAAGTGTAACAGGGTACGTCACGCGATGACATTATTGTGCATGGCTGGTTAACTAGTGTCTACTAGAACCTGGATAAGTAAATGGATTGTGTGTATTTTGATTTACATAATAGATTTAAAAACTTTTACGAAAACAAATAAACAAGTATATTGACACTGACAGGTATTACCGGTAATGCTTTTTATGGGTAAAGTATCAAATAGAGGTATTGTTGTCAGTTGCCTAAACCGATCATGTACTCGAATACCGGTATTGATTATACCGCTAATCAGAGCTTTAGCGGTAAAAATAGTGAAATGCCATTATAACCGGTTATACCTCATTTTAAACCGGTACTCAGAATACCGGTAACGATCCCTGAGTGAAGGTGTTGAGGCGGCTTTTGAGGCTTGCCAGCAATCCTCTAGATATGTCCAACTACTTGTCAAGGCAAATGTCAGGCTGGCAAAATCACAATTTGTTAGGTCGTGCGTGAAGGCCATTTGCAACGTTAAAAGATGGCGGACGTGTGATTTGTTTTAGACTTTAATTTTTGGGTAATTAGGTGTTCAAAGTTCTTTTCTGATAGTGATTTGTACTTTTTATGCCTTTGTGTCGCACAGTGATTGAAGACTTGGACTTATTTCGTGTATCTGGCATCTTTCTTCTCGTTTCAAGTGGACTCGCAGTGGTGCAGAGGTTAAAACTATCTTGACCTCTGACCTACAAATCACCGTACAACGTTGCCCCCAATCTTCCTAGAGAAGATTGGATTGTGTTTTATTGCTATATTGATTTATAATTATATATACTTACTTGACACTGGCGAAATCACTTCACGTGGAAACGCCATATCCCCGCGGTAGTAGCTGTTCAAGTCGCCGCGGGGGCAAAGAAAGAAGTAGGTCGTGCGTTGAAATTTGCCTTGCCCTCTAAATTTGGCAGCGCAATACAATCGGAGCTGAAGGTATTTATACAAATTTATTGAATCAAGTGATTACTAAGTGCCTTAACTCCTAGCGATTTGCGGGCGAGTTCAAAGCGAGGCAAGCGCGAAGAAGGTTCGCGGGAAACTCGCGGCGAGTGCTCCGTTTTTTGGATAGAGCCTCATCACACTATCGATTTGTAAGTGAATTCAAAGCGAGTCGAGCGCGCACTGATTTCACTAAGCGCTTGTGTCGCTTTCAACTCGCTCGCAAATTGCCAGTGTGATCAGGCTCTCACAGAGACGTGGTTGTATTTTCTATGCGAATATACAATCGAATGTTTTAGGTCCATGCAGCTAAGTTTGCACACAACATTTTGAGTGTATAATTACTATTATACTATTGCAGGTGCTAGCAGCCATCAGAAGGTGGCTAAGGTCCTTTGGTGCCAATGCGCAAAAACATTTCTGAGCATTCCGGGCCAGCAATGGAAATAGCCCCAAAGGGCGCAGACGTAGCTGTCTCTGCACGATTGGCACTTTGATTAGATCTTTGATCTTTATACAAAGTAGACATTACTTAAGCATTCAAAACATACTGTAAAATATCAGTTTATTTCAAATAAATTATTTGCTTCTACCTATTGTTTGAGAGGTTTTATTTTCTGTAAATTGGGTTTTTTTACAATAAATATTTAAGTATAAAATAACAATTCAAATACGAAAAATAAATGCTATAAGGGTAAGGACCAAATAGTTGGACCATAGTTAAGCGTAGTTAACCATACAAACAAGAAAGTGAAAAAAGTTCCGTTGTGACACGAAACCTAACCCTACAAATGTATGGCTAATTTTCGTGTCACAACGGAAAAGTTTCATAGAAAATTTTATTGAGTGAGTTAGCGTGGCCAAGTTTTTGGTCCTTACCCATAAAAGTAGTGTTTTCTGTATCGGCCCTTGATCTAGCCATCTAGAGAGTGTCTTAAGGTGTTGTTGGTCGAGACTCTTCGCTATGAGACCTTTCGCCGAAACAACTATTGGGACAATGAAGTCAATTCAAGGGTCTGAAACAGAAGCAGCACTAGATTCACGATATGCAATGCAGTGAGGTTAGTTCCTTTCTCTGTGGCCTCGTAATATGCTCGCAATTTTCATAGTTCGATTGAGTCCATCGCTTGCAGCGCACTGCACCACCGGTAGCGCTCGCCATGCACTCCGCGGATGCGGCTGGCCCGGCGCGGCGGCGCGTGCCGGCGGCGGTGGTCGCGGCGGCCGGGGCGGCGCACGTCGCTGAACTGGCTACTGTCGGGCGTGGCAAACTCGTCAACTGGTAACTTTGTGTTAACTCTTTTTACGTTATTTAATACTTTTTTTTTGAATTTTTTTTGGTCCTTGTCTACTGTCCATCAATACCGAAGTAGGTATCTCTAAAAAAAACTCTTTCCAGACCCACCGTACCCCTCGGCCGTACCACTGGTGGTACTTTGACCAATTATTACTATTAAAATCGAATTTAACGTTGTCGACGGAGCTCTGCTATCGCAGAGCTCCTATTTCTGGGTAGTTTGGCCCTCCGGGCCTGCTGAAGAACTAACATAACCTAAACCTACCTCATATTTATGATACAAATTTTGGGTCAGTGGTACGGTTTAGGGGTACGGTGGGTCTGCACCCAAAAAACTTAAGTGGCCTGGGGGGGTATATTATTATCCTTGTGCAAATATGAAATAAATGTCTATCTAATTTTTTCATGTATACATTTAACAAACGAAACTAAGTATGTACGTACTCGTACATATATTGTGAAACCCACCCGGTGTACAGAGGATCTGAAAGCTACTTTTTTAACGCTGCGCATTCGCGACGGTTGCCGATCCAATAAGAGATAATTCTACAACCGCAAGACCATAGGTGGATTGTTCGTCCCGAGATAAATATATGAGAGCGAACAAAAACGTGTGAGCGGGAGCGTCGAAATTCCAAAGCAATCCATTACGTTAAGTAAAAGCAAATCCCACCAAACGATGTGCAATAAATTGTGCCAAGTTGACAGATCTCGCCAGCCAGCCGCTCTGGCACTCTGTTTTTAACACTATAAAGGGAAATTAAAAATCCGAACTGATTTATATGACAAGCATGACGTGCACGGATTAAAAATGTAAACCCTACAGATTCGATACCGGAAAACCCACAGCTCAGTTAGGAAATGTAAATTTTCATAGCTCAAAACAGCTTTGGCACATTTAGTGCTATGGCATGCCTCTACACTTAACGCTATTCGTGTTTAATTACCGTTCGCTCTGCATGTTACTGGCTCCCGTGACAGCAAGTGGTAGCCTCACTGCACTTACAGTAATGGGCTATCTTCTGTTTAGTTTCTAGTTGACTGCTAGTTTATGTTTACCCGCACACTTTAATGTAAACAACAAACCCGCGTGATTTAAAGGTGTACATGTTAATTATCTTAGTTTGTTACCCTAATAGTATTCAAAATAAATTTATTTATTAATTTACTACTTAAACAAAATTATAAAAAATACTTCACAAAATTACTTGTGACGGTTGTTTGGATCTCCAAACAACCGTCCACCATTCACCATTTTATTGGTAAACGTATCTACGTTTACCAATAAAATGGTGAATCTGTCATTAGTAGATGCAATCGAAGCTGAGAATTATTGACGTACTAGTTGACGTAGAGAATCAAGCCCACTTGTTCGTTCATTATGTAAACTACAATTCAGTGTAACAAATAAATTAACTAAATTGTTCTTATTGGGCTCTTCAACGGAAAGATAACGAGGTAGACACGTCATAATGCCAATCACCTGCGGTTATCTTGTTATCAAACTTAATTACCTACTTATTAACTTGTTTATTAAAACAGTTATCTTTTGCTTTTGTGATTGATTGATATAAAATATTATATCTAGAACGCCGTCCGTAGCAAAGTACCTATTAGTTATCCAATATCCACCTTTTAAAGTCGTTTTTTGTATGCAGAGTTTTCTTTATGATCGGTAATAATAATAAAGAACTGAAACAAATTCCTAAAAATATAAATATCTAGGTAATTTATGAAGCGTATATTTTCAAAATATGTTCGTACGGAAAACGGATATCGATCCTCTAATCCTAAACGCACGCCTAATTGTGCTTACGCTAATACATACGTAGATGCATTTTTAATTTTGGTCGATTTGTAGAGAGACGTTGATTAGACGATCTCGGTGTCACGGCAACGGTCCTTTTTACTACGGTCCCTAATAATTTGGTCACCGGATGGTAAGTATAAAAAACCGAGGACCTCTTCCTCTTGTGTATGGTATGAGTGTGGCACTCGGGTATCTCACTCATAGACCAGGGTTTGTAAAGCGGGTACGCAAACCCCCAGGGAGGGGTTCGTCAATGATCGTAGAGGATTCGCAAATCAGAATTACGATTGGGATATACCAAAATTGCTCCTGAAATCGACTCAATGTGCGATAAAAAACCTTTTTAGGGTTCCGTACCCAAAGGGTAAAAACGGGACCCGTTTACTAAGACTCCACTATCCGTCTGTCTGTCTGTCACCAGGCTGTATCTCATGAACCGTGATAGCTAGACAGCTGAAATTTCCACAGATAATGTATTTTGGTTACCGCTATAACAACAAATTCTAAAACCAGAATAAATTAAATATTTAAGTGGGGCTCCCATACAACAAACATAATATTTTGCCGTTTTACACGATAATTCAAATTTACGGTTGCATTAAAAAAATACTATGTTTCATTAATCATACATTTTTCAATACAGTGCATGATCGTCAGTATCCATTAAGAATATATTTATTATATTTAAACAAATTCGCCATTTATTTTTTTTTGTTATCTATATTCCCCAGCGAATAAAGAAGCATTTCTATTAAATGAACGAAAAAAACTAGCGAATGAACTACCTTCATAGTATTGGTTTTTTAAAGTAAAACTAATTAGGTAAAATGTATTACCATGTTGACTCCAAAGTAAAATCATCACATTTATATTTCATATTAAAACTAAAATAAGCTCTGCCTTTTAAAATGTAACGCATCAATTGTATGTTGTCATTAATTTACTCATAAATCATCTTAAGAGTGTTACCTACTCTTTTACGAGTAATAAAAATATTATAATATTTTGAATGTGACTATCTGTCACGACATTAATAATTTTAATTACTTTACTTAATTTGTAAATGTTCATTTTAATTACTCGTACCTTGCTTAAAGAAACACGTAGAAAGCTGTTAGAAGAAGAACACATTAACGCTCTGGTTTATCTTATGAAACGCGTTTATGGTACAGGCCAAATACCAGGAGAATGATTAACCTCCTCCTTTATAACTGTCCCGAAGAATAATAGCGCCGGAAAATGTAAAGAACTATAAGCCTTATGAGCCAGGTTTTGAAGCACAGGGGCCCTTTACGTTTTTAAATCTTGGTTCAAAAGTGTACAGAGGTGCAAAAGAACGTGTTTATGTGTTTAATTGATTGCGAAAATTCGTTTGATAGAGTAAAAGATGACCATTTTATTGCACCTTTTTAAGATCTGGATGACAAAGACAACGAGTCACCATCGGAATTGAAAATGATGATTTGGCCTTGGAGTGCCAAAAAATCGAGGAGCGTGCCAAGGTTGTATCCTCACCTCATATTACTTAATGTCTACTAAAAGGCTGTTATGGCCAAAGCATTGGAAGATCTCGACTGTGGAGTCAAAATGAATGGATGTCTAGTAAACAATCTGGGACACGCTAAAGTTACGGTTTCATTGTCAGCTTCGGAGTTGGAATTACAGACTGGTTAACAGAGTGAACGTATGTAGCGAGAAAGACGGATTTACAGTTAAAACCAAACACATGGTCGTTAGACGTTACTAGAAACCCCGCTCTCAAAATTTGGATACCTTGTTGACCGAAAATTGAACCTGCGACACTGAAATCAGAACTCGCCAGAAGTTCCTACTTTCAACGTCATGAAAAAGTACGGACTAGCCGGAGTATAAAAATTAAGTAGCAAATACGTCTTTTACGCTACTTTGTTTGGCCAACACTCTTATATGGATGCGAGTCTTAGACTGCTAGAGAACTCGAGAAACATATAGAAGCATTTGAGATGTGGTGTTACAGGCGAATGCTTCGAATTAGTTGGACTCAGTTCCCAATGATAAGGTCTTGCTGCGCGCCAGGGAAGAGCCAGCTGTTTGAGATATAATTTGACGCAGGAAAGTGGCATGTCTTGGGCATTTCACACGGCATTACAGATATACAGTCTACTACAATTTATAGCAATGCAATAAAATGCAGTAGACTGCAACGCAAATGCAAATAGCAGAAGAAGCTGAAAGAGAACAAATTCAAATTAAGTAACGTAGAGGCTGTATTTATAGGTCCAAAATCAACCTGTATATAGGTCAGCCTTTGATCTATCTACAAGTACACGACCTACTCGTAACATGGAGTTAGTGAACGTCTTACGATTTCCGAGATAGGTAATCGCAATTTACTGAAATTTCCATGTCAATATTATTTTTGTTTTTTAATCCCTCTTCTATAGTTTGAGGGTTCAGTTCAATTTACTTATGTAAAACTAGGTACATTGCTTATATATTGTAGCATAAAAAGTGTATCTCATTTTTTAGAATATCTTATCAAAGGTTTAGGTTTTTAAACCATTCGCGTCACTGGTAGATCACGTGACTTTTCGTATGACGTGATCTACCTGATGCGATTGGTTTAAAAACAAAGCGAATCGAAACGCTAGTTAGCGAACGCATCTTGGCTAGGGCCTCAGTTTCTCGTGATGAATGTTAAAGTTGAGTTCAGGTAACTTATCTAAATTATTTCTTATTTGGTAAAGGACTAATCATCATAAATGATCCTATGGTCCAGTCAAAAAGCCGGTTATTTTTTCAATATAATTGACACATACTTTTTTCCTCGAAAATTCGATGTTGACATCATTCAAAGAACTTATCCGTCATGCTCATGCGCCCTAACATAATTTTAACTGGCAGCCAGAAACGGGCGGTAAGCAATCACGTACCACACACGCGATTGACGACATGCCCCGGAATACACCAATAACTACTAAACTATTAGATGGAAATTTTAATTGTCCAATGAAAATCTTTAGTATTATTTTAAATAGTATATAAATACAAATTCTTATCTGCATGACTTTACTTAGAAAGTATTCCGATATAGCATATAAATGGTTTTTAAATATTTATCTCTTCCGCGGGGGGCTCGCTGTATTTACCCACAAGGTTTAAAACACCGGTAGACCATAGGCGATACTGCTATGTAAGTTACGTTCATTATCCTAACCATAATTGTTTGTTCTTACCAACGGTAAGTACATAGGTATATGCATTATTATGCATATCATCACACAGGTCTTTTTGTTTAAATTCAACAATACTTGTTTTAAAACACTACAGTAAAAAAATGCGATTGCCCTTCAGGGTCTTGCTCTTGGTATATGCAACGTGTTGCAAAGTAATCCGTAAAAAGAAATTACGAAAGTAGTGTCAACCCTAGTATACTGTATACCTAAGATACTGAACTAACGTTATTTAATAAGGGTTTACGGATATTTTGCAACACGTAGTATTATTAGCATTATTACGTCACTGATACTAGTACCGGGTAAGCGTTTTATTTGAAACTGCACCTTTTAACTGAAAAGAGATTTGTCAAGGACACCACTGAGTCGTAAAATATTTAGGTTACTTTCTATCCCACTCTGCTTGTGTAAAAATAAGGTTATGGATTATCGTACAGTTTGACAGGTAAATAAACTAATTCGTTACGGGCTCAGTTAGTTTAATATACTTGTGACAACCCTAATTTTGCGACAGGCGAGAGAGAGGTAAGGCGGGGCGTGGGGCGCTGTAGGTAATTATTTGACGGCTTTGCTGTCAAATCCATACAATGACGTGGAAGATGCCCTTCTATCTAATAGTATGTATTCTTTTGTATGGACCTCAAACACATTGTATTTTTCTTTTGGACGGCAGATTACTTCTAAAACATTTTAACTACTTGAAGAATCGGTTTATGGCTCCCGTAAACCCCTACTTTCCAAATTTTATCGAAATCGTTAGAGCCGTTTTAGAGAACGTTATTAGAAATATATTTACAAAATATCGGTCGCTTAAATAGTATACTGGAAGGCTGTGCGTCGCTCGAGTTAATTAAAAACGAATTTTCCCGAAGATGACAACTTGACAGATCGATTTTTCGCCCCCGTAAACAAAAAATATAATTACTCATAGAGAATAACAGAAACCCCATAGGTACTACAAAACCACCTACTTACACAATAGAATAAGAACTAAAGGCATAGAAGGAGCAGCCTTAAAACAAAAGCGTCAGATCTATACTTGTCTCGAAAAATTCAATATGAATGTTCCATCAGTTAAAAAAGGACATGGTCACATGGTCGTAAATTACCTGCCGATTTGGCGTGTAATAAATAAACATAAATAATAGTTAAAATAAATACAAACAAGAAGTCGCAATGGCAGCCTGCTAATTATAAACAATATACACGCCTAAAAAAACATGACATCTGTTTGTCACCTAGCTTATGCCTTGCTCAATACCAAAGACTTTCTTGATTATGAATTTCTTAAAGATAGTGTTTTATATAAACGTGAAGAACAATAAACAGCAATACGGCGTGTGTTGTGTTTGAATGCAGATCTCATTCATCCCGCAAGAAAAATCAAATCAAAGAAACGCAGAATATCATTATCCGAAATTTACATTTTATTAAATGGGATCAAATAAATCGGTTGAAGTTACGAAAATTGGATCGCCCGTCTTCCCTGTGGGTATAGGTAGTGCTGATTTGGTAGAGATCGAGATCTTTTTATACACGCTGCAGGTCGGCCCGCTCGCAATGTGCTCGAGCTCTTAATTAAGTCACTAGTGGCGATTGAAGCGCGGAGCACTCACGGCTCTCAGTGCAACTCATTGCCAGCAGTGTTATTCCCGCAGCAAAGACGATGCTAGGGCTAGCCTCGACCGACAAACCTAACACGTACACTAAAAAAGCCCAGGCGTAGAGAAGGCTACAGGGCCGCTATAGCTCTAATACGTAGCCCCCCAATAGCGGTAGCCCTGAGGGCTCACCTACTCCACTGAACGCACCGTGGAACACAGCAGGGGCCTTATGCGGCCTGTACCAACGTACTCGTAGTCGAGGGACCTCTAGTGCCGTGCACGTCGCAGGTGTATTTGCAGAAGAGAATAGACCCCTGCAGCAACCGCGGCCCGATTGATTTATTACCTGAATGTGTTTTTTTGTGTAACCCAACGTTACAAATTGATGGAGACCGAGCGCAGACTCTCATCTACCTCATTAAAACAAAGTAGGTATAGGGGTGGCAACACGATGGGTTCCTTTGAGCAAGATTACTTCATGAAACATTTTATGAAGTGAAGCGCAGTATTTTCTGTCGAGGTAGATACTTTGTTAACATATTGCATGGCCGTGTTCGATTCTCGGTATGGATCCTATAAGTATCTTCCCCTACATACTTACTCGGAAATGTTAACATTATATGTACCACAGTATTACAATATAATTCCCTGCAGTAGTGAAACTCCTTTGTGCTCGGCATTAGTCATTATTTACACTAAGATTTAACGTGTAGACGTAGTACAGTCAAGTACCGACAAGGATATGTACGAATACACTTTTCGTCTACAAAACTAAAATTAATAATACATTATAATTTCTCAAGGTTTTTATTATAATCTTTGCCCCACGCACATTCCATTTAATTCAACGCATCACTACGTATGATGCTAGTGATATGATAACACCCGAGTTTTTCTACTCGTAATTTAAACCCGCTTTTTCCAGCTATCTGGCTCGGAGTCACATTGTTTACTGATTTGATTACCTACAAAACTATTGTAAACAAAGTTAGGCTACAACGCTGTCTTATTCAAATTGTGAACATGTTCCGAACTCGATCGGTTCGAGTGAAATTAGTTCGACATGTTTAACTTGGGAGCGCCCTTCAGAAAGTATCAAATGGATGTTGATTGCCCACGAGTGTTTAGAGACCCTCCGGAGCTCGCGGGAAGTGAATGAGGGCGCAGAGTACCTTCCTCTGGCCGGGCTATTAGTGCCGCGGCTAATAGGAGGGTGTCAATTGACGTCGCCGGGGAATCCAGCCTCGCCTCAGCTAACTCGTAGCATACCAACATTAATATCATAGCCAATGCGATTATCTTGAAAACCGTATGTCTTTTACTATACCTACATTGGTACTTATCAAAGAAACTCTCATCGGATCGGGCTCAGAGTAACCAACGCTATGCAACTAAATAATGTGCCATTACTTATATGTATAGAGCTCCGCCATACGTAAAACGAGCATAAAAAGAAAACTACCATAACATTAATGAATAACTTTCTGGACGAGGTTATTTTTGCAGTTTCATCAATTTAAAATTTCTAGCTTACGCTTTATTTTTATTGTTGGTCGTTAAAGTAATAGTACCTACAGCTTGAAACTTTTCGAAGGTGATGTAAAAATGCATAAAAGGTATAGATATAAGAAGTTTCTCAGATGACACCGCGAACAAACTTGTCCGATTCATGTTTGATCTATCCATTTTAACAGGCCATTATATAGGCCGCCCATAATCTGGATGTTAAAGCCCCCGGTACTTTACGCTTGCCAGGCCCCCGCGCGGCTGAGTGCTGCCGACTCAGTTAGTGATCTAGCCGACGCGCCGCGACGCTCTTTAAATTAAATTCCAGGCAATTTATGACTCCACTCTTACCGGCAACGGGCAAACTTAACAAGCTACTCGAGTTAGGTACGTTATGTCGGTAAGAACTGGATGCAACTAAAGAGAAGTTCTCTTGAGTTCGCCTATCAAACTAGCTGAATGTTGCACTGCACGTGTATGTTATTACGTATGCAAAAAACTATATAGTGCAATAAAAATACATCGGTACGAGAAAGAAAGTGAGCAAGAGTGGAGATTTCAGTAGGGGACGCCCTAGACGCACATACGTTGATCAAATTCGCTATGTACTGAATAAGGGTCAACCAAAAGCTCTCGAAATCGACGTACGTGAATGAAAAGATTGATGAATGTTTGAAGAAGCGAAAGTTGTATGTTTACACCGGTGCACCAGACATTCCATAGTCTCTGCATACCCCATTGTGAGACAGGCGTGAAGGTATGTGATAAGTATGTGGTATAGATAAATTAACAAGAGCATGGAACTGCATATGTAGTAGTATTGTATGTTTACAGGCATTCTATATTTGAATTTTCTATTTTCTCGTACTATCAGTATAAAAAGAGGTTAGTTATATATTGAAGAAGTAAATACCAAAATAATGTCAGAGTTAAATTGTGAATATTATTTACGTTGTGCATATATTTTTACATCTGATTTTATAGTATCCACACAATTATCAGAATATTTTTGTGTCAGCCCGTACGACTAAGTTTAAGTTACATAATTTAAACATGCAAGGCATTATGAGTTTAGCAACTGAACGAATGATTACTATTACTGCTGACGACTAGGAAAATATTTGTTGCCATGTCGAAAGTGAAGAAAATAAACATCGATGTCAGGAAGGGGAAATGGATCGAATTTCAAACAATCTTATTATCAATACTTGTGACAGCTCAGATGAAGAACATGATAGCGACTAAAAGCAAAAAATTAGAGGACTACTACTTATTCCATTTCTTAAGGGTATGTAATTTTATTAAATTAAGAGAAAATTATTCTCCTTTTGTTGCAAACGGTACAACCACTACAAGTGCAATTCCATGATCTCGATAATTCATCATTAAGCGCTTTATAAATTTCAGCTCACTGTGAATTTTCATTTAAGCCATGTGGGATCGCATTGGTCTAGGAAAAAAACAGAATTACCTGCTAAAACTGTGTTACTGTGACCACCATTTAAAAGACGGAGCAATAACTTTTTGTATCTAATACCAGGTCTAGGTACATTGACACAAACGCAGTGCAGCTAAAATCGGAGTATGAGTGGTAATATACCAATGTAAAGTGGGTAGCTTCTTAACTATATCTAATATCTTTGGATCTCGGTAAATCTTAAACAGAGAACCTTTATTTGCTTTTCACAGCTTCATTATTTGCGATTAGTTTTTTAAATATTGTAGTTTGGCCCCTACGCTATAGCCTTCCACGGATTTTCAAATCAGTTAGGAGATTTTTAAAAATCTACTGGCATTACTTTTTTGCTTCACCTCCCTCCGCGTCCCTGTGTTCTACGCTCATTCTGTTTCCATGCTCATAGCCTTCTTACGTACCCAAAAACATTTTTTAACTTCACGTCGAAACCTGGTAGCAGAGATGCCGAATAAAGGAAACCGTGACACCGACAGCGAAGTTATTAAAAGGAAAATTCAAAAGCTAGAATCGCAATTAAAATACAACTAGTTAATTATTTATTCGGATAGCGAAAATGAAGGTTAGTATTTTTTAATTTTCTTGGTAAATCCTTGTCGTAAATGTGCTCTAATAGCATTGCTTTTACGAGGTTGACACTGAAAGTTTTTAGAACTGGCCACTTGTAAACAAAATAATAAAAAAATAAGTTTAAATTTGGAAAATTGAACTTTTCGTATTTGTTTAGCTTAGAACACGGGTTTAATTTAACATGAATGCTTATACTGCTAGCAACTTTGTGTCTGCAAACTTTTTGTATTATGTTTCCACGTAACATGCACTAAGTACGAACTTTTCCTTATTGTTATTTTATATTTAGGTTAATATATTTAATTGTCACTTTAAAAGTAAGAATAATGACTAAATTCGATTTATCTGCAATAAATAGATGAAAATAAATTGTGATTGTTGCAGCTCTTTTATACGATCTTTCAGCAGTGGAGCTTTTAGGGTGTCGGCTGAATTAGAAGTCGATTCCCCGATCCAGCCGCTCTCGAATGAAACGGTCCTTCCTATTCAAATGTACACAAATCCCACAAGGCCTACATGCAAATCATACAAAATGGAACGTGCGGGGGACGCTCAAAGTTGGCGGCGTTGCGCGGTAAATATTGATAATGCCGTCCAATACCCGTACGAATAAAAAAGCTTCCCGCGGTCTAGCTATGTAGGCAAGCTCCGACGAACGTACCTGACGTTGGGTATTTATATTACACAGAGACACTCAAAACAAAGACAGATTTCACTATAGATGTAGTGAAATTTTCGTTGTCTTGCTTTCTTACTTATATACTCGGGCTGAGCCTAATTGCTTTGGATATGTGCTGCCAAAAATAATACGACAACATACGTTAGTGAAGAGACAAAGTAGATTAAAGCCAAAGTGAGTCCCTAAGGTGGCGGGAAGGTGCTGGATGAGAAGAGCACTGGACCGAGATGAGTGGCGAGCAATGCAGGATGCCTACACTCAGCATTGGGTGGCGATAGGCTGAACAAGAAGAAGAAGAAGAGTCCCTAATTATAAACAACGACACTCGAAGCTACTTTTAATTTTATTTTTCAATGATTTCCCCTGTTAGGGAAGTGCGCTTGTGGCATTATCAGAAACCGGCCAAGTGCTAGTCGGAATCGCTCAAGAAGGGTTCCGTACCACGCTGATAAAATCACGATTCTTGTATAGGGACTCCCTTTAGTTTTTAGCTTTATTTTATTTTTATGTATTGTTTACAGGTACAATAATTTTCTGTCAGCACGCTGGGTGGACAGCAAGGCTTAGTAAAAGGGCCCCGTAGGCAACCTTTGGGTACGGAACCCTTCGACAAAATAGTCATCAACTGCAACATTTATTTGTTCATTGGTCGAAAACCAATCTTCTCCTTGGATATTTGTTCAGAAGTCCGAATTAGTCGTGCGAACAATGCGGTTTAATGCAAAGTCAAAAAGCCTCTGCTAATTTAGCATCTTTTATCTGCGTCTCTTAACTGGTAAATTATTTTTGGTTTTTATTTTCAGGACTTCCCCCTGCAGAGTTACTAAACAATTATAACTAGAAGACACAATGAATTGTTGAAGTGTAATCAAAAATCAGCATTTGATTTGGTATCACTAAACTAACCTACCTAACCTTGCCTTGTATTTGAATGTTTAAGTTTCACGTGTCCTTTCCTTGACTTAATATATTACGAGTACGTAACAACTTTATGAACAACAGCCTGTTGTCAACAGGGGCAGGAAAAGTTACGATTTTCGGATGTTTTACGTGTGCTGTAAGACCCTCCTTCTTGCTAAATTTTATGATTCTAGTTGTATGAGAAGTACGTTTAGATTCCCCTG
The DNA here is from genome assembly GCA_949316455.1 of Acleris holmiana. Lineage (NCBI taxonomy): Eukaryota > Metazoa > Arthropoda > Insecta > Lepidoptera > Tortricidae > Acleris > Acleris holmiana. The sequence continues at coordinate 16,653,177 of OX438762.1, read as the reverse complement.
CGAAGTTTTAGAAAATAAGGCTCATCCGTTTTTTCCTTGTGAGGTACGGAACTCTAAAAAACGAATCGGCTAACTCTAATTTCAAATATGTCAGTAATTAAATTTAGAAGCGTCAGACTGTGGTCATAGACCATAGTTGAACTTAACACCTAGTTTGACGTTTACATACATACATAAGATCACGCCTTCATTCCCAGAGTGGGGTAGGCAGAGCCACAGAAATCCCAACAACTCGACGTTTCTAAATCTGTTATAGTTTGTTATTTTATTACCTTCTGTTTCTTATTGACTTCAATACTCCTGGGCTGGGATTCTACACGGTAATAACGATATCGTCTTTGACGTGTTTCCGTATTGTCAACGTTTTGATAACTCTTATGTCATTGATCATAATGGCGGCTGAGTTAAAAACGATGCTTAAACACTTCAAACACGATATCGTTTTAACGCAGCCGAATTGAGGCCTAGTAGTTATAAGGGCCGCATTTAATTAATTGATCTCGGCTGAGACAGCCGTCGCCGTCGCAAGGCATGCCAAGGTAAACGTCAACTCGGAGTAAACTGACAATTCTTAGTGCAATGGATGATGGTTTTAGCGTTGACGCTATTTACACCGATTTTGCGAAAGCTTTCGACAAAATTAGTCATTATACATTATTGTCGAAGCTTTGGCAACTAGGTATACATGGTGATCTATTTCGTTGGATCAAATCTTACGTTGAAAACAGAGTCCAGTCCGTAGTTTTACTAGGTTTTCAGTCAGAATGGAAGCCAATTAGTTCTGGAGTGCCTCAGGGTTCCCATTTGGGTCCTTTGCTTTTTACGCTATACATCAATGACATGCATAACCACGTTAAGAATTCTAACTTGTTGCTGTATGCGGATGATACTAAAATCTTTAGGGTTATTAAGAGTGAAGCTGACTGTGTTAAACTACAGGATGACCTGAACAATCTTGTTGCCTTTTGCGATACTAATCATTTATTTTTAAACTTTGACAAGTGTAACGTTATTACTTTCACAAAAAAGAAAAATATAATTAATTTCAACTATAGTATTTCAGGTATCGTTTTGAAAAGAGTCATGGAAATTCGTGATCTTGGTATACTAATGGATAGTAAACTTACTTTTATCCCCCATATCGACAAAGTTTTAAATAAATCATATAAACAATTAGGTTTCATTTTGCGAGTAGGTAAACCTTTTAAAAATCCTTTAACGTATAAAACCCTATACAATAGCTTCGTTCGTAGTCATCTAGAGTTTGCATGTTCAGTCTGGAAACCTTTTCATGCTATTCATAGCAATAGAATTGAAAATCTACAAAAGAAATTTATTAAATCGCTGGCTTTTAGGACTGGACAAACATATACGGATTATACGGAAACATGTAACCGTTTTAACATGCAAAAACTAAGCAACCGCCGTGATTCAGTAGACTCTGTTTTACTTTTCAAAATTATTCACTCTGAGCTAGACGCCCCTTCTCTATTACAAAAAGTAAGTTTTAGAGTTCCGCGAAGACGAGAGCGCCAATGTCGCAAAAAATACCTTTTCTGTATTCCTCGCAGTAGGACTTGTTACGCCGGGAATGTATTTGTTAAGCGTGCTTGTAAATTATTTAATAACAATGAGAAACTTATAGACATGGATATCTTCAACTGTACATGTACTCAGTTGAAAAAAGCATTTAAATGAGTGGTCTTTGACTATTTAAAGAATTATAACATTATAATTATGCATGTTAGGTTAAATTGTTATTTTGCTTGGTATTTTTATGCATAGGTACCATGCCTTATGCATGACGTCATATTTTATATATATATACGAGTATTTATCCTTTCTCATTACGTAAAATTCCTTCCTCTATTGCTTGTAAATCTGTTTGCGCTTTTTGCAATAGATTAAATCGTCTTTGTTTGCAATGCTTGCTAGTAACTTTGTGTAATGTATTAGCCATGTATTAACTTGTACCTTTATGAAACTATAGGTCTATTTTCTGTTTCCTTTTGTATGTGCTCATGTTTATGTACGACTGTTTGTTTCTGAATAAAAAAAAAAAAAAAAAAAAAAAAAAAAAATCTGACGTGTATTGAGACCGGCATCTTAGCCAAGATCCGTTTGTACGGCCCCAGCTTACCTACTTAGTTCCTACGTTACATTCTGTGGTTACATTTAAGTACTCTATATAAGGATTTTGAATTTGACATATATATTTGTCTTTCAATTACACATACGAGTACACAGATTTGGGTGAAAATCAGCAGTCCCTGTTTTAGAGTAAAATATATACTAGTTCCCTTCGGAATATCGTTAAATAAATTCTACGCGCATAACAAACGTTACTGAGTTCACAAAACGTTCCGTAATTTACGGTCTTCGTTTTAATCACGTTCCATTTATAAATAAAAGCAGAAGTAATAACCAATCCTGTTTCTCTTCGTCGTTCGCAGCGGCCGACCCTATCGTCGTGGCACTCACGCCTACCGGATCATGTTTTATTTTAGGATAAGGGGTCGCTTTTGCTTGGGACTAATATGATAGTATTTGCGTCATATCCTATACATCCGTGAAAACAGGAGATAGTTTTGCGCTCCCGTGAGATATACTAATCTGAAGAGCCATTGAAATGATATCAGGGGTTTATTCCCTTAATTTCCGTTGGACGCACAAATCAACCGGCAACATCACTTGGCCCCGGCAGACAATGATGTAATATAAAAATATATGTTACACGCGCTCCAAAAGTGGCCAACTAAAACTAAGCCAATTGGTAAACTTCTACTCAGTATCGGGTTGTCAGCGGAAGCGTGAACTAGTGTGCTGCGCGTGAGAGGCGACTAAAACAACAAAATGCCCCAGTAGTGTGATTTTGCACTAACTATCTTTCGTAAATTATATACTTTATTTATAAATTCAATTTATTTAGGAATTATTTTGCAACAAAAATATACTTGAGAACAGAGAGGCAATATCTTTGCCGATCAAATAATAAAATAAACAGAGTTGTAAGTCCCGACAAGACTCGTAAGTTTAAAGGCTGCGCCCGTGTGATATTTGTTGAGTTCACACAAAAGGGTGGCAAAATAACACAGATTTTAGTTTATTAAGGTTAAACAGAAACTATAAAATGACGTGGGCCCCGTGTGGTTGCCAGGTTAGAATAGTGCCACTCCATGTCTTCCAGTGGATGTCGTAAGAGGTGACTAAGGAAATTAGGGCTTGTAGTACTGTTAGGCGATGGTCTTGCAACCTGTCACTATTAATACACTGCTAAACATCTTAGCATGATTGTGCAAAATGTGGTTACAGAACTATCAACAAGTTTTTTTAGAGTGGTTTGTATTTCTGTAGCTCTGCCTACTCCGCTCTGGGAATGAAGGCGTGATATTATGTATGTATGTGGTAATTTTGAAATTAATAATTCAAAAAGTTGAAAGTATAGGTAGTGTAGGCCAATAGGTATCTGTATTTTTATATAGTTAACTAAGGTTGGGCGGGGCTATTCCGACTTAGGGGTAAATGCGCCATGTAAAGATTTTAAAGGAATTAAACTTTCTAAAACTTTTTCCGTTCCCGTTTATAAACAAATAAGTACCGTAAAACGGGGTAAATAGGAATGACGGGGTAAATAGGATTAAAAATCTGCTTTTCTAAACCCATGTTAGTCCCATTACTAACAGACCGCAGATCAACTGTTGTTAATTTCTAAACGAGCGAGGTTTTTTGCTACTGGCTGCACAGCATTTAAATCAGGCAATGACGTTTCAGTTAGAAAAACACGTTAAAAACCGGCCAAGTGCATGTCGGACCACGCACAGTGAAGGGTTCCGTAGCTGGGATGAACGTTCATGGTTGAAATTCTTTTTTTTTTTAATGAAAATCTCAATAACTACACAGCGTATCGTGTTCAAAACAATTTTGGTTGGAAGTATTTCGTATGTTCTACTACTGTAATTTTTATTAGAATGTTCTATTTAACAGTTCAAAAGCTACCCACTCGGACAGAATTTTACGACTTTAGAAGCGTATATCTCGTCAACTGTTCACTTACGTAAAAAGTCATTTAAAAACCTCTGTATCATTTTGGAAGCCCTACCTAAAAATACCCCACACGCTGATGTAACTCAAAAAATTTTTTTTATCCCTTACTTACATGTATGGAGTGCCACCCCTAAATATATTTTTTTTTTCAATTTTACTAAAACCATTGTATAGCGGTTCATAGAATACGTCTAACCTCCAAATTTCATTTATATAGTGCCAATAGGCTCTGAGTAAAATGGCTGTGACATACAGACGGACAGACGGACATGACGAAGTTATAAGGGTTCCGTTTTTGCCATTCGGCTCCGGAACCCTAAAAATGAGCTCGTCTTGAACACGCGTTTAATGTAACTTTTAATTTCAAGTTTTAGACGAGTCATATTGTGAAAAACTGTTAAAAATGGTGTAATATCGATCATAATAGTGGATTGTGGTTTCATGAAATAGAAAAGTAAGTAAAATTGCAATATTTTATTAGGAACCTTAGTTTTAGATAACCCCTTGCTTTTAGGTTATTTTGGAGATAATAGGAACGGCGAAGGGGGAAATTGGCATGTCAACAGGTATAATTGGAACTACGCAGGGGTTATTCGGTTTGAATATGGGATAAAATAGCATTGCCAAATAGGGTTCGAAAATTAAAATATTTGATACCTATTAAGCTAAACATTTATTAGTAATTATTTATGTATAAGTTAAAGTTATTTAGGACCTAATAAAATATTCAATTCAATAAATATACCATCTCACGAAGGCTTTTTTAATTTAGTACCTAATTTAATGATTTTTGAGACTAGTTTAGGAGGTACCTAGGTAGGTACCTAGTGCAGCATTACCGCTGCAAAGTTAAACCTTTTTTGCACCGTCGTATTGTTACCTCCTTGTTCCGGTACGTGATGTTATTCTTTGGTCGCTTGTCATAAAAATTTTAAGTTCAAAACCTTTCGAATTTTTCCTGACGTTCTCCGCTCGCTTGTTCTCGGTCATTATGAATTCGGAGCTGACATGTTGATAATCACATAAAGATTATTTTTTGAAGAAAAGTTTTGATCAGTGAAGGCTCTCTAGTGTATCGCCTGCAAGACGCCTCAGTCTTCAACCTTTTTTTGGCCAACTTTGAGCCTTGTATTGCCTCACGAAGGCATCGCAGTACCGGTTTATTCCCCGGGTAAGTTACGCTTCGTCTGTGTTCGTTTGGTTCTCGTAGATTTATTAGTCCATTCTTTCCAGTTCCTACCGCCTACCCCATTTGGCACCAGTGCTATTACGCACCAACCAGACTCCAGTCCTTCCACCTACCCTAACCGGCACCACGGCGTGGAGAGGTTGACTCCGCACCACCACCGCTCAGCCCGCACCAGACTACACCCGGCGCGCGTGCATTTTTCCTTTTTAATTTTTATTATCTGTATAAGTTGTTTTAACCGGTAGTCTCTGTACACAAACGTCACCCCAGAAACCGTGAGTGTACCATTGTCACATTTCGTAGTGTTGCTTTAGCGACGTCTCTAGAGTAGCATTCCAGTATTTGTTGACTGGTATTTTAGTCACCATCTCACACCCTTCATTCAACCCAGTAACCCCCTAAATTCAAAAAAGGCCCGCGCGCCTGATCGAACAGCATTTATAATGTTCTTTTTCGGTTTTTAATTTGGTCATCGATAGTTGTATTTGTGAACACATAACCGGCTCGCTTTCCTCTTTTACGGTGTGTGTATTTCTCATTTGTGTATTTCGACTTAGGATTTAATTAAAATAAATCATTGTCTTTAAAACGTTGTTCGGCATTTTTAATTCCACAAATTCTACGTATTGAGCACCGGTATACTCCGTGTGTTCGGTAGTACGATCATTTAAAAGCTTTTTTTAAATAGTCGTGCTACAAATGGCGCCCGAAGTAAGTGTAGTTCATTTATTTTGAAATTTAATTGTATTTTTTTGTAAGTGTTAGAGTTGGCCGACGTTGATTCTCGGCATGTCGGTGTATACCATGTCAAGGACGTGTTAAAGTAGGAAGTAGTTAAAAAGTTTTTTTAATAGTTCGTGGATGGTTCCATGCTCTGCATGTTCATATCCATTTCGTTTTTATGTTCCCTTATATATTTTTTTTCTTTTTTCTCTAAATTTTAAAAGGTCTTTGTCACCACGATGCACCTAACATTGGTCATTTTTGGTCATTTATTTTTCTCTAAATTTTAAAAGGTCTTTGTCACCACGATGCACCTAACATTGGTCATTTTTGGTCATCTATTTTGGTCTTTTTGTTTTGGTCACCTTTTTTTGGTTCTTTCTCTCTAAATTTTAAAAGGTCTTTGTCACCACGATGCACCTAACATTGGTCATTTTTGGTCATTTATTTTGGTCTTTTTGTTTTGGTCACCTTTTTTTGGTCCTCTCTAAATTTTGAAAGGTCTTTGTCACCACGATGCACCTAACTTTGGTCATTTCTTTTGGTCTTCTTGTTTCAGTCACCTTTTTTAATGTTGCCTTATTTTTTCATTTTTCTAAATTTTAAAAGGTCTTTGTCACCACGATGAACATTGGTAATTTTTGGTCATTTCTTTTGGTCATTATCGTTTTGGTCTTTTCCAGAAATATTAATGTACTCGTTTTTCTTCGAGTGTACTAATTTTTTTGGTCTGATCCAAAATATATTTGGTCACCCCTTTTTTTGGGCCGGGCCCAAAATATTGGTGTACTCGTTTTTTTTCTTTGGTCACCCTTTTTTTGGTCTGGTCCAAAATATTGGTGTACTCGTTTTTTTCTTATCGTTTTGGTCTTTTCCAAGATTATTTGTGTACTCGTTTTTTTCTTTGAGTATACTATTTTTTTGGTCTGATCCAAAATATGTTTGGTCACCCTTTTTTTGGTCTGGTCCAAAATATTGGTGTACTCGTTTTTCCTTGGATGACTGTACCTAGTTTTTCCAGTACGAGTGTAAGTACCTCATTTTTTCCCAGTACGGGGTAACTTCCGTACTATGTTCGCGGCGTTTTGCGTTCCAATTTTGAATTTGGTTGGCCGTATGTGCTTCATTTGTTTGTTTTGCATACTACGCATTTCGCGCGGTTTTGCTTGCGGAATTATTTATCGTCAGACGTTCTGTCCATTTCGACTTATATTGGTCTTATCTGACGTTTCGATTCGGTTTTTAACCGGAACCTTGTTCCTTGGGGTTCCGTACTTTCACGGTATGTTCGAGGTTTGTGGTTTGTCGTCGTTTTTTTTGTCGATGGTGAGCTGCTTCCTCTCACTCTGTTCTCCGAACACTTTTTTTTGCGAGCTAGCGAAATCATTGTTTTCTTGGTAGTGGTGCCGTTGTCGCCTTCTGCTAGCTCATTAGGCGATTTACGCTTGCGGACTAGTTTCGTTGGCTGTGTAGTGCGTAGCATTTTGCGTATTTTTTTTGATTTAAAACCTGTATATAGAGGTAATTATCTGCGCTTTATGTTACGGTTTAGTTACGTTGGTGGTCTTGAGTCCGGTTGTCCGTACGTTTCTTCCCTGTTCGGACAATTGGTGATCCCTCGGCCGTTCCTGTTGGGTTGTGGTCTTGACACCAGTCGGCGCTTCGCCTTTTTCTGCATTCGCCTGTACGTTTTGGTTTAATCCCGCGGTTTTTTGGTATTTGTACGTTGTAGTCACGGTGTTCGAGGTCATTGACCTTGAATGTTTGATAACGTTTACCGCTATCTTGGTTCCCGGATTTGTTTTTTTTGTCAGATTGACAAAAACTGTAGTTTAAGCTACAGGTGTACCTTTCGGTGTCCGACTCCTTTTTACTTCCTACCTTGTTAGGGTTGTCACTTCTTAGATTGTGTAGGGTTATCACTTCTTAGATTATTTAGGGTTGTCACTTCTTAGATTGCTAGGGTTGTCGCACACCATTTAATTTACTTTATGGTTGTAATTTTTTTTTTCTTCTCCTTTGTCTAGAAGGGGGATGATTTTATAGCACGACTATTTAAAAAAAGCTTTTAAATGATCGTACTACCGAACACACGGAGTATACCGGTGCTCAATACGTAGAATTTGTGGAATTAAAAATGCCGAACAACGTTTTAAAGACAATGATTTATTTTAATTAAATCCTAAGTCGAAATACACAAATGAGAAATACACACACCGTAAAAGAGGAAAGCGAGCCGGTTATGTGTTCACAAATACAACTATCGATGACCAAATTAAAAACCGAAAAAGAACATTATAAATGCTGTTCGATCAGGCGCGCGGGCCTTTTTTGAATTTAGGGGGTTACTGGGTTGAATGAAGGGTGTGAGATGGTGACTAAAATATCAGTCAACAAATACTGGAATGCTACTCTAGAGACGTCGCTAAAGCAACACTACGAAATGTGACAATGGTATACTCACGGTTTCTGGGGTGACGTTTGTGTACAGAGACTACCGGTTAAAACAACTTATACAGATAATAAAAATTAAAAAGGAAAAATGCACGCGCGCCGGGTGTAGTCTGGTGCGGGCTGAGCGGTGGTGGTGCGGAGTCAACCTCTCCACGCCGTGGTGCCGGTTAGGGTAGGTGGAAGGACTGGAGTCTGGTTGGTGCGTAATAGCACTGGTGCCAAATGGGGTAGGCGGTAGGAACTGGAAAGAATGGACTAATAAATCTACGAGAACCAAACGAACACAGACGAAGCGTAACTTACCCGGGGAATAAACCGGTACTGCGGTGCCTTCGTGAGGCAATACAAGGCTCAAAGTTGGCCAAAAAAAGGTTGAAGACTGAGGCGTCTTGCAGGCGATACACTAGAGAGCCTTCACTGATCAAAACTTTTCTTCAAAAAAATAATCTTTATGTGATTATCAACATGTCAGCTCCGAATTCATAATGACCGAGAACAAGCGAGCGGAGAACGTCAGGAAAAATTCGAAAGTTTTTGAACTTAAAATTTTTATGACAAGCGACCAAAGAATAACATCACGTACCGGAACAAGGAGGTAACAATACGACGGTGCAAAAAAGGTTTAACTTTGCAGCGGTAATGCTGCACTAGGTACTAAAAGAGTACTAAAAGTAGGTAAAAGACTACATTTTTATGTAGTAATTTAAAATACCCTGTGAATTACGGAAGATGTTAAAATTCCAGTTGAAAGTGAAGATTGGGCAAATTTACCCCGTTTTACGGTACTTAAACTACTATAAAAAGGGACAACAATCGTTTTAAAACGACGCCCTCCTCTGTACGAATATAGCCCCGCCTAGGCCTGACCTTATATGTATAGTAATCGGTAAGAAGAGCCCGGCTTTTCGACGGCACTGTACCTAGCCTTTGACTTTTTATTATTAATTATTTAAATTGAATTTATTTGAAGTACTCCAATAAAACTCTTGATTTTGACTTTTATTTTTTTCCACATTTTTAATTATACTTTGTACAGTCAACCAATTTCATTTATAGGCCACATATAACCTTAACAGTATATGAAGTTACAAAAAAGGAATTCTAAAGTAATCGTCAATCTACTGCCTATGCCTCTTCATATGCCTCTAGAAGACTTTATCAGAGGTCTTCTGAGCATTACGAGTCATTTCATTCGTAGGCATAAATGTATAGGCAGGATGTATGGTCTGATTTATTCCACTTTTTTCCATTGTTAGCCTTACTTGACAGGGATGTCAAGTGAAAGCAGGACGGTATGCTAATTTCCTGGAGCGTAACAATGAAACTAAAACTGCGCACGGTATAAAGCAACATGTACTTGTCTCTGTTACGCTCCAGGAAATTAGCATACCGTCCTGCTTTCACTTGTCAACTGTGAATTGGTGTGTATTAACTGATTATGTGTCCGTAAGTCGGGCCATTTTTAGGGGTCCGTAGTCAAACTAGGAACCCTTATAGTTTCGCCATGTCCGTCCGCAGCCTAGCTCAGAGACTCTTAGTACTAAAAAGCTGTAATTTGGCATGAATATACATATTAGTCACGCCAAGTAAATGGTAAAATAAAATCATGAAAAATGTTTTTTTTAGGGTATCACCCCTACACGTAACGTGGGATCGTATTTTTTTTTCTCGTCAAGCCCATAGTGTAGGATGTCGTTTGCGATAGGTCTTTTAAATATATTATGGGTACTCGTAGTAGTTAACGGCTTCGGAACCCTACACTGAGCATGGTCCGATGGCTCTTGCCCGGTTTTTTGTTTTGAAATCATTTTATTCTGTCAGATTCCACGTGAAGAGAATAGCACCGAGGGCTGCCGGCCGCCGCGCGCCAGCCGCCGGTAGCGCCCCGCCTTACGAGTACACGTCTGATTTAAGGCATTTGATTATAAAACACTTCCCCGCGTCCATTAGTTAACCGAAACCATTTGTTTTGATAGCAGGTGTATCTCACTCCTGTATTACATAAGGTTTAGAGAAGCGCCCTAACTTTATAAGGGCCCATTAAATTTAACGCGACATTATTTTCCCGAGCTTCCATACACTTTAAAAGCGCATTTTCTTGAGACGTTCGTTAGAGTGTATTTTAATTTAAAAAAAATATCGTGGGATAAAATCATTTTGTAGTTTTAGTGATCGGGTATTTTAATATAATTCGAAGACTACTGCTTCTGATACTGTATTTTTTTATTCTGAGTACCGGGACTCTCTCAAGCCACTCTCTTTGTTAATCCGTAGACTAATTATTAATCCGTGAGCATAAGTGGTCTCGTCTAAGCATTATTAAGATTTGTGAGCGTTTATTCTTAATTTGTTCGTTGGCTCTGTCGACGAAGCAACTCGACCAAAGCTAGCTAGCAACTCAATACTTTACCATTGCTCCGTAGAATTTAGTGATGTTTTTACAGTAAACAAACAGATAAGTACTTAAGAAATGAATTTGTATATAACTGAATCGCAGAGTAAATTCCGCGGCTATTTTAAACCTAAACAAATTTATTCATAAGCTTTTTAATACAAAATGTAAAACTAATTCCTTTCCACATTTTATCCGTATTTGATTTTAAATTTGTTTCAAAATTCAACAGAGGATAAGAAAGGTAGTGCGGTCTGCGGCTGTCCCCAGGGCGGCGAGAGCTAGCGCTGATGAGATGATGAGGGCAGGGTTATTGTTAGAAATGGTTACATTTACCTACCCGCCTCCTGAAATTAAACGTTAAGTAAATATCTCTACTCGGCAGGGCAAAAAATTAATAGCTTGGACGTACATCTCAAATGTACTCTGTAATCTCTGTATGACGAGTGACGACACGATGGCCTGGTTGATAGTGAAGTGGTTGAAGCTCGCTAGCTTCCCGGTCCCGGGTTCAAATCCCGGTAAGGGCAGATATTTGTGTGCACGAGTATTTGTTTCTGAGTATTGGATGTTTTTATTATTCTGCGTACATAAACGCACGAGTATAAACTCTAGCTTGAGCAAACGCCGTGCCAGGATAAGCTAAGTGATTCTGCCCCCACCGAGTTGGGGCTCGTAATTTTTATGGATGGTGTTGCTTTATATTAGTAATAAATGGGCAAAATTTCAAACCCAGATTTTTGTAAAACCAACAAAAAAGCTAAATGTGATTATTTATATTTTTTTAGGTTCCCGTATAAAACGGGAACCCTATTACTAAGACTCTGCTGTCCGTCCGTGCGTCCATCTGTCCGTGACAGACGGCACGGTACATGAGACACATCTCATGAACCATGATAGTTAACGTCATAATTATGTATGAACTGGAAATTTCCATAATGAATAATGAAACTATTTACTCGTAATACAATGAATGTGTCAAGTAGTTAACAAAAGAAAATCAAAATTTCGAATTGTCGGAAGTGTCTAAATAAAAGCTCGATAAAATAGGATTTATTTTAAAATTAACCAAAATTTAAGCTGCTGTAATATGTATAGGGTTGTAATCGCTTTGCATGTTTGTCTCACGAATATAACCGATATAAACCGAACATGCACTTCGAGGTGTCTCATAAACCCGTATTTTATTTACCGCCTGTTTCACAATCGTCAATTAACAAATTAAAATTGAAATAAATTTAGCCCTTTCCCTTTCTTACACTTGAAAATAGACAAAGAGAGGGCTATCTTATTTGACAGCTAAATTTACTTGTCGATTGTGAATACATATAGATGATCACTTTAATTTGAAACACTCAACAAATTTAACTGTTTGAATAGCATGTTACTGTTGTTGGTTTTCAAGGATAGAAATACTCTTAAATGTGATCACTTACTTTTGACACATTATTGTGTTCATTTACTTCAATAGCAGTAACATTATACTTAATATATTGTATATTTTACGTTGGGACCCTATTTCATCAGCTTCTTTTGCTGTTGACTGTACCTACAGGTAATTTCAATAAAAAATAAGTACCTGCCTTGCCATCTGTGACACATCTCTTTTTGCGTCGTGGGTTGAAGTTGTCAAACGCGAGTAGGGCGAGTCACGCGCGGGGCTCACCCTCGCTGCACGAGGTGGTCGAGTAGGCTACATAGCCTACTCGACTATACTGTTTATATTTCAACAACTGCAGAACTTTTTTATTTTCATACGTAATTGACGTGCCATATTACAGCATTTCGCAGTGTTGCTGACACGAGCAGCAAGACTACGAAGTTCTACAGCTGTTGAAATATAAACAGTATAATGAAATAAATGTTATAAAATTATGTAATGGACGGAAGCAGCCAGACAGAAATAATTAGCAGAAATTTTCTTTCCTCCTCTTTAAAGCCCGCTAAGTGTTTTCTTAATTCAAAGAGACCCTTTGAATACTTAAATTTTCCTTAAAACATTTTATAAAAACTCTCGTCCATTTGAAGTAAGTAGCTAAAAGGTACTTTTCTACTCCACAATTTTTCTTAAAAATGTTATACGTTCGTTTGATCACGAGTCTTTATTAATATAACCGCGAAGTGAAAGCTTACTGAAGGCACTGTTCAATTATAATTAATTGGCTGTTTTTGTACTGGTATTTGATTTCTAACTGGGAAATAAACTTGCTTTGCCTAATATTTGTAAATGTACCGCTCTACTTAAGTATCGAATAAGGGATCCTATCATTTCATGACCAATTTTTAACGAATGGTTAATTTTACAAACATATCATTTGACAACCCGCGTTCTTTTCCATAATTGTAAATAATTCTGGATTTATTTCAGCACCATTGTTTCGAAACCTATACCTAGGTTAGGTGAGGTTAGTTGTATAAAAAACCTGAAATAATTGGAGTTACAGAAAAGAAAAGCCGGTTGGTAAATGAACAGGTTGCGAAATGATGCATTTATCCAAGATTTGTCAGCGAAAAGGCAGAGAACCATCAAATAAGCGATTAGGATGGAAAAACATCGCACTAATTGGAAACTAGTGACCAGGGCCTCTATTCAACTGCGTTATAACGATATCGTGTTTGACGTGTTTTAGAATCGTTTATGTCACAGTCGCCATTATTGTAAATGACATAAGAGTTATGAAAAAGTTGACAATACGGAAACACGTCAAATACGATATCGTTTTTACCGTGTAGAATCTCGGCCCTGGGCTGGAATTCTACACAATAATAACGATATCGTCTTTGACCTGTTTCCGTATTGTCAACGTTTTGATAACTCTTATTTCATTCCTTCAACATCGTTATAACGCAGTAGAATAGAGGCCCTGTATTTCATTTGCTTCGGTTTAACGGATAAAATATAGCTTTCCGCCCGGGACTTCCGTTAAAAGTACAGATATAGTTTTACATCACCATCAAAGGGTAGGTATTTCAAAAAAGATCAGAACATGTTTCCTTAGGTAACTGGTCTTCATTTTATGGCTCTAGCCTCTAAAACAACAAAATTGCCCTATATGAATCAACCCTAGATTAAAATAAAAAAAACCGGCCAGCAGCATATCGGACCACCCTTACCCTTAGTGCAGGGCTCCGACTACGTTACTACAAACACAAAAAACTTCACGAACAACAACAAGAAGGTACTCGTAGGTACCACGTGTAAGATAATGAGACACAATGATCTTTAATAAGTTATCCTATCCTCGTAAGGCCCGATGTGCAATAAAATGTACATAATCAAAGAAATTTAATTTAAACTAATTTTTATAGGAACAAAGTACTATTTTAGGTTTAAAATGAAAGTGGCACCATACAGCAAAAGTGTTTGACACTTATAAGGCTTTATAAGGCTGCTATATCACACAATGTAGTATCCCTTACAAATTTTATTACATTATATTATTTGTACTATTTAGTTACTGAGACAAAGTGAGGGTGACGTAGACAGACATGGGGTAACTATAAGGGTTTTTAGTTTGACTTCGGAACCCTCATAAAACGTATTTTTTTCTATTTATAATTTAGTCATCACATTTCCAAGTTTTCATACGAACATCCACCTCTCAAATAACCCACTAAGGAGTAAATTATTGAAAAACGCTAAAGCTGGTTATTTTCTTTAGATAATTATTAATAGTCTCAATACCCACTTTCATTTTATCAGTAGGTATATAACTTTAAAAAATGCTTAATTTCTACGCAAACTTTACATTCCGTAGTCTAGGTTCCCTAGTAGGATGTTTTCAAAACAAATGTACCTACTTAGTTAAGGACCTTAATTCAAACAAAACTTAATTTATTCCTTTGTGTAACGAAAGTTACCCATATAGTTGGTATGACTAACTTTCGTTATACAAAGAAGCGATCGTGATTTTGTTTTCAAAGAGCTTTTAACTATGTATTTTTGTTTTGAAATTGACCCAAGTTTCACTTAAACCCCCCAGTCTAAGATCCAGCTGCATGATTATTGGGCGTTTTCGAATAAAAGTACCTATAGTTATGGACAAAAATTAACAACGTTAATTTTTCCATTACGTTCGAAAATTACGGACCGTCCCACGGCTATGGCACATGGAGGGAAAATACCTTGAATATTGTAGATGGAACAACACAACAAGTTTACTGCATTCATAGGTTTTTTAATAATTACTTACATAGTAGTGTGGTTGCCGGGTTAGAATAGTGCCACTCCATGTCTTCCCGTGGATGTCGTAAGAGGCTACTAAGGGAATAAAGGCTTGTAGTATTGTTAGGCGATAGGCTTGTAGTACTGTTAAGCGATGGGCTTGCAACCTGTCACTAACACTGGTAAATATCTTAGCCTACTTGTGCTAAATGTGGTTACAGAATTATCAACAAGTTTCTTTAGAGTTGTTGGTATTTCTGTAGCTCTGCCTACCCCACGATGGGAATGAAGGCGTGATGTATGTATGTATGTACTTACATGGTTGAACCGGGAATCGAACCCGCTACATGAGATAAATTACCCTGTAGCTTTATCATACCGATCAAAAGGCTTCATCATAAGGATTATTTTTTGCTTCATAAACATAGTGTCCGATGTAAAAGGAAGATCATGAATTTTTACTTTTTAATTCAAATATTATAAGTTTAATTTATCAAATGCTCGAAATGAGTCCCATTCTGTTGAACGCAAAGTCGCACTCTTTTGATATTATTTCGCTCCCTGTCCATTTTTTGATCATGTTGTGGTGATATTTAGAATAATAAATCTAAGTTCTGCTTGTAGACAAAATCATTTACGCGTCTTTCGGCAGATTCAGGATACGACAGAAACTTGATTGGACAGAAACTCGATTGGTCGCATACATGTCTTCTTTCAGTAAAATGTTCCATCTACAATATTCAAGGTACTGATCCTCCGTAGGACGCCCCGTATAGTACCGTCATAATTAGCCAACCGGCGGCGGTATTTGAAATTAAATAAGCATAGCAGATTCAAACCTCATTTGTTAGTAATATGTAGATATGGTTGAAATTGCTACAGGAGTAAAAAAAAAGATGAAAGTTGTTTATTCAGTAAGTAGGCCGCACGGGCACTTTTACACGTCAAAACTCTACTGGCGCTGGCGCTTCAAAGAGACCACTGCTGAGAAGAAGCGCCACAAGAAACTCAACAGTCAGTATTATTATTTTTTATATTGCTTATGACAATGATAGAACTTAACCTAGCATTATATAATCCATTAATAAAATTTTATAATAATATTATCATGAGTAGTTAAGCAGGAAAAAGTTACAAAACTTGTAATAAACAAGAGCAAATAAATAAAATAATAATAATGAATTAAATTAAGTTTCGATATGTTCTCCTACAGAAACCAGAAGAAGGGTTTTGTCAGGGAAGCCATTATTTCTTTTAATGCAGTAATAGTTAATTTTCGTGAAAAATGGAAAAGTTACCGTCGTTAATTTTAGTCCTGAACTACAGGTACTTTTTTAGGAAAACGCCCTACGAGTACTAAGTTCATGTGTTTTTACGTAAATCAATCCTCACGCAATCAACTTTTCCCTTGTGCAACGAAAATAAGCCACACAATTGTAAGGATACTCTTCGTCGCACACCGGAACTTTTTTCGCCTTCGTTGTTTGTGTGTTAACTACGCTTAGCTATGGTCCATACCCAAATATTGGAAAAGGTTTGCAGGCGGGACAAGCAATTAATTAAGTTAAGTACAAAATGTATTTCATGAAAAAATGTACCATTTGCACTGTTGGCTTGTTTTGTTCATTATAAGTAAAATTCAAGCTGCTCACGTTCATTTAGGGAGATGTATGCAAAATGATACCTCGAGGTAAATAAATTCCCCATCACCCGTGACTACTAATGATATCTATCCAAGTCATGGCGGAGTGAGCACTTAGCCTATTTTTTGAGATTCATTACTTTCTATATAGGTACATATTAAGTTTCATTGGCGGATTTCATTAACATTCAGCTATATTTTAAGCAACGTTTGAAGGGTCCCCTTTTCCAATTTTTGGACAGGTTGGAAGATGGGAATAACCTGGCTTGAATACCGCCCTTTGTATTTGAAAGATATATTTTTATCGATGTGTTAAAATATGGTGTTTGAGGTGAAATGATTCTAATGTAACTCAAGACTTATGTTATGTGTAACACACTTACATATTTTTGCTGCTTTAAACAATACTTATGATTAAAATAAATAGCTGGGTGATTTATTTTCCTAATATTAAATATCGTAGGGCTTAAATGATCCCTGGCATCGTTTTAACCCTTCTCCAGGGGAAGCCCAGGGATCGTCTTATACATACATATTGTGTTTAAAACGATCCCTTACTTTTACAAAATATGATAAAACTAATAAATCACATACATATCAAGAGAAATAGGTATGCAGTTACAAGGATAAGTAAATTCACTATTTTAAACAATTTAAATATTATGTTTTTACCTTGAACTTTGACCGCAGTAAAGTGTTTCCCTTAAAGGGATCATTTTGCACAGATCTCCCAAGCTCACCCCAAAAAAACCAAACGCATATTAACTTTCACTCACTCTTCACCCTGTTAGGTAGGTACTAATTTTAAAAACTTGTTTTTTATTTATATTGGTTGATACCGAGTTAAATGGGGTAGTTTTCCGAAATCACGTCCGTGAGTCGGTATATGTCTAAATTTGATTTCTGTGCTTCTGCATTTTCTTTCAACATCGTCAGCCGTTTGTGACAAGCAATCCGATAGGCAAGCGGAGCAGAGACCTCTAGTAATATGTGAAATTTAAATATATAAAAATTAATCCCCGAAATGTATGTACGTGTATAGATAACTTCCGAACGACTCCGCCAAATTGGATTATTCCTTTTTGTTGTGTTCGTTATTGTCAAGACAAGGTTTATATGACAGAAAAAAAGAAAAATCGACCGGGAAAGTGAGCAATATGCAGCGGGGCGAAGCCGCTGGCGGGCCGCTAGTTAATGTGTGATGAAAACGTGAGTTTATTTTAGGAGTTTGTGCTACGAATAGGTTCAGAACACGAGAGAAAACGTTTTCTAACAGTTAGGGCGATTCAGAAACGTGACGTGTGATTAAAATGTTCGCGCTCGAGCTACTGGTGCGGAACCCGAATCTAGAGGTATTTCGGGAACTTGGAAACTTATCTGTACTTATACGTAGGTTTTGTACAGAAATCAATACCCAAACAAACCCTCTTCAAACGAAGACTGAAGGGCATAAGTACCCGTATTATAGAGTACCTACGCTAAAGATTGACAGTGAGCCCGATGGAGTTATTCTCATATCAATAGTATGATAGATAACTAAATCGAGTACGAAATCGTGTACCTAGTGTGAATTTACATATTACTAGCGACCCACTAGCGGCTTCGCCCGCTGCTTTTTTTTTTTTCATGTCACTTAGGGTTATGAAAAATAGATGTGGGCCGATTCTCAGACCTACCCGATATGCACACAAAATTTCATAAGAATCGGTCGAGCCGTTTCGGAGAAGTATGGCAACGAACATTGTGACACGAGAATTTCATATATTAGATGTTATATGGTGATAGAACTACTCAATATTTAATTTCCCGCAAGTACAGTGATGTGTGCGGCAATATTGTTGAAATAAAATAAATAATTACGTATTTATATTATCGAAGTCTACGCAGACGAAGTCGCGGGCAGAAGCTAGTATATAACATACAGGGTGGACAAAACGAACGCCATATGGATGGCAACTATCCTAAATATTGGAAATAGCAAATTCTACGCAAAGAATACTTACTTTTACTAATGGATTTTTGTAAATTTCGTGGGAATCGAACTATTTAAATATGGAAAAATGATAATGAAAGGTTTTTTAAGGTGTTTATTTACTTTAAAGGTGTATGTATGCTACAGACATAAATGATCAATTGTGCTTATAAAGTAAATTAGTGCTTTCGACTGTATTTGGGTTGAAGACAACGATAATCATACTTATAGATACATAAATACATAGAAAACACTCAAGATTCAGGACAAAATACTCGCGCTCATCACTCATATGATGAATGAATGGCTGCCTGTACGAGTATAAAACGATAATTTGCTTTATTCGTTAGCTGTTGTTAATATGACCTTTGAGATATCACTAAGAGATCTGCTTCTGGTGGCGCCCCCTGAAGACTCGCTGCCCAGATCGGGGCGATAGGGCACACCAGCCCGCCGAGCACTGCTCGTGGAGCGCTCTTCGTCAAAGAGCCCTTGTTATTTATAAACCAACTAAAAACCTTTAATCAAACTTTTGCGACCAACTAAGCTTTTATAAACGCAACCGGTCAAAAGTGATGTAAAAAATCTGTAGATTATATTTACTTTTCACTTTTCACGCTCTAAAATGACCCGAATAGCAGAATAGACCCATAATGTATAGGCGAAAGAACTTTTTCTTTAATTTCCATCAGTAAGTTTTCTTAAGTTTATGTACGAAATTTCTAGTAATTGTTATTTTTTATTTGTGTAATAAAGAGTTTACATACATACATACATAAAAGCCTTGGTGCGCGGTGTGGCGCCGGAGGAGGGCGGGCGGGGCTGGGCATAAACCTCCACCGCCGAGGGCTTCGTTTCGGAAATGTTGTCTATGCAATATTTGTTATAATCTAAGCACAAAAATTAACCTTGTTTTTATCTCTTTCTGCATTACAGTGACGGGTTGAGTGAGAGGAAAAATTATAGCGCTATGAAGTTTTTACGTGTCATCCCACAATAACTCTGCAATGAGGTGACGACAGTAGAAATCTCAAGTTTGTTTATGGCAATACTGGTTTTAGTCACACAACACGTTTTGATACTGACAAGTATAGCTCTAATTATTATGTAAGTACTATGCGCCGCGATATGTATATTTCCCGACCATCCTAACTCTATCTATGGATCCTTACTTCTACACTAATATTATAAAGAGGAAAGATTTGTATTTCTGAATGTCTGTATAGAATAAATTCAAAAACTACGGAATACTTTCATATTATTGAATTAAAATATTAAAAAAAGGATGCGAAAAAAAACAATCCAAAGATGTTATCAATTTGAACAAGTTTTGATTCTATTCAGTGTTTCCCTGAATAAATAGGGATGAAATGAGATGCAAATGCACCGACAGTAAAAATACAAAATAAAAATCGGCATCATTTTTATTTTTTACGTTGAGTGCTGTCAATCCAATCGGAACAAACTGAAATATCTTGCCTCATAGGCATGAGGTCTATTGAGACGAAATAAACGGTTTTTAATAAGAGAGCGTGCTACATTATTATCACAAAATCATTGTTTCCGTAAAGCGATATTTATTTTCGCACTTTTTCCCAACCCAATGTCGGTAATGTAGGGAGGTTTAGGTTATATTAGTTTTGCAGCAGGCCCAGAGGGCCAAATAACCCAGAAATAGGAGCTCGACGCTGTCGCGGAGCTCCGTCGACTGTGTCAAATAAGATTTTTGGAATTAAAAAATCACGACAGTGAAAATAATTATGGTGCCAGGAAAAAATGCGATTAAATAAAATCGCAAAGAAAATTTGCTTCAAAGAAAAAAGTTTGGGAAAGTCATCTAACAAATCTGACAAATACGACTAATAATACATGGCACTACCATAGACTATAATTTAAGATGTCTAGAGCTTTTTGATTAAGCAGGCTAATATACGACATTGGTGACATGATGTTGACATAAAATAAGAACTAAAGGCATAGAAGAAGCCATAAAACGAAAGCGCCAGATCTATACCTGTCTAGAAAATTTCAACACACACTTGAGTCCAACAAATATTGCGTTTTAAAGCTTAATATTTCATAAACGGATTACTTAATCGAAAAACTGTTTTGACAAACCCTTTGTTGTTTAATATTTTTGAAAGACCTATCCAACGACACCCCACACTATAGATAAAGGAGAAAATAAATACATCCCCATATTACTTGTAGGAGAGGTAGGTACCCTAAACTTTTTTTTTTTACATTTTATTGTACCACTTTTTTAACGTGACTAATATGCATATTCATGCCAAATTACAGCTTCCTAGTACTAAGAGTCTCTGCGCTAAGCTGCGGACTGACGGACGGACGGACGGACTTGGCGAAACTATAAGGGCTCCTAGTTTGAATACGGAACTCTAAAACCAGGCAAGAGCATGTCGGACCATGCTCAGTGTAGGGTTCCGCAGCCGTTAGGTACCACAATCATAAAATCAACAAGTAATAACAAATTTTCTATTTAAAGTCAAATGGTGCCGCCTTAGATGATTTTGGTAGGTATAAACACTTTAATCGCCTGTATCTCAAGAAACAATGATGTCTACTTAGTCGTGATAGTTTTCCTTTAAAATTTGTTATATGCTGTTTGGTCTTTCATTTAAGATTTTTCTCAGGTTTTTAGTATTTGTAGTTTTGGCTGTAGTGGGGGAGGGGCACTTGAGTCTAACAAAAATTTGCGTTTTAAAGCTTAATATTTCATAAACAGATAACTTAATCGAAAAACTGTTTCGACAAACCCGCTACTACTACTATACTATTTGTGAAAGACCTATCCAACGATACGCCATACCATAGGGTAGATGACCAGGGAGCGTACATTTCATGCCGGTTTCGTCATAATGACGTATTCATATAAACACAGAGGATGTGTTAAAAAAACATAGTGACATAGATAGTCTATCAACATTTGATTGTAACTAACATAATAGTTTCTGAAATATAAAAAATAAGTATTTAATGGGTTGGAAACAAAATGCTTTATTGTGTAATATGACATTAAGTACTATCACTCAGTTTCGTCTTCTCCGTAGTCATCAAGTTGCAAATAAAAAACGCAATATCGGTTCAATTTAAAGCACACTATGCCATACAATTTAAACGAAGGTAACACCATATCTTCACCATCCACATCGACTTCATCGTCCATTGAAATACGTAATTAATACCTATTATAAATTGTATATTTTGTATACATATTATGTTCCTGTCGTTCTTGTATCAAAACTTAATGTCATATTACACAATGAACATTTATTTCCAACCCATTGAACCCATTATAACTAATTTATTTATTTATTAACTAACTAATTTATTTATTAACTAACACGCATAATTAAATGAAGAGTCATGAAAACCAACAATTCGTTTTTTCCATCCTGTATGTGGCTTGACGTCATACGCCTGTCATCGGCATGAAATGTACGCTCCCTGTAGATGAGAAAAAAATACATCCCCAAGAACTGTAAAAAAAATTTTTTTTTACATTTTATTCTACCGCTTTGTTGACGTGACTAATATGCATAGGTATTCATGCCAAATAACAGCTTTCTAGTACTAAAAGTCTCTGCGCTAGACAGCGGACGGACGAACGGACGGCCGGACATGTGGCGTAACAATAAGGGTTCCTAGTTTGACTACGGAACCCTAAAAAAGGAAAGATTATAGTGTCCAGTTCTTGCTAAAACTAGCCGTACACACCTCGGCTGCCTTAAGCTTAATTCAAGTAAGTCTATTTTGGCAAATTTTACAGGAGAACGAAAAAACGTTTTTTTACTTTAAAGTCGATTATCTCCAATAGTGATAGGCCGTATGATGTAATTTTTTGATATCTTATAGAAAATAAAGCTCTTTGATATATTTCACCGTCTTTTGCAACAGAATCCCAAGATACTTCATTTTTTTAGCTTGGTTTCTTTGTCAAATTTAAGATACTTGAATACTTATTTTGACTATAGCTCTAAAACTAAAAGGAAATATAAAGTTTTTTTAATGTAGAAATATGCGCCGAGTTGATAAGAAACCCAATGGTATAAAATAAAAAAAACGAATCAAATTGAGATACTTGAATTTAGCTTAGGGCAGCCGACCTAGTCACCAACTGGTCAACCAACTGGCGACCATCATGTCACAATAGCTGCATGGGCGTAAATTAGCCTGCCAAATATCAAAAATATCTTAAAGATAGTCTATGGTATTGAGCTAGGCATAAGCTAGGTGTCAAACGGAGGTCATGTTTTTTTAGTCGTGTGTACCTATTGTTTGTTTATCATTAGCAGGCTGCCGTTTCGACTTCACATTTGTTAGAATTTATTTTAACAATAATATAATATGTATGTGGTGTCTTATATAAACGTGAAGAACAATTAACAGCTATATGGCGAGTGTTGTGTTTGAATACAGATCTCATATATCCCGCAAGGAAAATCAAATCGAAAAAATTAGCTTTCACCGGTAAGGCGGCATATTAAATATATTTCGGTTTGTAATCGTCGGATAGCATTGTTAAAACGTAGACATGCAGAAGATCATTATCCGAAGTAAACATGTGTGTTCGAAATATCTTTAATAAAGTCTGTTTTAAGCAATATTTAAATAGAATTTTATTCCTTTGAGATATGTTATAGTATTGACGTTATAATTACGTTTCGATAAATCAGTTGCGAAATTCAATGTTATTTTTTAATTAAGGTAATAAATTATAATATTTGAAATATGGTTTGTTTTAGATTCCTTGACTACAATAATATGAAGCAAAGGTGAATAGAAGCTATTTCACGACCTAATTGGTCTTGGTCGAAACATAGTCGGATTTGCTCCAAACATTTTGAAGATGACTGTAAAGGTGGCACTCCATTGGGGTTGCGTGTTGGCGTATTTGGGCAAATACCGCTAAGTGGAGTGCCAGAATTACGTAAACCAATTGCGCAGACTCAAACGCTCAAACCTGGTGCAGTGCCCTTCCTAACTTAATGTCCCCACTCAAACGCTTTCGTGACATTTAGTCATGATTTATAATAAAACTAATATCATACATCTCATACGATTACCTACAAACGTAAGTCACCAAAATTGACAACCAATCAAGAATTAGTTGACCAATTGCTATTATTCAATTCGTTAGCTTATTAAATAAGGTTCAAAACGGTTTATAATAAATGTTTGTACATATCGTAATATAAAAGGTTTAGTATTTAAAAAACCATTGCTGATTTGTTCATACAAATCTCGTAAATTTCGTATGACCGCGTCTGATATGGTGTTTTAAATACTAAACTTTTTTAAACTACGATATGTACAAACATTTGTTATAAACCATTTTGAACCTTATTTAATCAGCGTACAATTTTTTTTAAGCCTCATGTAATGGCACCTAAAATTCGCCATTAGAAATCCGTCCACCCGTTTGGATGATACGAGGTAATAAAGAATATGTTATATTTTTATTGAACTTCAAAATATGTCGATATCGATATTATTGTTTTGTCCGTCCCTAGTGTAAATTTACTTAGTCTGTGATCTAAACAAAATATCTGCACACATAAAAGTTGTTTATATATGCAACAGTGTACGACCATGACATTTTAGACTGTGCATATAAGCTATCTGTATATTGCCTTTTATTTTATCCCTCCTTCTATGCCTGTAATTCTTATTCTGTGGATGGTGACCGATTGGTGACCAGTTGACAGCACAGGTGTGTACAGCTACTTTTAGCAACATTGGACACTGTTCTCTTTCCTTTTTTAACTTATTGAACATTCATATTAAAATTCGAAACAGGCATAGATCTGACGTTTTCATTATTATAAGGCTCCGTAGGTAAGGCATGAAGCCTTTAGTTCTTATTCTATGGGTGGGCCCCCTCGCTAACATATCGAGGTCCATTCAAAGATGTCTTAAATGTTTTGTTCCATTTTTACTTATGTAATACGATCTAAAAAGTAGACAACGATAGCTTGTGCGAAGTTAATCCTAAAGTCCGGCTTCTATATTCTTATTATATGATGCCACGGATATGCCATTATCAGCCACTATAGTAGCCACAACGTAGTGATTATATTCTCTTTGCCACTATGTAAATGACATTCCCAACGTTTACAATCTGTTTTTATACCACTACAATATTAGATATTTAAATCGTTTAATCATTTGAATGTAACTACGATTATGTATATTATGGTTCTTACGAAGCAAAATACTAGTTCTCAACTTGCATTGTCATTAGGAATTTTGATAGTGGTACATAAAATAATTGCACAACCAAATAACAACTGGATAGTTATGGAATACTTGGCGGAAGAACATACGTTTGTCGTAGCCTTGTTTAACGAGCACCGACATTTTCTGTGCTCGGGCACGATAATCAATAGCCAGGCCGTGCTCACGTCTGGGGAGTGCGTGAGCAGTGGGCCGAGCTTCGTGGCCGTCGCCTCGGCAACCATCAGCCCGACGACCAACTTGAACCTGTTAGAGGTGACAGAAACAGTGCTGCACGAAGATTACTTGTATGATTTTAATCCAGGTACACCAAATGCCACAAAAATCATCAGTAACATTGGTCTCGTAATCGTTAAAAGTCACCCACTGGATACATTTGTTCAACCAGGTGTTATCGCAGACTATTTGGATATAAATTTGGAACACGAGACACTTACCGTGGTCGGGTTCGCCAAGACCTGGACCAGCAAGGTGGTACTGATGGAGTTTTCGTATCAACAGTTGCCCTGTCATAATCCGAAATGGTATTACGTTTTCTGCGGTAAAGAGTCTCCGCAACCGCAGCCGTTAGTGGAGGATTTCGCCAAGGGAGGGCCAGTAATCTACGACTCGAAGGTCGTGGGCGTGGTGGCGGCCCCGAGCGGAGGGCTTGTAACGCCGGACGGCATTAAGTTTAACGTTTTTACAATCACGGCCCCGTACCTCACGTGGATCACCAGTAATTTAAATGATAATCCATTGCCAGTATTGGTATCTCAACAATACAAATATCAAGTTGCAAGCAGTTTTAGAGAAACAGGTGCAATAACCAAATGTTATATAATACTGAGTTGTATAATGAATTTGTTGAACCATTTCTGATTATTATTCTTAAAACTAGATACAAGCTATATAATTAATAATGTAATAAATTATCATTGTGGGTAGCCGCAACGCAGGAATCATGAATCGTGCTCGCGGCGCCTCCTTATAACTCAAGCATTAGTTTTTTATAACAATACATGTATATCTATGGCGTTGCGGGTATTCTACGAGGTTTGTGGTGATCACTTACATACCGTCCAAACAGGTGTGCACCTCTTTTTAACAGACTTCATGAAAAGGAGGAAGTTCTAAATTTGTCTGTATTTTAATCCGGGTATAACTTGCCCAGATTAAACAGAGTCCACCTAATCCTGAATCTGATAAAGGGATCTATAAGGAATTGAGGGAACGCTTTAAATATTATAATATAGTCTAATAATATAGTCAACAAGTCTAGCGTTTCCATTTAGAAAGAATCATTTATTGTGATGGAATTGATGAAAAGGACCACAGTTGGTCACCGGAACTCTTCAATGGTTTCCCGCAGTGTCGCTTGCAGCGAGCTTGAAATATCCTAGAGTATCTTATTAATTGAGCAGTTGAGTTAATAAAAGGAGAACCATAAACGAGCGATTTTTGGTTCTCCTATAAAGTTGAATTTACCGTATAAGTTTTATATTCGGTAAAATTGTTTTGTAGCCAGGTAATGAAATTAGGAAATAAACTTTGGCTGTTTTTAAACCTCCATAGTCTGAAATAAAATACAATAGTGGGTTCTATATTTTTATAAACTAGACCCATAACTCCGTTGGGAGGTTAATAGGTTATAACTAACTGCCTTATACGCCTGCGTGTTATAACACCCTTTCCGAGCATGTGTGATGAAAAAGAATTTGAGCATCTGTATAGGTCACCTGTTAACCTAAGATTTAATGGATGAAATGGACACAGCAGGGAAAGGGAGCAAGGGATCGCACACAGGTTTGCCCGATATTCGAAACCGGTTAAAGTGCTTTTCAAGTTCAAGGCTTTTTGTTCATCTTTGTACACCTTTGTACATCGCTTGAAGCCCTGCACATTCAATACAATAACGCGTTTAGGGTGCTGTTGCGACTTCCGCGCTTCTGGATGTCCGCGGGGGCTCGCACCGGCTGCTTCTTCACCACTCTGCGCAAGCGGTGCGCGTCCCTGCTGAGCAGAGCTCACGCCAGCCGCAACCGCGTCCTGGCCATGATCGCCGACCCCTGGATTGTCCTTAGTTGAATTACTTACATTAGTGTTCATGTTCGGAATCAGGTGACGCGCAAGGTTTAAGAGGGCTCCGAGCGTCCAGTGGCGCCCTCGTTACTTTTCTTGTGTTTTCTAATAAACTTAAGTATTATCTTAAAATCTAAGAGCGCTTTACGGTTGTACAAATGAAAACGCAATATATAGCATACATGACACAGTTTAATAACCTTTAACCTTCGTGTAGTCGACTTAACCGAAAAAGGTGACCACTTTTTCCGTTAAGTTGCTCACTCATAGTTCAATTGTTGTTTAGTTAAGTATGTCATATTCGTTATATTCGTTGTGTATTCATTTGTACAACAGTAAAGCGCTCTTGGATTTTAAAATAGAACTTAAGTTTATTCGAAAACACAATAAAAGTAACGAGGGCGCCATAGGACGCTCGGCGCGCGCTTAAGTAAAAATATGTATATTATGTAGTATGTATAGTGTACTTAATATTAGGTTTATATGTTGTAATAATTAGTTAATGTATAGACAAATATTCACTTATATAGATGTAAGAATGATATTTTTGGTTACGAGGCAAATGAATCACAGTTATTTGAAATAAAATATTTGAATTTGAATAATTGGTCCTGACAAATAGACTTCATTTTATGAATAACGTTTTATCCTACCTCCAATATCTAAAAAGTTGTCAAAATATTGTCGTCTAGTTGAAATAAAGCGAGTCGGACTCGCACACCGAAAGTTCCGTACAAACTTACAAGAATTGACTTTGCCGTAGAAAAACTGTTGTCTCCAGATATCGACATAGGTCGCAAATAGTTTACCAACTGCAAATAAGTTAGCAATTGCAATAGATATTACTTTTTCTGATGGAGATGGATGAACCACAGCGACCACAGCTATTTATGTATAAAAATATAAAATAGATATTAAATGTTTAAAAAAACAGTGTACTGCCTCGAAAGCGCCGCTTTTTTTTTTTTATTCTTCTGCCAGCAGCCTACAGACTATAATGAGATCTGAGGAATGTAAATGAGTTTGGGGGAAGCCACATCCAGTGATGTGTCATCCTTAATTCGGTATCAAATAGAAGCAAGTCGCTTCCTTTTTAGCCGAAATTTAGATTTTGTAGAGTCTGTAAGCTCATTGGCTAATTTATTGGTATGTCGTTCCAGTCGCATATTTTAGGTTCTACAAAAGTTTTCAATTTCTTCTTTGACAGTTGGCATTTCCAAATGTTCGTGGACTTCTGTGTTCTTTATGAACCATGGTGCATTACTTATTACTTTTAAGGCATTATTCTGAAAATGTTGTAATGTTTCAATATTTGAATGACTTGCTGATCCCCATAGCTGGATTCCAGAAGTCCAGATTGGCTTAATTATGGATTTGTAAATAAGCTGTTTTTATTTAGTGCTTGGAAATGGCTCCTATTAGCCAATAAATATCTTTCAGTTTTTTATTTGCTTGGTCTCTCTTAGCTTTAATGTGATCCCTCAATATTAGTCTTGTATCTATCTAGATACAAGACCAACCAACACCTTGGAGTACATCTGTACTCCAAGGTACTTTATGGTAGTTTGATGCGGTAGAGTTGTTTCTCCCAATTTTACTGGCGGGCAGTTTCCTTTCCGGAGTGTGACGGTTATGTGGTTCGACTTCGCAGCACTGACTCTGATCCCCCATTTGTTAAGCCAATGTTGGACTTCGTCAAGGTGTTTTTGTAGCTTTGTAGTGGCTTCTTCAGACCTGACACTAGAAGCAATAATTGCAGTATCGTCGGTGTATGTGGCAATGTCTGCGGTGAATTTTGTGTAGAGAATAGGGCCAAGGACTGATCCCTGAGGAACTCCTGCATTTATTTATTTAAAAGGTGATCGACTGTCCTTAATTTGTACCTGAAATACCGTTTCACTTGGGAAAAATTTGAGCAACATAAATGCTGTGTTTGGCAGGTTGGTCTTAGGCTTAAACAGTAGCCCTTTATGCCAGACTTGATCAAATGCCTGTTGTATGTCTAGGAACACTGCCGAGGCGTATTCTTTCCTTTCAAGGGACTGACGGACCTTTTGAGCTACTCTATGTACTTGCTCAATAGTGGAGTGTTTCGCACGGAAGCCAAACTGGTGGTCGGGAATGATACTCTCTTCTTTTAGGATCGGTATCATACGTATCAATATTATTTTCTCGAGCAGCTTTGCTAGTACTGGCAGTAGGCTGATCGGTCGAAAAGATGTAACTTCATTCGAAGGTTTCCTGGTTTGGACACCATGTTTATAACGGAGACTTTCCATAGTCTCGGGAAGTACTGTAGTTTCAGAACAGCGTTAAATAGTGCCGTTATAAGTAAGATTCCTTTCTTAGGTAACTTTTGAAGAATTTCTGCCGTGATAAGATCAAATCCCGGTGCTTTTTGAGCTTAAGCTGACCGCTTTTATGGGTAACGATAACTGCTGAGTACTGTTAATTGCGTTTTCTATTTTCTCTTTGGGCAGATTTATGACTGAACCATTGGACTGAAATACGTTCGATAGGATTCCTGCAAAAATTTCAGCCTTTTTCTTATTCCTGACCACAAAAAAGTTAACATCAAGGGCTATAAAATACATTATACTAATCATCCTGACGGAACGTCGCTTGCAGAAGGAGCAATATTTGTCAAAGAGAACATTGAGCATCATTCCGTTGCTGGCAAAAATCACGATTATTGACAGTCAGCGATAATAGCCGTAAAAGACTTTACGGGAATACTACTTATTGCTGCAGTATTTTGTTCTCCAAAGCATCGTATCGATGAATACAAATTTAACGAGCATTTTCGGTCCCTGGGAGGAAGATTTATACCAGGTGGCGACTGGAACGCCAAACATACTTACTGGGGTTCACGACTTACTCGTACCGCAACCAGAAACGTGAATTAAAAAAAATATAGACCATCTAGGTCTGAATGTTATCTCTACAGGAGAACCTACCTATTGGCCGGCTGATACATGTAAAAAACCAGAACTTATTGATTTTTTTGTCCCAAAAGGAATATCTGACATGTATACAAACCAGTCTGGATGGCGCCTCAGACCACACACCTGCTATATGCACTATTAGCTCAACGATTATCCACGTAGAACCTAAAGAATAGGACAACCATAAATCTGATTAGACAGCATTCAGAGACTACATTGAGATACACGTGGACCTTCGCGTCTCACTCAAAACAGAGGATGAATTGGACAATGCCACCAAATATGTAACGAACCTCATATAGGTTGCAGCATGGAAATCCACAACTTTTTTATCACTTAATTCTAATGGCAGGGACTGTACTGCATTAGTAAATCAAAAAATTATGGAGAAAAGAAAGCGAAGGCGTCAATGGCACCCGACTGCCAAAACATCTCTAAGTAAAGCTTAAAAACAACCCAAAAGACACCGAAAATATAACAATTCAAGCAAGACTAGAATCTCTGTCAGCTGGAAAAAATGACGACTACTCGCTATGGAAACTGACGGAATCTCTGAAAAGGCCTAAAGAACCGGTACCCCCACTTAAACTAATCGATGGTCGGTGGACAAGAAGCTCCAAGGAAAAGGCGCCGCCTTTTTGGAAGCAGTTAATATAATTGTTTCACTTCTCACGCTCTAAAATGACTCATAATGGCCATGTAGCCAATAGGCGGACTTAAGTGATGCATTTAATCCCTAGGGATTAAAAATTAGGGAGTAAAGTATTATTTCTTTCATAAGTAAAAGCCTTGGGAAAACACAAACAGCCATATACATGTTGCCATTTGATGATGTCGTCGACTTTAGTTTGACTGACCTATGACCATTTGAAATGAAGTTATTTTTTGGATTTTGAAGGAGTTTTATTGTTTTTAACACATTTAATTTCATTTTATACTTTTTAGTGATCATAACCCAATTGAACTCCCACTTCTCAATGAAAAAAACCACAGGATAATTCTCGCTCGCCGCAAGCAACGCAGCGGGAAAGTCATAGTGCATAATAATAATTATACAACATTGTATAAAACATTCAAATGTGCTTCGTCATTGTCGCTCAACGGTCTCAATCGAGATATCTTATCGCCACCCTACCAAATAGGTACTATTGAGGAGTTCCGGTGGCCATCAGTGGCCTTCATCATCAGTTTCACTTCACCAAATAATACTTTCTGCATGCAAATGATAGACTTGTTACTGATAATACCAAAATTATTCTATGTATGCATATAATATTTGAGGAGTTCTCTCAATTCCTCACGGATCCCCTCATCGGATACCAACTTGGTGGCAATGGTGGTCGAAAGTACCAAAACAAAATAAAAAAACAAAACAAAATAAATAGTAGTAAAACAAAATTTGATTTGATATTTAAAATTTTGTTACTTTTTAACTATTTTTGCTTTTATTTTTTGTTAATTTCAGTTCGATTAAATAGAACTAAAATTACCAAAGAAGGATTGTAAATATTTTTTTTTCGATAGTCGTCATCCTAAAGATCAAGGAACTGCGGCTCTTTTATTTTTATTTCCTCTAATATTTTAGTAATATTTTTTAGTTATGGAGTTGACATTTATTAATTTTAATGGCCGACAAATTTGTTGCCTTCGTATCTAATGAAAAAGAAAAAAAAAACTGTCACTTCTATAGCTGTCATTGTCAAGTCAAATCAAAGTAAACAAACGATTACATTCAACGAAAACAAGTGTAAAAGGGGAGGCCATTTGCAACGTTAAAAGATGGCGGACGTGTGATTTGTTTTAGACTTTAATTTTTGGGTAATTAGGTGTTCAAAGTTCTTTTCTGATAGTGATTTGTACTTTTTATGCCTTTGTGTCGCACAGTGATTGAAGACTTGGACTTATTTCGTGTATCTGGCATCTTTCTTCTCGTTTCAAGTGGACTCGCAGTGGTGCAGAGGTTAAAACTATCTTGACCTCTGACCTACAAATCACCGTACAACGTTGCCCCCAATCTTCCTAGAGAAGATTGGATTGTGTTTTATTGCTATATTGATTTATAATTATATATACTTACTTGACACTGGCGAAATCACTTCACGTGGAAACGCCATATCCCCGCGGTAGTAGCTGTTCAAGTCGCCGCGGGGGCAAAGAAAGAAGAAGAAGATTACATTCAACGGTCAACACAAATGAAAAGCCACAAACCAAAATTCTATCTATCTATCTACATTCAACGGCTCTTTTCTGTTTGCTTGCGTTTCATGTGATCAGTGTTTTTAGAAATATTTTTCGACCTCAGAACTAATTCCGGACTTTCAATTTTGCCGCTTTACTCTACGACCTTTGCACGACATTTCGACTACGATTTATTTTCGACCCCTTTGGCACTGCTTCTTGGACACCGATTTCTTCATTTCACGACGACTCTTGCCCTGCTTTTTGATAGCCACGAGAGCACGTTTGAATGGTACGCGCAATGAATTCAGGCAATCCGGCAAAATTGAAAGTCCGGGGTTAGTTCTGAGGTCGTTAAAAATATTTCTAAAAACACTGATCACATGAAACGAAAGCAAACAGAAAAAAGCCGTTGAATTGAATCTTCTTCTTCTTTTTTAATTAATGGCAGTGATTTCGCCAATGTCAAGTGAATAGAGTAAATCAGTAAACAGAATAAATCAAAAGTAAAAGCCGGGCATTTTTCAATCGGCCATCTTCCCTCCGCGAAGGTTACCCTTAAATTGAATCCAAGTATACAATAGTAGTCTTTGATTGAATCGTTTGTTTACTTTGATTTTACTTGACAATGACAGATATAGAAGTGACGGTTTTTTTTTCTTTTTCTTTAAGTACAAAGGCAACAAGCTTGTCGGCCGTTAAAGTTTACAAATGTCAAAACAAAAGTAAAAAAAATATTTCTTAAATATTAGATGAAATAAAAATAAAAGAGGCCGCAGTGCCTTGATCTTTAGGATGACGACTATCGAAAAAAAAAATACATCTCTTCCAAAAAGTTTACTTAGCCTATTATATCCCCTTACAGCCATGTGTCAGCCACACCAAGTTATAAATGCTAGTACTTTAAACACTTAAAAACAATAGGGTGCTTAATGTTTCCCACGGTACTCTTACGCAAATCGAACAGTCACCATCAAAAATATACAAGCTGCTCAAAACTATCAGATTAAGGAGTGTTTAGGAGTGGAGCTCTAAAGTTCAGTTTTCTAGTGTGTTCCGTATTCTTAGATACTCTGGATACAAAGGTACCAGTGGCGTTGTGGATGTTGCGGTACTAACGGCGCCTGTTACTAAGTATTGTGCTCCGGTTCATTAGTACAAGGCGGATGGCCTGAACAATTTAATTGCATTGGCTGAATCAATATTAATGACCATATTAGGATGTTGCTATATGTATAGATAGTTGGATATATTGACCGTCACTATATTTATGATGCTGACTGTACACTCAACAGTTTTATGATACCTATTTATAGGAAAATGCTGAAGATAAGCCTGGTCGTATACTTTGTTTTTGATTAGTGTTCATAGAAAATGATGATTCTTTGTAGTGAGCCTAATAGGCGTTACAATGCATGATACTTAGCTTCTTAATAGAAGGTAATACCTTCCGACAAGTGCAGAGAGTATTATTAACATACAAACTTCTAAAGAAGCAAACTCATTTCTTTAGCTGTCTTCAATTAATGTAAAAGTGCAAGGTACGTATATCGATGAAAATTGTATTGATTTTATTGTTCACCGTTTATATAATTCCTTAGTGATACCTCGTGTTTTCTTAAATACGATTCTACCCCGTAGTTGACGTGACGTCAATTCTATAAATCTTGAAGCAACTGTGACGTCAGAGCAGAAAAAATAATAGCTACCTAGCCTACACACATACGATATTCCGAACGGGTTGCGAAGATTAGGTTTTGCTAGTGTTTTTCTGGCCCTGCTATCCTGCTGGCTAAAGGATTGCATTGTCATGCTAACGGCCTGCCTGCCTGCCTGCGGTGCCTGTATAAAGGTCTTCCGCTAAACTCATCTCAATTTCATCTCATCATACCAACTAATCATTATCATATGACCGCCTATACAGACTATAATTTTCAAGCAGTGTTGATGGATGGGCTAACAATCAGATACGTAAAAGGCCGACGACTCTCCTGTTTAACCATTTCAAACATTCAACACTAGCCGGTAGTAGTCAAATTGTAATAATTGCTACATGGTGGTAATTAAATAGGAAACAAATTATATGATTTATGATGGAATTTAGTGGTGGTAGGACCATAGAATAAGAACTAAATGCATAAAAGGAACCTTAAAACGAAAGCGCCAGATATATACCTGTCTTGAAAATTTCAAAATGAAAGATCAATAAGTTAAAAAAGGAAAAATTATAGTGTCCAGTTCTTGCTAAAACCAGCCGTACACCCCTGGTCACCAACTGGTCAACCAACTGGCGACCGTCATGTCACCATGGTCGTAAATTAGCCTGCCATATCAAAAATCTTTTAAAGATAGTCTATGGTATTGAGCTAGGCCTAAGTAAGGTGTCAAAGGGATGTCATGTTTTTTTAGTCGTGTATATGGTTTATCATTAGCAGGCTGCCGTTGCGCCTTATTAATTGTTTTAATTTATTTTAATAACAATTATATATGTGGTGATTTATATAAATGTGAAGAACAATAAATAGCAATATGGCGTGTGTTGTGTTTGAATGCAGTTCTCATTCATCCCGCAAGAAAATTCAAATCGAAATAATTAGCTTTCACCGGTAAGGCGGCACATTGAATATATTTCGGATTGTAATCGTCAGATAGTATTGTTAAAGCGTGGAAATGCAGAATATCATCACCCGCAGTAAATATAAAAAATATCTTTAAAACAATATTTAACTAGAATTTTATTGTTTTGTATATGCTATAATAAGTGACGTTATAAATGCGTATCGATAAATCAGTTGCGAATTTTAATGTTAATATTTATTACGAGTAATGTAATAAATTATAATATTCGAAATATGATATGGATTATTTCAGATTCCCTGACGACGATAATATGAAGCAAAGTTGGATAGAAGCTATTTCACAACCAAATTGCTCTTGGTCGAAACATAGTCGCATTTGCTCCAAACATTTTGAAGACGACTGTTATGGTGGCATTCCACTTGGGGTTGCGTGTTCGCGTGGCGTCATTACTTCTCTTTCATTTGCTGTAGGAAGGGAAAAGATGCAACACTAATATTTGGGATAATAAGTGGAGTGTCAGCATCACGTAAACAAATTGCGCAGACTAAACCTGGTGCAGTGCCCTCCCTAAGCTAATCTCCCCACTCAAACGCATTCGTGACATTTAGTCATGATTTATAATAAAACTAATATCATATTTGCACTTATATATACTATTACCTACAAACGTGACTCACCAAGATTGACAACCAATCAAGAATTAGTTGACCAATTGCTATTATTCAATTCGTTAACTTATTAAATAAGGTTCAAAACGGTTTATAATAAATGTTTGTACATATCGTAATTTAAAAAGTTTAGTATTTAAAAAACCATTGCTGATTTGTTGATACAAATCTCGTAAATTTCGCATGACCGCGTCTAATATGGTGTTTTAAAAAATAAACTTTTTTAAACTACTTTTTGTTATATACTATTTAGAACCTTATTTAATCAGCGTACACATTTTTTAAGCCTCATGTAGCACCTAAAATTCGCCATTAGAAATCCGTCCACCCGTTTGGATGATACGAGGTAATAAAGAATATGTTATATTTAACTTCAAAATATGTCGATATCGATATTATTGTTTTGTCCGTCCCTGGTGTAAATAAACTTAGTCTGTAATCTAAACCATATCTGCACACATTAATGTTGTTTATATATGCAACAGTGTGCAACAGTGTACGACCAAGACATTTTAGCGTAGCTGTAGCTATAGAACTGTCTCATTTTGGCACACTGAATCCCAATAAGACTGCATATCAGCTATCTGTATGTTGCCTTTTATTTTATCGCTCCTTCTATGCCTTTAGTTCTTATTCTGTGGGTAGGCTGTTCCGGTTCCGTTTGGATCACTATCACCATCTCTTTTACCTACTACCAAGCAGCGTATTCGCATTGATGTGATCCGATGTGGGGATAAGGCAACCAGTAAAATTACTATCGTAGAAGCAGTCCATATCTGTCATCAAGGTTGGCTTTTGCAATCTGAGGATGATTTTCTCGAGATTTCACTCTTACTTTCGGTCCCACTTACGCTAGGTGGCCTCTGTGTTTGTTTTCCTTCTACTTGTCATAAAAAATATGAATTGAACATTGCATTGTTGTTCGATATAAACCTGGCCTGCCTGCGTGAAGCGCATATTGTGATCAATCGACACATTTTTTTTTTGTTGTATTTTATGGCCTGGTTACGGGGACCTTTAAGCCACTCAATCGATACTAATTTGATACCACTGTTGCCAGTACCACAGCGTTAGATTTTTAATTTTTACAAATTGTCTTACCTAGTTTACCCCTCACCCAAACTTCCCGGTTTCCCCATACACTTTATCATCAATATCACAATATTATAGATTATCCGTAACAACCCATCATATCATATCTTAAACAAGCTCGCTGTTATCGACTTACATAAAAGTCAAAATGATTGCATTAGGTATTTAACGAAGAATAGATACTGTGGAGTCTTGCCCTTTAACCTTTGAAAAGACGAATGATAAGATGTTTGCGCTAAAGCGAGCCGGCGCTACTTATCATGGACCATCCGGGGTGTTAGTCGTGCCGTCGTTACACTGCTTAAGATAATTTAATAAATGAAAATGAATGTTATAAAGGTGCTCGTGCGTAATATGAGTCAGGTCGAGAAGTGGAAGCCTTTAAATAGAGTGGGTGTTATTGGGGTCCCGTTCGAGAAGGGGCAAAAGAAATATGGGCCGAGCATCGCACCTGCAGCCATGCGTTACGCGGGGCTGCTCGACAGGCTCAAGGAAATTGGTGAGTTCCCTCCTCGCAGTACAAGAGAACACCTATCACACTTTTTTATTTATTAGGTAATTGTTTTTCACTACCTTCTAAACTTTGGCTTTCACTACTTGGAACTTCGACCGCGGCCTGAGCTTTCGAGCGTTTTATCAAATAACTGTCAGTTGGCTAACTAGCAAAGCATGAGAGAGCAAAGTTTGAGTAAACGGTGTTTAGATTATAGTTTTGAAAAATGTATTTTTGTTACCCATATTATAAATGTGAAATTAACTCGGTTTGTTTGTTACGTACCTTATCTACAACAAAACGGCTGAACAAATCTTCATGAAAATTGATATATCTTGGGAAATATAATAATATTAATAATATAAGAAGGGGATATATTTCACTTAAAACAAAATACAGGTTCCTGGGAACAAGCGATAAATTACTTCTACGCGGATGAAATAGCAAGCAAACGTTAATGGGAAATTATGTACTAATGAAATTATGTACGAGTCCCGAGGTGACTTGGCCCGAGCTGCAAACGAGGGACAAGACTCCGGACGAGTTAAAATGACAGTTCCGCACGTGTCCCAAATGACGTTTTTTAATACATTTGCGAAAAAACATCAATAAAACTATTACAAGAGACAATTTTACTTTTAATTGACAGAGACTTTACAACATGGCATCGGTTGTAACCATTCAGCCAAATAAAAGAAAAAAAATGACACATAGTAATTTAATTAAAAATCAAAAAGGATAAATACTCTATAAACCAACAGTAGCGCATAAAGGTGGATTATGTATGTTTGTATTTATGTAATATTTAAAGTGTTATACCTACATAGTTTCAGTGCTAAATGACGTAATCAAAAAGTGGTTGAACATGCAAACTCTTTGGTTAGATGCACGACTTGGAAATTCAGACAAAACTACATTGAAAAAAAAATGGAAAAGTAAAACACACCAGTGCATAATATCCAACTTTCCCCACGATATACAGCTATGAATAGTACCACTTTTTGAGCAACTGTATTAAAAATAAATAAATAACACTTTACATCGAATCATATAATTTTCATTAAAGCACAGCAAGCATACTGCATACTGGGTAGTATATGTATAATATTAAAGTTTCTTTCACTGTCTATATTTGTATGCTTTAAGCAGACGGCCTAGACGTAGATGACTATGGCGACGTTGAGACGTCGTCGTGCGAGGGTCGGGCCGACGTGGAGAACATGTCGAACCTGTCAACGGTGTCGGCCTGCAACCGGGCGCTGTCGCTGCGCGTATCGCAAGTTCTTCGGGACAACAGGGTGGCCGTGACCATCGGTGGAGACCATTCTATTGGACTTGGTAACACGTAGTCTCATCAAAATGTGTTTGGATGCAGAAATTATCTTAAACATGGGATATTTTTATTTTTGAATATTATAATAATAATCTATATTGGGTGATTTTGGGGTCATGATCCGGAATGGCCAAAAGTGAATAACATGCCATACTGAACAACCTTTCCGATGGGACCAACCACGAAATCGCCAAAAACAAAACAGCTGCTCCATACATTAACTCTCAATTAATTCACCGTTAAAGTATGGAACAGCTGTTTTTTTTTTTGGCGATTTCGTGGTTGGTCGCATCGGAAAGGTTGTTCAGTATGGCATGTTATTCACTTTTGGCCATTACGGAACATGACCCTAAAATCACCCAGTATAATATAAAATTCAAAGTCTTGGCCCACTGACTCATGAACGCCCAGCCTAAACCTAGAAAGCTGTTTTTTTTCACAAATGTTGTTTTTAAGACGTAGCCGAGAGATAAAAAGCAATTTTTCGAAATTCAATAATTAAGGGGTTGATAATTTGTATGGAAGTCCGTCATTTTTAAAGCTAGGAGCATGCTAAACAAAACTTCCCCTCAGGGGTAAAATGGGGTTTAAGTTTGTATGGGAGATTCGTCATTTTTAGGGTTCCGTAGTCAAACTAGGAACCCCTATAGTTTCGCCATGTCCGTCCGTCCGCAGCTTAGCACAGAGACTCTTAGGGTGCCTCCCCTACACGTAACGTGGGGATGTATTATTTTTTCGACTACCCCATAGTGTGGGATATCGTTGGATAGGTCTTTCAAAAATATTATGGGTTTGTATGGGTAAACAATTTTTTGATTAAGGGATCTGTTTTGGAAATATTAAGCTTTAAAGCGCTAATTTTTGTTAGACTCAAGTTCCCCCCACAGCAAAAACTACAAATACTTTTTTTTTATATCGATCGAATACGACGTTTTAACGAATTTTTAAGGAAAACTATCACGACTCAGTAGACATCATTGGTTCTTGAGATACAGGCGATTAAAGTGTTAATACCTACTAAAATCATTTAAGACGGCACCAATTGACTTTAAATAGAAAATTAGTTATTACTCGTTGATTTTTATGTTTGTAGTACTTACGGCTTCGGAACCCTACACTGAGCATGGTCCGACTTGCTCTTGGTTTTTGTAGTTAGAAATGTGGAAATTAGTACTAAGGGTACTATTTATAATTGTAAAATATAACTTTTGGCGATTTAAACAAAGTACCCCTAAGGGGCTAAAAGGGTAAACGTAATAAAAAAATAAGGGTAAATATTTTTTACGTCAAATATAATATACTTGAAACTTGGTAGAAATATTTCAACAAAACAAGTATATCAGCAATTACTATAACTCAACCCCTAGAAGGTTAAAAAGGGGTTGCAAAGTTTGTATGGGCAAAAATACTTTTATAGTCAAATTTACTTGAAACTTAGTAAAAATGCTCTAAAGTGCAAAAAACGAAACAATTACTTTAGCGATTTCTAAAATTTAACCCCTCTAGGGATAAAAAAGGAATTGTAGTTTGTAAAGGATTTTCTCTTATGGTTAAATTTACTTGAAACTTAGTAGAAATGCTCTTCGATGCAAATAAAGAGACACGTATGTCAGCGTAGAAATTCAACCCCTCGGGGGATGGAAGAGGGTTGCAAAGTTTGTATTTGAGATATTTTTTTTGTCATATTTACTTGAAACTTAGTAGAAATGCTCTTCGATGCAAATAAAGAGACACGTATGTCAGCGTAGAAATTCAACCCCTCGGGGGATGGAAGAGGGTTGCAAAGTTTGTATTTGAGATATTTTTTTTGTCATATTTACTTGAAACTTAGTAGAAATGCTCTTCGATGCAAATAAAGAGACACGTATGTCAGCGTAGAAATTCAACCCCTCGGGGGATGGAAGAGGGTTGCAAAGTTTGTATTTGAGATATTTTTTTTGTCATATTTACTTGAAACTTAGTAGAAATGCTCTTCGATGCAAATAAAGAGACACGTATGTCAGCGTAGAAATTCAACCCCTCGGGGGATGGAAGAGGGTTGCAAAGTTTGTATTTGAGATATTTTTTTTGTCATATTTACTTGAAACTTAGTAGAAATGCTCTTCCAAATAATGCAAACGGTATTTCAGCGTTACTGAAATTTTAATATTATTAATATATTTATTATTCGATACATGAGTAGGTATCGCTGTCTACATACACCTAGGGTTCCGTATATTTGGTATATTTTTTACCATACTTATGGCTACAGAGTTCCGGTGGTAATTTTTGGTCTTCATTATCAGTTTTTTGTCACCAAGATTTTTCAGCAAATACCAAAATCGCTGAATGTAAGCTTATAAAATTTGAGGGTTGCCATCGATTCCTTATGGATCCTATCGTCAGATCCTGACTTTGTGTCAATAGGACCACCTGATTTTGATATTTTAGCTGACCATAAGTTGCTGACCAAATGCATTTTTTTGCTGACTATATATACATACATAGCATCACGCTTTCATCCCAAAGTACGATAGGCAGAGCTACAGAAATACCAACAACTCTAGACATTTTGATAATTCTGTATTTAACCACTTTTTGCACAAGTAGACTAAGATGTTTATTAGTGTATTAGTGAGGTTGCAGCCTAACAGTACTACAAGCCTATCGCCTAACAGTACTACAAGCCTTTATTCCCTTAGTAGCCTCTTACGACATCCACGGGAAGACATGGAGTGGCACTATTCTATCCTGGCTACCACCAAAACGTCAATATTCTGGCAACTGTTTAAACAAAGAGTATAGTAATATAATATATTCATTACCCCAAATGTAACGCGTGCGTAGTCGCGGGCAAATGCTAGTAATAGGATTAAATCCGTACGAATATACACTTAATCGTACCAATATATCGCACCTTCGGTAGAACAAGGGCAAAATATACAATGTGACTAAAGGGGCAATTATGCCCTTGTTCTACCGAAGGTGCGATATGTTCATTAATAAAAACATACAATTATTAATGTGGGCTAATAAGCTAAGGAGGCGAATAGCACAAACCCGGCAGTTGTGTAAGTCATTGGGGAACGCCTATGTCCGGTATAGCTTAGCAACGGATGTGTTTCGGCTAAAATGATGGCTGTCAACCTTTATTGGGGAACGCCTATGTCCGGTATAGCTCAGCAATGGATGTGTTTCGGCTAATATGGTGGCTGTCAACATCCACTGGGGAACGCCGATGTCCGATATAGCTCAGCAATACATGTGTTTCGGCTGATATGATGGCTGTCAACATCCTAATTCTGATTGTAGGTACAGTGGACGGGCACTACAGCGTGCACGAAGACATGATTTTAATCTGGGTGGACGCGCACGCCGACCTGAACACCAACAAGACGTCGGGCTCCGGCTCCGTACACGGCATGCCGGTCGCGTTGCTGGTCAAGGAGCTATCTGACTACTGGCCTTACTTGCCTACGATGGACTGGCAGGTCCCAAAGTAATAGTTACATACATAACTTACTCGCTTCAGCCTTGTGCGTGTCAGCATAGTTATACAATAAGATTACCTACATGTAAATCGCACGTAACTAATGAAACCCTTAACAACGAAAATAACCAAGTAACGACATAGGTAAAACAATTAATTATTGGAATTCAAAATGCCAGTCATTAGCACCTAGTAATTATAGAACCAAAAGCATTATCTATTAACTAAAAATAAAGTGCATGGTGCCTTTAATCGGTAATTCGGTACCATTAACAATGGGACTAGTTACCCAGGTTACCCTACATAGTTTTTTAAACAGAAATTCTGTATAAGCACTATTTTTATTTTGTCAATATGTAACCTGAGTTGAAATTGCATGAAAGACTTCGCATCTGTTTTCAGGTTTTCTATAAAGAATCTCGGATACGTGGCGCTGCGCTCAGTAGATACATACGAGAGGTTGGTGATACAGAAATACGACGTCCCTTGTTTCGCGATGGAAGACATTGACAAGTAGGTCTGCCTAATATGTAAAACGCATTAGCGATGTATTTCCTCCTGAATAACGATTACTAAGGAGCCATAAACATAATATTAAGTGTACATATGTACCTAACATCTACATATTATTATCATGTTTATGGCTCCACGCAATACTTACTACTTTTCACTTCTCTCGCCCTAAAATGACTCATAATAGCCATGTATAGAGTGATTCATTTAATCCCTAGGGACTAAAGTGACATTATAAAGCCTAGGGACTAAAACACTTTTTCTTTTTAATTCTCTTATAAAAATCCTTGGAAAACCACAAACAGCCAGATTGTTGCAATTTGATGATGCTGCCCTCGACGTCGGAGTGCGCGTGGGAGCCGATGGGGGGCAGGCAGGCTGGGGCTGGACATTAGTGGACATACAACCTCCACCGCCTCAATCTTCGTTTCGGAAATGTTGTCTATGGACTATTTGTAATGTTCTAACCCCAAAAACTACCTTTGTTGTTGTCTCGTTCTGCATTACAGTGAAGGTTTGAGAGTAAAAATGATAGCGCTATTAATTTGTTTTTTTAAAGATGTATATACATGTTAATACTATAACGCTGTTATTACTAAAATCTTAGACACGCCTTAGACATATTTAAAGTAACAGTTTTTTTATGAATTGTCATTTACTATACAAATTCTCAACGGTTGTTTAGGTTTTTGTAATAATAACAACATTATAATTTTAAATTTATTTTTCTCGCAATCGAAGTGAAAAGCAGAGAGTTTAACTCGAGTCTAAAAAGCCACACTCGAAGTTCATGAATACACACGTGCGTAAAAATAATTTATTTTACGTTCGACAGGTCCTTTGCGGGTCAAATATAATGTAGGTATATGTGTAATGTAATGAAGTATACTTTTACACCTTCCTTGACAAATGGATATTTCCAAATTAAGTAATGCTTGTAACATTTATGTTCTATTTAACAAAATTTAACAGGTTTTTTTTTATGTTGCGGCCATTAATTTAGGTACATTAATACAAAATATGGTTATGAACTTGCCAAACTATTATTTGACATTATAAAAATACTGTTATACATAGTTACATTGTTGTCTTCATACAAGGGAATCGTAACTTTCCTAGGTAATGAAATTTTTGCCAAGATCTTAACCACAGAATAAAACATCTAAAAGTGTTTGAGTGTTTCGAGAGTTTTCGAAGAGTGGAGCCGCTTATTTATTTGTCGTTTTGTTCCAGACACGGCATTACAAACTCCATTAATCACGTGCTGGAGGTACTGGACCCTAGCAAGAGCAAGCCGATCCACGTCAGCTTCGACATCGACGCCCTGGACGCGCTCGAAGCGCCCAGCACCGGCACGCCAGGCGGGTTACTCTGAACCACTACTTACGATAACAAACTCTATACTTTTACAAAATTAAAAAGAAAAAATGAGGGCGCACTACCTATGTTTACTCAGCCTGTTTCCGTCAAACTTACACCGCTACTGAAACCGCGTAAGGATGATTTCCACCAAATGGCTCGCATTGTATTGAATCGGAACGGATTTTACAATCTTTAAAAGATATTAAATTAAGTACAGTGTTTAGTCTATATTACTGAGCCACGCACATCAGGTGGTCACGGGCACGGGCGTCTTTAGCGACACGCGATCGTAGCCGAAAGTGTGCTGTGACGCGCGATCTGTTCCGTAATAAATAGATAATAATAATTTTAATAGAAGAGATCGACTGTCACCGCATCCGTCCGTATCCTTTCCTACCCGATGCAATGCGAGGTGTTTGGTGAAAATCATCCTTAACGGTGTAGTGCACGCTGCCGTATATCTATACAAATAGTACTACCGCTCTGTATGGTACGATTCGCATTGATAAATAATACGTATTAAATAGTGGTTATCCATTAAACGTCGTAGAATACGGTCGCCACCAATATATTCCCTGTATCTACACACCTTATCTAGCCTAGAAAAGTGGGATGTAAGTTGAACAGTAACTAAGAAAGTGACTGTTTGTTTGTATTTCCAGTGCGCGGTGGGCTAACTCTTCGCGAAGGTATTACGCTGATGGAGATCATCCATGCAACCGGCCGCCTTCGCGCTGTGGACTTAGTGGAGATCAACCCGGCGCTCGGCAACTCCTCGGACCGCAGCCGCACCATCGAGGCGGGCATGTGCATCCTACAGGCGGCCCTGGGGTTCTCCAGGCGCGGCACTGCTCCTCGCGGCCTACTGGATATGCCCTTGCAAACCAATCCCGACAAACAGAAAAATGCTGCCAATATGTGAACACTGGGGCATTTCACGTGAAGCGGACAGGGAAAAAAAAGTGACATCTTGGATTTCGCTCATATTTAGGTCAATTACAGTATTTGAGAATATAAAAAAGTAATTTCATTTTTTTTATTCTACGGCACTTAGTTTAGGAATTACGGACTACCAAAAATTTGACCCACTATGAAAAGCCATTATTTTAAATCAGTGCTGTAGGTATTAGATATAAAGTAAAAATATATTGTAGGTATGTTTTAACAAGAAAAAATGTGTATTATTTTTGTGATAAAGTCGGTGCAAAAAAAAATTTTTTTTTCTTGCTCAAAACCGGAAGTAAAGTTTTCAAAGTAAAATTTCAGTAACTTCGACCATTTTTTTTTTAATTTTTATCTCTGCAAAATAAAGATAAAACTATGTAGATATTACATAAAAAGTTTCAAAATGGAGACTTAAGTCGTTTTTAAGATAGAGTTCATTGAATAG
Source organism: Acleris holmiana (assembly GCA_949316455.1). Classification (NCBI taxonomy): domain Eukaryota; kingdom Metazoa; phylum Arthropoda; class Insecta; order Lepidoptera; family Tortricidae; genus Acleris; species Acleris holmiana. The sequence continues at coordinate 16,608,254 of OX438762.1, read as the reverse complement.
AATATTACGCGCCTAGCATTGTACTTAGCGCATACATATAGGTTAACGGTTGGGGCCAAAACTTATTAAAAGCCACTGTATGTTTAAAATCCATAAGTACATATTGGCAATGTTTTTCAAAAGTATTATTTCATTTATTATAGGAAGTTTTCACAAACATATTATAGAGAAATAAATTATTAAATATTAATCAATAGTACAAAAAAGGAACACGACTGACAGCGCCATCTCTTGTCTATGTTAAATATTACTTAGCCACGTTAAATCCCGTTAAATGCTAGACAGAGATAGCTAAACGACGCCAAGTTCTTTCGTTCATTGATATTATTAGTTGCTCTTGGAACCGCTTTGCGATAACAGTGTATTTTTTGCTTTCGTTCATTATGGCGGCGTTTGGTGACCGATGTTTCAATCCGTGTAATTTAGAACGGCATCGAAAATGTGGCAATCTACGTTAAGTTTCGCTGAATCTAGCCGAAAAGTGGAAAATTTCATCCAAGATTTACATTTGTGCGTCGTGCAGAATACGTTTAATTAAAGAATCTCCTCCAGAAACCCAATCCGAGCTTGTACCGTTTACGTGTAGCCAGACATCCAGTGAATATTCTCAAAACACTCCTGATGAAGAATTTATTCCAGAAGACAAATATAAACACAAATTAACCCAGACAGAAGCAGCTACAGATGATCAAGAAATATTAAAACAATTAAAAGAAAAATTTAATGCCCCATCTACTTCCTCTGCTATGAAGACTATGATACTCACTATTGCCCCACAGTCTTGGAGTGAGAAAAGACTCGCAGAAGAATTCGCAACATCTAGAAGACAAGCCAGAAAAGCTAAAGAACTAGTAGAGCAACATGGCATTTTATCATCGCCGAATCCTCGTTGTGGTCAAAAAATACCAGCAGAGACTGAAGATTTGGTAAGGCGTTATTATCTAAGAGAAGACGTCAGTAGAATAATGCCCGGAAAAAAGGATTTTGTGTCCGTTAAATTAGATGACGGTAAAAGAACTCAGTTACAGAAACAGTTTCTCATGAGTAATATTGACGAAACATACCGAAATTTCAAGGCTGAGTATCCGAATGTAAAAGTGGGCTTAACTAAGTTTTATACTTTAAGACCGAAGCAATGCATCCTCGCCGGAGAGTCTGGTACCCATGTCGTTTGTGTGTGCACATACCACCAAAATGTAAAGCTAATGTTGGAAGGAGGTGACATAGCTAACCTTACGGCTGGCACAGAGATGCATCTTACATCATATAAGGAATGTCTGCGGTTGATGATGTGTTCTAATCCAACTCCTGAATGTCATTTAACGTCTACAAAGTCGGCTCGAAACGAATCCTGTCCTTCTTGTCCTGGTGTTAATACAATTCGTGATCATTTGAGAACGATATTTGACGACAACCAGGTGACAAATGTTCAATTCCAAAAATGGGAAGGTACAGACAGGTTTACGATAAGTACTCAAGTGGTTCCGGTCGATGACTTTGTTGATATGTTATGCAGTGCTTTAGACTTACTAAAACCTCACGCTTTTATTGCCGAACAACAAGCAGTGTATTTTTAAACACTGAAGGACACCATCCCTGAAAGTCAGATCATCGTCCAGTGTGACTTTGCTGAGAACTACAGCTTTGTGGTGCAGGATGCCGCCCAGTCTTTCCACTGGAATAATGAGCAAGAAACTCTTTTGACGTCAGTTTTTTATTATAATGATGGACAAGATATAAAACACGATAGTATCGTTATGATTTCTGATGATTTAAAACACGACACAGCAACGTATTACTGTTTTCAAAAGATACTCCACCAACACCTTACAGATAAACAAATCATGGTTTCTAAAATTATATATGTGACAGACGGAGCGTCACAACACTTTAAAAATAGGTTTAACTTTATTAATCTGTTTAATTATAAGAATGATTTTAACGTTGATGCTGAATATCATTTCCACGCAACGTCTCATGGAAAGGGACCATGTGATGGCCTCGGTGGGAACCTCAAGCGTCTTGCTACTCGTGCCAGTTTGCAGTTGCCTGCAAGCATGGCTATAATTACTCCAATGCGGTTATATGAATGGGCAAAGGCTTCACTTACTAAAACAGCGATTTACTACTGTACTAAGGATGACATTCAACGCCAAAGGGATTTTCTGCTAACGCGTTTTAATTCCGCTGTTACCATTACAGGAACCAAAAAACTTCACAGCTTTGTTCCAACAACGGAAGGCTTAATTGTAAGAAGGACTAGCAATAACGTAAATTATAATATTGTAAAAATAACAAAATAAAGCTCTGTAAAGTAAAACGTGTACATTTTATTCATTTCCAACACTTACTAAAAAAAGCACCCAAAAGGTTTAATAAAATGAATAACAAGATTAAAACATTTTTATAAATGACGTACGATCAGTGGCGTGCCTACAGGGTACGCAGTTCCTACCTTTCTACCCTGGGAAAACAAAACTGCAACACATGGCACACATATATCTATTCTATAAAACTATAGTATTTTTACCAAATAGAAGAGAAATGTATGTCCCATGTGTTGTGGTTTCCATTTTCCAGACTGGGTGGGAATGCACGCCACTGCGTACGATACACGTGAGGTAATAGAAAAAGCCCTCGATCACATATTAACGACCCTCGCCTGCGGCTCGGGCCTTAAAATTCTGTGATCTCGGCCTTTTTCTGTTTTACCACACTAGTATCGTAAATAACTATTTTATCTAAATTACAAAGTAAATGTTATCACGCACAAAAACGTATGTACAATTAAGAATTGAAAGTTAGTTGAAAACGTATCAATGTTTCGAATAAATTAACAAATATAGGAAAGTAAATTTCGTCCAACCGCCCCAACCTGGCTACGCGTGCAATACGCTCTGTGAGACATAATGTTCCATATCTCTAAAACGACTTAAGTCTCCATTTTGAAACTTTTTATGTAATATCTACATAGTTTTATCTTTATTTTGCAGAAATAAAAATTTAAAAAAAAATGGTCGAAGTTACTGAAATTTTACTTTGAAAACTTTACTTCCGGTTTTGAGCAAGAAAAAAAAAATTTTTTTTGCACCGACTTTATCACAAAAATAATACACATTTTTTCTTGTTAAAACATACCTACAATATATTTTTACTTTATATCTAATACCTACAGCACTGATTTAAAATAATGGCTTTTCATAGTGGGTCAATTTTTTGGTAGTCCGTAATTCCTAAACTAAGTGCCGTAGAATAAAAAAATGAAATTACTTTTTTATATTCTCAAATACTGTAATTGACCTAAATATGAGCGAAATCCAAGATGTCACTTTTTTTTCCCTGTCCGCTTCACGTGAAATGCCCCCACTGTGAACCGTGTGCAAACGAAATCAATGTTGTACTCGTACTCGTGTACGTCATTAGGGTTCAGTATTATCTACTAAGGACGTTAGTATGAACGCAACGCATTTTTTATACCAGGGGTAAAAATTACCAGGGGTTTTTATAAGTCAAGTTACTAGAAGGTTGTGTAACATAAAACAAAATAAAACAGTTTGCAAGTTCTACTTACCTTTCATTCTACCGCAATTGAAAAAAAACGGGCAAGTGCGAGTCTGAATCGAGCACAGCGGGTTCCGCACGTACATGGTATGCTGCAGCTTTCTCTTCGTGCATGGGAAGCCCCATTATACAGGACATATCTCTTTCAAGTACCTAAACAGAGCCGTAACTTCACCAACCTTGGTACTAAGTTTACCCCGTGACAGTGTTTATCTAAATTAACTGTTAGAGAAATTAATTTATTCCAAATGAGTATATGGTATTTAGACTATTTTTAAGTCTAGGAATGTATTCTTTTATATACTATATCTTTAGTAGTTGCTGACATTAAGTTACTAAGTAAATGTTTTTTTCGCTTATCACATTAATACCCAATTATGTGTCTCAAAAATTATCAATTTTAAATCTATGAAAATTTAGTTATCCTTTATTAATGTAAAGCTTTTAAGAGATTTATCACTTATAAGGTTAAAAAAGTTTTAATCACTAAAATAATTAATAGTTCCTAATTTGTAATTTCTAATGATGAGGCTTGATTTGACTAACTAAATACTACAAATATTCCCAATTTTAGCCCGATAACTAAGGCCGGTTTAGAATCTTGACAGAACAGACGGAAGGAAGGCCAAACAGATAGACAGAAATGGCAAAAATGTCATTACCCCAGGAAAGTTACGATTTCTTTGTATGGGGACTCAATATATAACAGGTATTTTATTATGTCAAAAAATAGTTTGGCAAGTTCATAACCATATTCAGTATTAATGTACCTGAAATTATGGCCGCGGCAGTTAAAAAAAATAAAATTAACCTGTTTCAATTTTGTAAAAATAGGACAAAAATGCTATAAGTATTATTTATTTTAAATATCTAGATTAATTCATTTTGACACCTTCATACATTTTCTATGAGGGTTACAGCATTCTTTCGGGAGAAAACAAAAAGAAAAAAATGCTGTAACCGGCATAAAACACATTTACACCCCTTTTATATCAAATTTGAGTATTAAATTAAACAAAATTAAGTAATTATTTTAATGATATTTTCAAAAGGGGACCAAAAAACCTCGTACCGTGTAAAAATAATGTTTTTTTTTCATTTTTTTGCGTTAGTAATTTGGCTCTAGTGTAAAGTTTGGTTTTTGAGGGTCACGGTCACAGCATTATTGATTTCTAGCGACGATATAGAATCCACTTATTTTTGTTCCTGCGTCACAAAAAAAATATTGATTTGTAATTATGTAAGTGCTTAACTCGAGTAAATACAACGATATCGATGCAGTGTCGGCGCGCTTGCGCTTTGGATACGCGCTGCTGGACATACAGTGAACTGGAGCCAACAGGAAATGAACAGAGTTATTGAAAATATTGATTTGTAATTATGTAAGTGCTTAACTCGAGTAAATACAACGATATCGATGCAGTGTCGGCGCGCTTGCGCTTTGGATACGCGCTGCTGGACATACAGTGAACTGGAGCCAACAGGAAATGAACAGAGTTATTGAAAATATTGATTTGTAATTATGTAAGTGCTTAACTCGAGTAAATACAACGATATCGATGCAGTGTCGGCGCGCTTGCGCTTTGGATACGCGCTGCTGGACATACAGTGAACTGGAGCCAACAGGAAATGAACAGAGTTATTGAAAATATTGATTTGTAATTATGTAAGTGCTTAACTCGAGTAAATACAACGATATCGATGCAGTGTTGGCGCGCTTGCGCTTTGGACACGCGCTGCTGGACATACAGTGAACTGGACCCAACAGGAAATGAACAGAATTATTGAACATAGTTTTAACTATTAAAATATATGCCCATGTCTGTTAATTATTTTGATGTTCCCGTATTATTTATTTTATGATTTTATTTTCGGCCATTGTGTCTTTCCTGAAAAATTACAGCTGCTTTTAGGGTACAACTTTTCTGTATGATATTTTGGTGGATTCAATAATAAAAAAGTAAAAATACGCTTTATGTCTATTTGCAAAACATTTGGCGATGTCGAATTATTTCCAGAAAAATCATAAGTGTCCTGGGCCACATCAAACTCTTCTAATTTTATTATTGGTAATGATTCTATACTATGGTTCTGAAATTTACCTATTTTTTACCGCCAGTTCTAAACATAGCAATAGTTTAGTTTCGGTTAAGGCATAACATGTCGCATACCTCTGTGCTCTGATAGAATTGATTTTACTGAGCATTAATATCTTTATATAGGTAACTAAATAGATTTGAATTCGGAATACAAATAATACGCAGGTGGGTGAATCACCTTTTAAACATTTTAAAGTACTTCCCATTTAAAAAAATAAGAAATGTAGTTGCTTCGAATTTATATTGATTCACTCATAGCAGTTTTCTTTTCATTTTTTCTTCTACTTTTTGTGCATATATGTGTGTTGGTTTTGCTCCTACTAAATACATATTATGTGTTAATCGTGCCCATAAGGGAATTTAATTTTCATTTATTCAAGTATTATTAGACTTAGTTGTGTGTTTTTGTAAAGAGCCCTGCCTTTTAAAGGTTTTGCGGTCATGGTTGGTGTTTGTTTTCTTTGCCATATTATGGAACGTACATATATGTACGCTAACCAATTTTTTGTATATGCTCTGTTGGCAACCCACGAATCGACGTCATTGTCACTAGATACGGGCTGCACCTAAAGTTCGGGAATGTAATACTACGAACTTATTATTGACACATTATACTTTTTTATAATCCCTAAAGTTTCATTATCTTAACACATTAACCACATAGAAATGGTTTGCTATCAATTATCTTTTTGAATTCGTTAAGGCGCTGCTGAAAATGGAAGTTTAAGAGACCTATGATTTATTACGACTTTAAAAGTCTTCTTTTTTTCAGCATTTGCACCCACCGTTGGGCATAAGCCTCCGCATTTTTTTTCCACTGGGCCCGAGTCGCAGTGGATCTCCCCCAGATTGGGCCACCGGTCGAGCTGATGTCATTCGACCATCTTGCTGGGGGCCTGCCGACTCCTCTCTTTGAGCGAGGTCACCACTCCAAAATACGCGCCCATCGTTTCGACGACACATATGTCCTACTCAGGCCCATTTTAAACTGGCAACGCGATGGCTAATGTCTACCACTCTGGTGAGTTGGTGAATGGTCTTGTTTTGGACTTTGTCGTGCGGGTCATGATGACCCTTGGTGCGAACTGGAGCTAGTTTACCATCTGCACTGTGAGTGGCCATATTTTGCACGCATATGTCATGGCAGGTACGCCACGCACGCACACGACACGCACTAGTTATGCGTCCGAGTCTTATCTTCTGCTCCAAGAACACATATTCAGTCACTTGCTCCAAAGATTGGGTATTCAGCGCGATAGGGTTTCAGGATAAATTGGCTGTGGCCATCACCTAGGTTTTCTCCATGTTCATTATCAACCCAATCTTTTGAAATGCGTGGTGCAACTCTTGCAGCATTAGTTGCAGCTCCTGTAAGTTTTCTGCAATGATGACAATATCGTCCACGTAGCGCAGGTGGTTTAGATACACACCGTCAACATTTAAAAGTGGATTAACTAAAACAATGTGGAGACTGGGGGATTGATGCTTTTAGGAATGAAACAACTTCAAATAAGACAATATTACGGGTGCTATTCAGAATTTCATAGTGGCCGACGTGCGTTACCGTTAACGAAAATCAGTAGTCACGCAAGAAAACACCTATAGGTATGTTGTGTGTCAGCATGTTGGATCCCTCACTTATTGTCTGAAGAGTAGGTAACGAATCGTGTCAAAACTTTGTGTAAATTCTACGGATGAAGCTCTCATGCAGTTTTTGAAGTCGATCAGGTGACGAGTCATAGATTTATGCATATGATCGTTAAACTAAACACTACTTTTGAGAATGGGTCTACGAAGAGGAGGTAAAGCCGAAAAAAGTCTTTCGTTCTCGTAGCACGGCCAAAAAGATGGTTTCTACGTTTGTCTCCAAATCGGGTCAGATGACTACTATTCCCCTTGAAGAACGTGAATGGTCAGTGCCGATTGGTACACAACTATTTATTTGCTAGTTTCTTTGCTGAAGTCCGTAATAAACCCCAGTCGCCGCATCATCCTTCACCACAACAACGCTAACCCTTACAGCGCTCTGAAAACAACTGAGTATCTGGACGGTGAAAAAGTCCGAACTATTAGACCATTCTCCACACGTCCCCGACTTAAGCCTCAATGACTATCTCACATTCCCCAAAATCAAGGATAAGTTGCGTAGTCAGCGATTTCAGACGCCGGAAGAAGCAGTTTTAAAGGCCTCCCTTTAAAATGGCCATTTTGCCTATTTCAACGTTTAATGAGTGCATTAGGTTAAGATTGGTTTGAACGCATGGAAAAGTGGATAAAATATTGATGCGAATACTTTGAAAAGCAATAATAATACTTTATCACCTCAGCACCTCAAAAAGGGTGGTTTTTCTGTTTAAAGACTGTGAGCAAAATTCGATTTTAACTTGTAATTTTTGTTCACAATATAAAGGTTTTATTTCTACCATGATCTTTTTTTTACCTTATAGTAGTTTATGTGACTGTTACATAATAACATCACACGAGTGGTTTAATGCCTAATTATGTATAATTACATACAGTGCTTTATCTACATAGATATATTATTATATAAAACAAAACAAACTAAACTATTTTTTGCGACAAGACAAGGCACCTCTTATTTTATTTTTTACTTCAGAGACAAACTAGAGTCGGCCTCTACTATCATATCATTCGATATCAAGTAACAAGCGAGATTTTTCAAAATTGTATGCAATTTACATTTTGAATAAAATGCCATCTCAAGTAATATTAGAGTCGAGGTCAAATAAAATTGCTTTGTTTTTCAAAGATGTTCGAAATTTGAATGTAATATTGATATCGAATTTGATGTTATTATTAAGCAATAAATTTGAAAGAAATTTGATCTAACAATCAGTTTATCTTTATGCTAGTCGTAATTTGCGGTTTTTGAACGCATTATAGAGGGATTATGATATGTGTTCAGATAAAGATTATATCCGGGCATGGCGTGAATACGTTGATAAGTCGAGATGAAAAGTTAGTGAAATTTGTATTTAGAACAAATTGCATGTAGTTTAAATTACTTCATTATTTTTCAACGAGTTATCAACGTATATCGCTGCTAAGGTGAATTTTTTTATGTGCATCACAAGACCAAAGTTATTTGCATCTCGTGTCTTTGAATCCTTCGCTGCACTCAGGATTCTAACCAAGAATCACTCGCTACGCTCGTGATTCAATTCTAGAATCCTTCGCTTGCTCCGGATTCAAAATCAACCCTCGCAGCAAAAACCAAATTTGCTCTCTTGTTGCACAAATAACTATTTCTCAACACTGCTCGGGAATATGAATATTCTTGGTCTGGTTTGGGGTCAGAAAACATAGCTTATAATGACAGGCCGTTTTCATACAAAATGAAAAAAAACCGAAACCTATTTCATACTAATTAAATAACTCTTTAATAAGATAAAGCACTATGTGTGCCTCGACAGAAAGTCACGTAAATTATACTCTTCTTTTGCACTTTTCTTTTAATACCTAATTTTATTAGACCGAATTAAACCGAAGTAGGTATTCCGCGTCTATTAAATACAAGTAGGTAATGAAGAAAACAAACAAAGATCTTTTTAATATTAGGTAAGTACCTACGTAACTACCTACATTGAATTAATTTTCAGTGTTAGGACTGCATGTAGGTAGATACCTACACAGGACACAAGGTCTTTGATTGACAATACCTCCTTTGGTCCTATTTGCCCCCTGTGTCTATAGTACCATTGATTTGTACCATCAATGGTACAAGTGATACTACTATGTGTCCTTAGTACCATCAATGGTACTACCGATACTAGCACGTGTCGCTAGTACATACCATTGCATCAAAAACATACAAAAAATAGGTAGATTTTCATTAGGTGCGGAATTTAATTCTAAAGCCAAATATTATATGCTTAAAAAAACTAAAAAATGCACTTAACGGAAATGGCAATCTCACCGACGAAATGTTGATATTTTCGAGCAGTGGTTAGAAAAAGTATTTTTATTGTTTTTCAAAGTATTCGCCTTAATATTAAAAGCCCTTTTGTTTAAGTTCAAACCTATTAAAAATTAGCATTTTATCAACCAAACTATAAAAAAAAACCGGGCAAGAGCATGTCGGACCATGCTCAGTGTAGCATGCGGACCAAGCTCGTCAAGTACTACAAACATAAAAATCAACAAATAATAACTATATTTCCATTTAAAGTCGTTCGTACTTATCGTAACGATGTCCCTTCATACAACGTGGTCAAGGGCCAAGTGATTAATGGTACTAAAAAATAAATTATTATTTACTTTTTAGTTCACTTTTGGAACAAGAGGTTGGTTTTTAAAAATAATTTTAACGTATTTTTTTTCCTATTTATTTAACTTTCAAGGTCATGATAAATCAAAGCTCTTTTTAATTTTCACTTGACACTTCCATTTTTAGCAGCCACTTACTCGTAACGAATTCAAATAAATCTCTTGAAAAACTAAAAACCGACTTCAACTAAAAAACTAAGCAAGAAATAACTTCTTTCAAAATACAATATGTAATAGGTCAGTCTAACTGAATTCGGCTTTTAATTAAAAACATAGTGAGCGCCGACTCGTCAGCTTAAAACCATAGAACATAATAGTTGCGACGGAGATCTCAAAGGTGCCGCCGCCCGTCTTCTCTTCTCAAGTGACGCTTGCTCCAGATAATTCTGGTACACTTTTGGCCCTACAGACGAAACACCCTCCAACTCCTGCAACACCTTATTTTCTCGACCCTCCAGCAGCAAACCAAGCATGCCTGTGTCTGCATATAACAAACATCGACGTCGCTAATGCGATTTTGTCTTTCAAACCCGGTTCTGCTGCGGGCCAAGATGGACTCTCACCCCAGCATTTAAAAGATCTAATATCTCAGTATGGGTGATGCTGGAGAGCAACTTATCACTCGGGCAACATTCGTCCGGCCAATGTACACACTCTTTAGTGCGAACCTCATTGCCCCTAAACAAGCCGGAGGGGTGAGACCTATGCTGTTGGAGCAACACTTCGCCGCCTGCCTTCTAAAATCGCAATTTGACATATTTTACCAAAATTACAATCTTGTTTTGAACCTGTTCAGTTAGGCTTTGGAGTTAAGGGAGGCTGCGAGGCTGCCGTTCATGCTCTTCGCAGTTACTTTCTGAAATAAAATCCAACATTTCTGAAATTTACAATAATCTTCTCCATTGTTACGCAGATTTAAGGAAGTTGATGTACCGATCAAACGAGTTGTCATCTAAAGTTGGTTGTCAGCAGGGGGATCTCCTGGGGCCAGCAATTTTCAGTTTGGCTATTAAAATTTCGCCGCGGGAAAGTGCATATATTTAAACCATTTCAATGTGCTTCGTCATAGTCGCTCAACTATTCAATTAAATTAAATTACTGAAATTTCTATAATGTATGCCTACAATATTTGAAGAGTTCTCACAATTCCATTATCAAAAACCGGGCAAGAGCATGTCGGACCATGCTCAGTGTAAGGTTCCGAAGCCGTTAAGAACTACAAACATAAAAATCATCAAGTAATAAGTAATTTTCTATTTAAAGTCAATTGGTGCCGTCTTAGATGATTTTAGTAGGTATAAACACACTTTAATCGCCTGTATCTCAAGAACATAATTATGATGTCTACTTAGTCGTGATAGTTCTTTAAAGTTCGTCATATGGTCTTTCATGTACGTTTTTTTCAGATTTTTTGTATTTTGGCTGTAGGGGGAGAACACGAGTCTAACAAAAAATTGCGCTTTAAAGCTTAATATTTCATAAACGGATTACTAAATCAAAAAACTGTTTCCACACACCGGTAATATTTTTGAAAGACCTATCCAATGACACCCCACACACTACAGGATAGACGAGAAAAAAACTAAATCCCCACGTTACGTAAAGGGAAGGTACCTACCATAAAAAAAAACTCTTTATTGTACTACTTTGTTGGAGTGATTAATATGCATACCTATTCATGCCAAATTACAGCTTTCTAGTACTAAGAGTCTCTGCGGTAGACTGCGGACGGCTGGACGGACGGGCGGATGGACGGACGGACGGACGGTCATGGCGAAACTATAAGGGTTCCTAGTTTGACTACAGAACCCTAAAAACTGACTTGGTGACATGGGACCACCTCGGGAACGTACCCTATCGAACATTAAAAATATTTTTCAAATTCAATCCCGAATTGTCGGAGTATTAGCGTAATAAACACACAAAAAAAAGTTGAATTGAGAAACCTCCTTTTATGAAGTTGGATAAAAAGGGAATTCTACTGCGGTGCACACTACGCACGTGGCGTGTGTCCTCCACCAATGGGAATTCTTAATTTCTTAGCCTCGCTCAGCCCGGCTTTCCTATTTGTGCATTTTTCCTCGTACACCGCTCCGCTACCTTGCACAGATGTGGTGGATACTCACCCTAAAGATTCATTCATTACCTAAAATAGTAAGAAAATTGAAATGCTGTTTATTCATTTTTGCTTACGTAATATCCATCCCCGTGCAACTCTGCTTTATCAATTCGCAAATTAGCGTAACGGGCCAAATAGCATTGGGTAATGAATTTCCTTGATTGAATAGGCACCGTGGCCGTGGTGACTTATCGCTTTCCAATTATAATACGCCAACAAGCAGGTGCCGCGCACCCGCCCGCCTATCTATTAATTTGGGCATATGGAGTCAACATGATTACGATTTTGGTAAGTAAAGATTGACGTACCTACAAAGGTAAATGGCAAAGCATTTGAGTTGTTTCAATCGATTTCCTGACTTAACTTGGTGTATGATTTTCACTTTTCTTCTTTTTTAGGGATCTATAGTGGTATATGCTCTTCTTTTTTGCATCTTTAATTCACAAGCTTTTTGAATAGGAGAACTCTGCCCTTTTTTTTTTTTGCTGACACCTCGGTTACCTACCTATTATTGGACCAGTGAACTAATTCAAGGTAAAGTTATAGATAATTCTACAATCACTAGGTGCTAACAGCTGGTATTTTTTGATGCCAATAATTAGGTGTTATATACCCTACACAAAAATCTGTTACAAAATATTTAATAAGATAACAAATAAAAATATAAACATTAAAAACCAAGTCAAAAATACCACCAAATGTTAGAAATTTCACGCATAACGTATTGTTTTTAAGTTATCATTTATCATCCATGTTACCATCTTATCCATTAACCTACCGCCAAGCAACAGTGTTCGCATTGTTGTGTTCCGGTGTAGGGATAAGATAACCGGTGTTATTACTAGCATAGAGGCATCTCATCTTAGTCCTCAGGGTTGGCAACGCATTTGAGGTCTTACGATTGCAGTCTTGTAATTATATTATTGAGAATTCAAATGTCTATGGGTCTCTCCGCTCACCATAGGCATTGCCATAAAAATGAAAATGAAAAATTGATCAAGTTTTATAAAAGAATGAACTTTATATATTTTTAAAGATTTTTTTTTATATCTCGGAAGCTAAGATTAATAAGTAAGCATTTGATCACGGACTTAACGAAACTGCCGTAGAAATAAATTAAAATGTAGGTAAACGAGATCTAACCACAAACAGTTGCATAAACCTTAAATTGCCCTTCTCAGCAGGCACACGAACATCGGTCACATATGTAAAATAAGAGTAAAATACGAGTATACCTACTACTAAAGGCATAGAAGGAGCGATAAAATAAAAGGCAACATACAGATAGCTGATATAGTCTGGCAAATGAAAGATGAGAATGAAAACTTCACTTACGCGGCAACACTGATTGTCAAAACCTATGATAATGACATATAGTGTTGCCGCGTAAGTGAATTTTTCATTCTCATCTTTCATTGCCAGACTATATGCATAGATTGGACAGTCTTATTGGGATTCAGATAGGGCCTGACACGCTTTATAAGAGGAAAAAGAAAAGATTTCCATGTTTTATCTCTATCACCGACCGAGCATTTTTTCATAGTCAGATTAAAGGCACACTTCAAACTGTAAGCAACATGTGTGCCAAATGGAAACCGGTCAAATTGTGTACTTTAATAAATGGTCATTTTGACGTCATTATATCTATCTCTTACCCCTGGTCGCTCGATGTTATACCTATAAATACTATATAATCTATGGGATTCAGTGTGCCTAAAAGAGACATTTCTATATGCTTAAATATCATGGTCGTACACTGTGCACACTGTTACATACGAGTATGTCAACTATGTTTATGAATGCAGATATTGTATAGATCACAGGCTAATTAAATTTACACCAGGGACGACCAAACAATTGTATCGACATCGACATAATTTAGTTTTAAAAAATATATTAAGGAATCATTAAGTTTTTACCTTTCACGATGTTCACACATACCTAATTAAATTATTCTAAGATGGTACTTGATTGTGTTATAATATTAAATACGGGTATAGGAATAAAATAACAGTACACAGTACCAGTATATAAACCAATATTTTACAAATAATAATACTTCGTACTGATTTATAGATAACGAATTAAACGTCACTATTATAACATTTATAACATAGATATAACAATACCCATGAAATTTCTGGTTCAATATTGCTTTTAAGATATTTAAATTTATACACATGATTATTTACTTTAGATGATAATTGGTAATCTTCATTTCTATATGCCGTCACACCGGTAAAACCAATTTATTTTATTTAATTTTCTTTTTTCTTTCGGGTGGCCATATTTTCCATTCCTATGAAACATAACTCATAAATCGTTGTATAAAAGCAAATAAAACAATCAAGAAGTCGTAACGGCAGCTTGCTAATGATAGTCAACATTAGAGTACAATCGAAGATACTGTTAACTGTACATTTACAATCGAACGTAAACCTTATCGCAACGTATTAAAGTCTATGGGTGTTCAGTTAACAGTGTCTTCGTTTGTACAATGACATACTCGTACAAGACTAAAAAACATAGCACTAACTCATAGAATAAGAACTATAGGCATAAAATAAAAGGCAATGGTCGTACACTGTTGGTGTTTCACACTGTTGCATAAGTATTATATTCTACGACCATGGTGACTTGTTGGTGACTAAGTAGTTGGTGACCAGATTACGCGAGTTGCAACACCTTTGTGTGAACGGCAAAAACCGGACTCCACACAAAAAAAACAGAAATTCTCGAAAATTTCAGTATGTTCAATTAGTAAAAAAAGGAAAGATCCTTTTTTAACTAATTGAACATACTGAAATTTTCGTTATTTTTAATAGTAGTAAAATGAAAACGTATGGCGACCATCTTCATTTAATGCATGACTGACTTTTGCAGTGCTTATTCTCCACAGGGGTCTTCTCTTGGGAAGCGCAAAAAACCAATAGAATTTAATTATTTATTTATTGATTTTTTCAGATATTTTCTCTAATTATCTACACGAACGCCTTATCACCGCAAATTCAAAACGACACTGAAAGAGAAATTCAAAGCATACTTAACAAATACCTCGATAAAATACCAGACATTGACACCAAATACGTCCTCAACGAAGGTCTATCAAAATCAATTTCGAAGTATTTTAAAGGCAGAATAAGCGCGTTGCCGCTGTTTAAGATAAGCCTAAAGATAGACCGCACGCCCGTGAGAATCCCTTGGGTGCTAGGCAGCCCCGGCGACCAGCCGCCGCCCGCGCCGCCGGACGCGAGCGCGGCCTCGCCCGCGGCCCGCGGCCCGGCGGCGCACCCCCACGCCAAGCAGTACCACATCAGAATAGATAAGGACCAGATGGGCGACACCAAACAGAATTAAAAATCACATGAATTCTTCATTCTATCCAGTTATTTAATTCCTGTAACCCTTTCAGTGCGCATGACGCCGTGGTCGGCGCCATGCCGTTTGCAAGTCTACCACCGTACTGATGACGCTAGTTCGACGCCACAACATTTTTGCATTTATATAAATATAAGTAGGTACATCATTAACAACATTAAAGTTGTTGGTATTCTGTAGCTCTACCTACCCCACACCGGGACTGAAGGCGTGACGTTTTGATAATGGGTATAAAAAATTGGAGATAAGTAAATCGTTCGTTATACGTTAATTGAAATATGCACACTTACTTAATAAATTCATTCAATTGTTTTATTTTACCCCTTTAAAATTATTTTATTATTTTGTACCTTCACTAAGACATAATTAGCGCTTGATTTTTATATGGCTGTGTTTGAACGTTAGGTACTGAATGAGAAGTAGGAGTCGAAACTGAGGGCTACAAAACAGGGGAAGCGGATATCAGTTCTGAAATTTAGTCGAAGACCCTGAAGCAAAATTCCTACCGCAAATTCTAATTTTTTAATTAGCTTATTATTAATATTTTCACATAACTTTGGAAAAAATATGTTAAATAACTCTCGTAGATTATTAGAGCTCCATAAGTAAAAGCTAATGGCACAGTTATTATTTGTAGGCCTCAATAATCCTGAAAAACGCCAAAAAAGCTACCCTAAATTTCGGTGACAGTGCTGTGCTGAAGATAAAAAAACCTACTACAAAGTTAACTTATTTATCCTTAATCATAAAGATAAACCAAGGTTTCATTTTCAACATTTTTTAATAATGTTTTATCCCCCTATTTTACTATTCTGACAATGACAGGTGACAGGTGACATTTTAGTGTACATGGCCCAGCTTACATGAAACCCAGTGATGTATCAGCGTGTTAACTTTGCAATGTATACCGAATTGTCACCTGTCACGTGTTACAGGAATTTCTCCACACCGCTCCAAATAATTACAAAACTCACTCTTATTTTGCCGACTTGTAAAATTGTTAATACATGTTTTTTATTTAGCTATCACAGAAAACCAAATGTAATGTATACATAAAATATACTTTTTCTCTAATTTAAGGTTGATTAGTGCCATGGTATAGTTCTCATTATTAAAAGAATATCATTATGGGGATGGTTCATACCGTTCATCAAAACTTATGGATCACCCTTCGTAGTGTGTCTTCCTCGGATTTCGTGCCAGTCCGTTAATTTATGAACAGCGAGAGCGACGCTCCATCAATTCCATAGTGTTGTAATTTTTCAAGCACTGCCTGATCAGCAACATCAAAGCCATTGAGATGTCGTTGAACAACCATCGCGGTAAGCATACGGGCTATCGGATAGGGTGTCTGTTGAGGTAAGGTATTTTGAAAGGCGTCTGCTAAGACCGCACTCAAAGACCTTCGCCATCGCTGGGATTATTAAAACTGGTCTATAGCCGTCCTTATCGTTTCGCTTCCTTTTGCCCTTGAAGACAGGGGCGACTTTACTTATCTTAAAGGGGGTGGGGTATAAACCTCCTATTATAGAGCGGTTAAATAGCTCCGCAAAAGCAATAGCTAAGGAACCTGAGACGGCCTTTAACCGTTTCATGCCGATTCCCTACCTACGTCTTTGGACGCCTTAAATGAGATATGCGACGATATTAGGCGGCAGACTTCATGCGGGCTGAACAGTTGAAGCCTCAGCGAGCTCACCGCACGCGGCTGTTGTCCCTAAAAATCTAGCATTCATCGCATTCAGTCCATGTTCCTTACTTAGAACTAAGAATTTTGACCCATCCGCATTAAATATGACATCAGTTACATCTAATATTGGGCTATCGTTTTTCCCACGTTCTTTATTCACAATGTTCGATTGTTTTAGAGTTAAATGTTATTAAACTATTATAATAATTTGATTTCTTATTCTTAATTGATTCATTATAGTAAATTTTCATGTCAATAATTTTCGCATTAACTAAATCGTTACTCGGATTTTTATTACTTATTTCTAGCATGTCAAACAATAGCGATTTGTGTAGCTTAACGTCATCGGTAATCCAAAGTAAGCAACGGTTTCATGCAGCAACTTTCTTTCGGAGTGAAAAGCATATTTCAAGTTTATTGGATGTGCTATTTATAATAGCGTCCGCCAAATTTGAGGCATCAGCATTTTTAACTGGCATTACTTCCAATCAATACTATCTAAGGCAGCAGTAAAGTTAGCCTCATTCATTAAGGAATAATTTCTAACATAAGTAGGTATGATGACTTTGTCGATAGCCCGTATTTTGCTCTGATGGCGAAGTAGTCGCTGAGGTTCGTTACAACAGTGGGCCGAGCATGCTGCAACGGGACTTAGTGTCAAATATTATTATGAAATTAAAATGACAACTACCCGGGGATTAAATTGCTTAGTATTAAAAGGACTCAAATCACACTAAACATACTATTATTTTAAACCTTAGTTCTTCATACTTACGTTGGAATATGGAATAGACTAATTAAATTCCCTACCCTATGTCTAAAATTATCCAGTGGCAGCGTGCTCGGCCCACAGGTGTGACTACTACACTGACTACGGAGCCTGATGATGATAGGTTTAAGTACACGTGGTCCAGGCAGGTGGACATGGTAGCAGTGACGCAAGTAAAAAACTCGACCTCATTCACTAGGCCATGAGTGGAAAGCGTATCCGACCATCTTTTCAGATCTGCATTAACCTCGCCTAAGGAATTAACATAAAAATCACCTTATTGAGCAGCCGTTCCAGGCCTTAAAGAAAATCGTACACGCTAACTAAATTCGTTGTATAGATGCAGATCAATGTTATGCCATAATAATAGAACAAATCTATTGCAGAAATTTCACATCGTTCAATGGACATGTACTAGATCTATATTTTCGACGCACTTAACATTATCACGTGTAATAATGCACGAAGCGCCATGCAAAGTGTTAAGTATTCCTACTATACATCGATTTGAACACAATTTAGCTTCGGTAATAGCAGCCAGTGCTCCGTTATCGCGAGGATAGAAGACACGAGATAGGAAGTACTTCTAACCGGAGTGTTTGGTTTTCCAACGCGACTATATTTTGGTGGCATACAGTTATTTGGTGGTATCGCAAGGCATTCGGTACATCCGTGGCGTATAATTCCTATCGGTTCTCGGCGCGACTGTAGCAAACTCTTATCTATCCAATGTTTAACCGCTTTTTGTAATAACCGCTTTCCGCTTGTCGCCTACTATCTCTTCCTTCTGTGTGCATGTACTTTCTTGCATTGTGAACTCTCGTTACTCGTGTGCCTTGCCAATTTAACGCAGTGAGAAGTGCTTGGGACTTTTAATGCTTATCCAGCTGATACCTGAGTGAGTAACGAACGTGTTTGCATTAACTACACGACTGCCGGGCCGGCGGGTGCAAGAGTGCGCCCTTCAGTCAGTTCTTGGTTTGCCGAAATAATGCATCAATTCATTAATTTAACGATTTGTTTCAGACCCCTCGCTGATGCCGGCTTCGCGCATCGAGTTTAGCGAGCTTTTGTTTACCTTGCACTGTTCGTATATAAGTGTGTAGGTTGTCCGTCTAATTCTGCAAGTTAAATTTGCCCCCTTTTTCCGGTTTCCAATTGAGCTGAAATTTTGTACACGAGGGTCTAACTGAAAGTTTCGGGAATAGAAAAAAATATGCAGTTAAATTGAATAAAAGTATTTTTATTGTTTTTCAAAGTATTCTCCTTTATATTTTATGCACTTTTCCATGCGATCATACCAGTCACGCACAAAGCACTTATTGAAGTCTGAAGTAGGGGTCGACAAAATGAACATTTTTAAAGCCTCCACTGCTGCTTTTGGCGTCTGAAACCGCTGAGCACGCAACTTATCCTTAATTTTGGGGAATGTGAAAAAGTCATTGGGGCTTAAGTCGGGGCTGTATGGAAGATGGTCCAATAATTCGACTTTTCCGCCGTTTAGCGTGCGCAAAGTTCGTTTTTGCGAACTAGTGCTTCGACATTACCATTTTTTAGGGTTCCGTAGCCAAATGGCAAAAAACGGAACCCTTATAGATTCGTCATGTCTGTCCGTCTGTCCGTCCGTATGTCACAGCCACTTTATTCCGTAACTATAAGAGCTATACTGTGGAAACTTGGTAAGTAGATGTATTCGGTGAACCGCATTAAGATTTTCATACAAAAATAGAAAAAAAACAATAAATTTTTGGGGTTCCCCATACTTAGAACTGAAACTCAAAAATTTTTTTTTCATCAAACTCATACGTGTGGGGTATCTATGGATAGGTATTCAAAAATGATATTGAGGTTTCTATTATAATTTTTTTCTAAACTGAATAGTTTGCGCGAGAGACGCTTCCAAAGTGGAAAAATGTGTGTCCCCCCCCCGTAACTTCTAAAATAAGGGAATGATAAATGTAAAAATAATATATGATGTACATTACCATGCAAACTTCCACCGAAAATTGGTTTGAACGAGATCTAGTAAGTAGTTTTTTTTTAATACGTCATAAAAACATTGATCAAAGCTACAACGAACTTTTATATTATGTTACTTGCTGCTACGGAACCCTTCATGGGCGAGTCCGACTCGCACTTGGCCGCTTTTTTTTTTTATTTACTCTTGTTTTAAGCTATGCACTAAAACAAAGAGTTTGCATATTCAACCACTTTATTTATTTTTTTTATTACGTAATTTTAGCATTGAATTTATATAAATAGTTAAAAAAAAAAAAAACTTAAGTACCTATTATTTAGTAACTATTAAAAAGTTATCTGATATTAAGGCCATATTAAGGCCCCAGCACCGAATAACGTTATATGTGACATTAAAATGGTTTCTTTTGATTTGGCTGAATGGTCACAACAGTTGCCATTTTATAGTCTGTATCAATTAAAAGTAAAATTGTCTCTTGTAATACTTTCTTACTGAATTATATATGTTGATATTTTTTCGCAAATGTATAAAAAATCGTTTGAAACACGTGCAGAACTTTTATTTACACTCGTCCCGAGTCTTGTCCAGCACTTGCAGCTCAGGACTCTTGTAAAATTACATACTTTCCGCACTACTATACTCATCATGATGCTAAATTCCCCGGAATATATTTAATTAGCTAAAGGGTCAATTTCAAAAAAAAATACATAGTTATGTAACGAAAGTTAGTCGTATAAACTATATGGGTAACTTTCGTTACACAAAGGAATCAATAAAGAACATGTAAGAAAATCAGAATTGAGTTTCATTGATACGATTTAGGAGAAAATGTAAAAAAAAACATATAAAACGCAATACTTACTTATTATAACTTTAAAACTTCTTGTAATGTTTTTTATTTACGTAATATTAGTTCAACGATATTGGCTTAAACATAGTAATTAACGAAATAAATGCAGATTTCTTTATCAGATCCTTATATTTTAAGCATGGAATGGTTATTGTTCTCTTTCATAGCACTTTCCAGAGAGCGTAAGAAAAATAATGCATGTTCCCTATTATGTCTTGTATTAATTGAAGCCTTTGACTATGTACCTTTTTTTTTAAACGATTCTATAACTTGTCTTTTAGACTTAGGCCCGTATAAACCCCTCAGGTGACCTGCGCACGACATTGTGTGCGTAGATTTTTAGACATTACGTGACTTGAAACATTTGGCATAAGGGTGAATCAACTTTTAAGGTACTCCCCAATTTTCGACATGTCTCACTATGTCACCTTAATTTGGTAGAATGCAATATTTTTTTTTGATGTGGTCAATATATTGAATAAATCAGACAATTAAACTTACTTTCTAGCTGACAATTTTATAAATTCTTATATGATTTACACAAATATATCAGGTAACGCAGGGGACGACGTTGTCCCCGGGTTTTGTATGAAAAACGTGCATTTTCCACTGCGTTACCATGTTTTTACAAAATTATAGAATTGGTTTATGATTATGAATAGTGAAATCCGAAAATCTGATTATCTAATTTTAACATGTGTAAACCATTATCAATCTCACATATTCTAGTAAGTTTTTATTAGCGTGTAGAAAAGGAGGACTTTAAAAGTTGATTCACCCATAAAGTGTAATTTTGATGTACAGTCGAAGTCATAAATATGTTTACACTTTAGTACCTAGTCACTTTCATTCACTGAGAAAATTTCATATATAAAAATATGTTATAATAATTATATGAAAATTGTCGGTGTGCTCGGGTTACAACGATATCGCGTTTGACGTGTTTTAGTATTGTTTTTAACTCGGCCCTCATTACTGTCAAGTAAATAGGAGTTATCAAAACGTTGACCATACGGAAACACTTCAAAAGCAATATCGATTTTAGCGTGTAGCATCTCAGCGCTGGGTAAAAAAACTTGCTAGTTTAGTTTCAAACTCCTAGAGGTTCTGTTCAAGTTGTTTTTTGAATACAGTTGTATTTTGAGTTACTACTATTTTAATCTAGCAATGTCAAACTGATCTCGACTTTAAGACCCATCTCAAGATGCGTCAAAAATGACATGTTTTAATATATTCTTGACACTTTTTCGTGTGTTATACAGGGTAATTACTAGCCAAAATTATGCCATTCCCCTATTTTGCGTGGTGATGCGAAGTTCTTGTGTATAGAAGGTCATTGACCCGAAGAGAAACGCCTCAACGTTTGATATTTTAATTAGTAAATACATATTGATGCTTTGCAGGTGTCCTTCAACTATAAGAAAACTATATTTGCGTTTGTAACACCGTTTTAATATGTAAGGCTTTCGTGTAATTGGACAACTGCGTAGCACAACTCGCAAGTAAGGCGAGGCGATGTGGGAGGCTAAAAGTTGACTTGCGCGCGATAATGTTTCTGGAACTTGTTGGCTCTGAGAGAGAGTTTCATCTGCCACTTGGCTTGCACACGCTTCATGAAGTGAATATCACGTGCTTTCCTGAAACAATAATTCATAATTAATAGCGCCAATAGGCCTGATATCGTGTGGACAGATCGATGTCAACGCCGGGCAGTGCGTGTCGAAACACCTGTCACTTACTTCGCAGCGAGCGCCTGCTCCTTGGGGGCCCAGCCAAGTACCCGGTACACTCCAAGCAGCCTGTGCAGCTTACGGTCGCCCTTCTTCACCAACGCTGTGCTTTTCCTCGTCAAGTTCTGTTTGTAATATCTGCAAATAACATCGTTAAATTAATAATTATAATACAAGTATAAGTGTTGCGAAATTCAATTTCAATTCAATTTCGTAAAGGGTTATTATATTACCCGAAAGTTTTGCTCTCGAGTGTAATATTACACTCAAGAGCAAAACTTTCAGGTCACTATAATAAATTATAATATTTCGAAAACGAATACACCTAACCTAGCTACGTAAAATAAATTGAACCTTATAGACAATTTAATCCTCCTTAATTACAGGTATTAAAACTTATTGGTAACATGAAATAATGACATTTTTTTTTTATTTAAAACAAAATTATCATTTATGAAATAAAGAACTTTTCCCTTTTTCCATTTGTTATTGCTTTTTTTTACGTTCTGTCATAAAATGCATATATAAAAAGGGTCCCAAATGTTCAGTGGTCATTATTAATGTAATAAATATGTCCATTACACCCAAAGAATGCACGAGAATCCTTACAATACTGGAAAACGGCCGAAGCCAGCGAGATACTGCAAGAATTGCCGGAGTGACGTTGTCAACAGTACAGCGTATTGTTCAGCGATTTCTAGAAACTGGTTCGAACTTACGCAGACCAGGAGGAGGCAGACCAACGGTACGGGAGGATCGATATCTAGTCAATACTATGCTTCGAAATCGATTCCTTACGGGAACTGCGTTGACACAACAATTTTTACGGCTTGGTGGGAGCAATCCTAGTGCTTGGACTGTAAGACGGCGACTTGTTGAAGCTAATTTGAAACCCCGCAAATGGCCCTAAACTGGAAAGGCACCATCGCACAGCAAGACAAATTTATGCACGCGAACACTCAGATTGGACACCTGAAGGTTGGTCAAGAGTTGTGTCCTCAGACGAATCAAAGTTTATGCTGTATCAACACGACGGAAGGGTGAAGGTGTACCGAAGGCCAGGAGAACGATTCATGCAAGCCTGCATTGCAGAAAAGGTTGCAAACGGTGGCGGTTCGGTACTCGTGTGGGCTGGGATTTCTGCAGAAAGCCGAACAGAGCTAGTACTGATCGAAAACGGTACTCTAAATGGCGTAAGATACGTGGAAGAAATCCTAAATGAGCATGTCGGTCCATTTATGGCAAGACTCGGTGAAATGCTATTTTCATGCATGATAATGCCCGTCCCCATACTGATCGTGTAGTACAAGACTACCTGAACAATGTGGGTATTAGCCGCATGGAATGGCCGGCCAAGAGCCCAGATCTCAACCCGATCGAGCATGCCTGGGATGAGCTTGGACGACGAGTAAGGCAACGAGTACCTCCTTCAATGTCGCTTCGCGAGCTCCAAAACGCGTTGGTAGAGGAATGGGAGAACATTCCTCAACTGTGCTTCAGAAACTTGGTGTACAGCATGCCGAATCGCATCGCAGCTGTGCATGCTGCACGTGGAGGCAATACCAAGTATTAAAATTTGTCAAATTTGGATAATTATATAAAAAAAACAATATTTTCAATTTTGTTTTTTCAAGCAAGTGGATGCCATTTTTACTTCTTTTCTTTTTTTTATAAATTAAACGAACATTTAGTATTAATTGTAATCCATTTTGTTTAAGTGACATTAAAATGTCTTTAAAGTCCAATTTATTTTATTAGACTAGCTGTACTAGTTTTTGAGATATTGCAATTTATGTTAGTGACACGAAAGTTTTGCTCTCGAGTGTATTTAAGCATCTTAAAAACATTAAAGGGCAAAGTATTCGCAGCGCCCTTTGACAATTTAAACGATTCGCAAAGGCGAAAACAGTACATTGTGCATCAAGGGAAGTAAGACAACGAGAGTATTAGAAGCCCGACGCCGTAGGCGGAGGGCTTTTAATGACTCGAGTTTGTTATCCCCTTACTGCCCGTGATACACACAATGTTTTTCATCACATTTGCAAGGAAATAAAAAACTTTGACTATTAAAGAAAACAACAATCAAAAAATTAATGGCACTCGACTCGCTAAAAGAGATTGTCAACATGACAACTCAACATTTTTCAATATTGTGTTCCACAGATAATGCTAAGAACTGCCATTAGTTTTCAAACTTGACAGGCCATACTGCCAGATTGCACCGATGTCTCTGAAATAAAAGTAAAATATAAATAAAATGCAGTTAAATATACCGTTTTATATACAGTAAAATTGGTTTGTAGCCAAGTTTTGAATATAGGAAATAAACCTTGGCTGATTTTACACCTCCTTAGTCTAAAACGATGTACTAGTGGGTTCTATATTTTAAAACTAAACCCATTACTCCCTCGGGAGGTAAATAGGCTAGGACTGCCCTATAAGCCTGCGTGTTATAACACCCTTTCTGAGCATGAGTGATGAAAATAATATTTGCGCTTGCCTGACGTTACCAACGATAACATTACAAGATTGCTGAAGCAAAATATTTGTTTACAGGCACTCTACTAAAATTAGTACAGTGCGTAACATAAATAAATAAGATCATTTATTTAATGTGATGTCATGTTAACTACCGACATCATCATAACACAACAGAAAGAACTACAGTACTAATTTATACGCGCAAAAAAGTATAATAAAATGTAACCATACTTTTTTAAATATTAATACAATTAAGATGTTTCTTGCTGAATAAGGAATAACAGTTTAATACACGACATTACTCTTGAAGCAACGCATAATGAGTACATAATTTAATGAATAAAAATCCATGTTAATGCGTTCGTAACTATAAATATTTTTAACCTAAGTACCTCTTTCAAACCAATACAAACAGGGGGAGCTCTCGATTCATTACGTTCGTATTTATTTTGATGTTTTCATATTTACATACAGCATTCATGGTTAGTTTTACAAAGGATAAGCAAAGAAACCTCGCTGTTTCACAATAGAGAAACTAAATATATCCTCAGAACTATTATTTGTGCCTATTGTAGGGTAATATTGCCACACCGCTTTCATCATGCATTTAGCAATGAACAACAAAATATCAAGCGTCGACGTCCACGCTTTCCCGAACAATAAGGCCGAATGCGGGGCGCATTCGGAATATTAACAAGTTGCCAATAATTGTATACAATCAAATAAAATTAATAGAATACGGTGCGTAAGCTATTAAAAGCCTTTGGGTTTGTACATTTTTCTCACGATCTCATGTGAGTCTTTCGTACGAGAGTTCCGTATTTATTTCATAGCAAAATTAATATTTTCACGAACCTATTTCTGATGTTATTGACCATAACTAGTGTAACGAATTTATCGAAAAGTAATGCTGGTACGAAATATTTACTCCGGCCGTTGCCGCAACTGCGATTCGCAACCAGATGCGAATTAAGATAACTTTTTCCTTAACCGCAACTAGGCAACCTGACGTTTAAGTTTCGCAACCAGTTGCGACAAAAGATTTTATTACTTCTCATGCTCCTAAAGTCCTTCTTCATGCTGGGTACAGGCTGCATAAAATCACATTTTATGCACTAGTGCATAAAGTGTTGTCTCCATCTAGACTAAGACGATTAAGCCTACAGCCAGACAGACGAGATGACTCCACTAAATAAACTTGTTATTTGACATACATACATACATAACATCACGCCTTCATTCCCATAGTGGGGTAGGCAGAGCTTCAGAAATACCAACAACTCTAAAGACTTACTGATATTTCTGTAACCACATTTTGCACTAACGGGCTAAGAGGTTTACTAGTGTATTAGTGACAGGTTGCAAGCCCAACAAATAACATTTAGGTAATAATTAATTACACATCGGTAATTTTATCTGTTATAGTATTTCAAAGTCTATTTAAATAATAAAACTGTAAGTAATGTCTACTTCCCACGTGTTTCCGACTTAATCCAACATGGAATTTATATCAACTAAGCGAGGAGGCTTGAAAATGGTGCACGATGGCCACCAGTCCCACCGTAAGAAAGTATACACGAAAGTTAATTCATTTTGGAAATGCTGCAATGTAAAAGTGTGTAAAGGAAATTTAACGCTAAATACGCGGAATGAAATAATAAAATCTAAGGCACGCAACACGAACTGTAAAGCTAACTTCACTAAAAACATGGTACTAAAAGAGTTTGATGATCTCAAACGGACAAGTAGCTGTAGTTTTGAATCTATACAACAACAATATGATAAAACAGTAAAACAAATAAAATGAAATGTGCAACATTTAAAAGTGTTAAAACAGGATTATACAATGAAAGAAATAAAATTCTAGGTGCTACAGAGGTACTTTTTAAAAATACTGACGACGTAGTTATCCCTACAAAGTATCAAAACTTTTTACTTGCTGACTATGTGAAATAACAATGGACTTCGAGCTAGCTGCAATTGTAGCAATAAAAAAAGTATTTCCAGTAATTTTATAACGAGGATGCTACTACCATTTTAACCGAAGCCTTTTACCACCCTCCGTTTAGTCCAGATTAAGCCCCTAGCGACTATTTTCTGTTCAGTCATTTTAGGAAAGACCTAAGAGGAAAGTGATTTAGAAGTGATGAAGAAATGAAAACCTGGGGCTTAGAACTTCCGAAGACACACCGATTTTCGTCGCTGAGCAGCTGACCCCGAAGGCCGCACGACTCCACTTCCTCGCGCGGGAACTCAAAAAGGCGGGGCTGTACAAATACTGCTGGACAGCGTACGGTAAAGTTTATCTAAGAAAAGACGACAACTCTCGTATCTTACACGTTAACAATGAGCCTCAAATTCATAGCCTTTCTAATGAAAAGTGACTATATTTCATATATTCCATATTAATTAATTTTTACACTTTTTCCTACAAAGTGATGTTAGTATTTTTCATATATTGTTATGTAAACACACCCTTACACTTTCGCATACACATACACATGTCTATATTAAATCAATATAATAAGATTGAAAATGCACACAAACATACACACATTCTCAACTCACACATGAGCTTTGTAAAGTATGAAACCAGTACCTACCGGACATCAAGCGTTTACACTTTAAGCACAACACTCATTAACACACACTGCTTTTGTCTTATCGTTAAATAATGGATAGTCAAACTATAAATACTATAAACGAACTAGATAATAGTGAAATAGCACATTCAGTAAAATGTGATGTACAGGATCTTAAAAACCATGTCCCCAGCGTTGATAAAAAGTTAACCATAATCTCGCAAAATATAAGAAGCATTTATTGTAACTTTAATGACTTTATAATTACACTCACGCAATTAAATATTGATATTGATATCATAATATTAACAGAATGTAGACTAAATGAATATAAACCTATTCCTTTTATTCCTAACTATACATCATTATTTACTACTCATAACATTAATCAAAATGGCGGTGTAGTGATTTACGTACATAACCATTTAAAGGCCACTGTGGGTGAGATTAAACTTGACCATGCTTCAAGCATACAAATTAAAATAAATAATATTATAATTCTTGGTATTTATCGCTCTCCCTCAAACACTAATGCATCTACCTTCATTTATTCCCTAAATACCTACCTAGAAACCATAAAATCTTGCAAAAATATAATATTAACCGGTGATATCAATATAAACCTCATTCCTCGTCAGCAAGAATCATCTCAAGAAGTGTTGAACAGAGAACAATACCTAAACATGCTTTCTACATATGGCTTACTTCCTGCTCACTCCTTACCCACGAGAGAAAATAGCTGTTTGGACCACTTTATGATCAAAACTGAACGTAGTAAGCTAACAGCATTTACAGCTATTCTAAACACAACAGTAACAGATCACCTCACCTTATTTTTGTGTCTAACAGATCGTAAAATATCTAAAACCAGTCTCAAAACAATTGAGACTTACGACTATGACAAAGCTGTTAATAACTTACGAGACCAAAACACTGATGGCCTACTATCCAGTAATGACCCACACTTTGTAATAGAACAATTAATAAAAAAACTTCAGTATTCACTCAACGAAAATAAAAAGATAAAACATATACCTAAAAGTCATAGAATCATCAAACCATGGATAACTCCTAGTATCCTACGTTGCATTAAAAACAGGAATAAAATGCAATTAAATCTTCGTTCTGATCCGCAAAACCAAATCTTGAAAATCACATATTCGAGGTACCGCAATTACTGTAATAACTTAATTAAGAAATTGAAGCGAAAATATGACCGAGAACAACTAAATAAATCATTAAAAAACTCAAAAGCCCTTTGGAATTCAATTAAGACCATTACACACTACAAAATAAATAAAACTGGTAATTCTGAACTTTTAAACATTAAATCCTCTCCTTATGAATCAGTCAATCATGTAAACAACTTCTTTGCTAATGTAGATAAGAACCTAGCTGATGATATCCTAGCTAGTGGTTCATCATCCTCGTCCAATAGCTTTACTAATTTACTACAGTCTAATCCCTCTTCATTTGTCCTTACTGATACTGACCCTCAGGAAGTAGATAAAATCCTTATGAGCTTAAAGTCTGAAAGTGCCCCAGGTCCTGACAGCATCCCTACCAAATTCCTTAAACTTGCTAGACCTCTAATTGTTCCAGTGGTTAGTCATCTAGCAAATCTATGTTTCGGAAAAGGGGTTTTTCCCACTGCACTTAAGCAATCTATTGTCACACCGGTGTACAAGGGTGGTAAGAGAGACGATGCCAACAACTACAGACCCATCTCCGTTCTTTCTGCAATTTCAAAAATTATAGAAAAACTAATAAACAACAGGTTAATATCATATTTAAATAAATTCGCAATACTTTCTAATTCTCAATTTGGCTTCAGGCAAGGACGTTCTACTGAGGACGCTGTACATGCACTTACCTCCTTAATAACGGAGCAAGTTGATAAGGGAGATAAGTGCATGGCAGTCTTCTTGGACCTTAAGAAGGCATTTGACACTGTTTCTCTTCCAATTCTGGTACAAAAATTGGATCACATCGGGGTTAGAGGTAAACCTCTGGATTTGCTAAGTGATTACCTACATGGTCGAGGTCAGCAGGTTAAGGTTGATGGTTATATTAGTCAGAGTTCTGACATCTCCTTTGGTGTCCCTCAGGGAAGTGTACTGGGACCGACTTTATTCCTAATTTATATTAACGACTTAACTAATATGAGTGTAGGGAATGGCTGTGTTTTTTCATATGCAGATGGCACAGTAATTGTGTTTAGTGGTAAATCATGGCATAATACTTTTAGTAATGCTGAAAATGAGCTAAATAAAATCAGTGCCTGGCTTAACTCTAACCTTCTCACACTAAATACCTCGAAAACGAACTACATCTGTTTTACTAAAAATATAACTACGCAACCATCTAGTAATTATCATCTTAAAATTCACTCTTGTAACCTAAATGATTCTTCAAATTGTAATTGTGCACAAATAAAGAAAGTTAATTCTACTAAATACTTAGGAGTTATGCTCGATCAACGCCTTTCCTGGTATCCACATATTGAATACATTAACAATAGAATCAGAAAACTCATCTGGATATTTAAAAACCTAAGGCATATTACCAATAAACCCTTACTCAACCAAATATAATGCCCAGTCGATAATGAGTTACTGCATAACCATATGGGGTGGTGCCAAAAAGACCAAATTCCTAGAAGTAGAGCGGGGACAGAGAAGTCTAATTAAGGTTATGTATTTTAAACCGTTTAGATATCCCACGAGTGACCTTTACGTTACATCTAACTTATTATCAATGAGAAAATTGTACATCCTCCTAACCATAGTAAAAGTACACAAATCTTTAAAATTTAACCCACTCCTGTTAACACGAAGAAGGAAACACGATGTAGTCCCACTCCTCCCTAGTAACTCTCAATTTTCCAGTAATCAATTCCCTATCCTTTCCGCTCGTATTTATAATAGAATAAATAAAACTATTAATATCTATCCGTTAAGACTTTTTAGTTGTAAGAAAACTGTGTCTGATTGGCTTAAAACTCTCAGCTATGAAGACATCGAAGCCATCCTGAATTAAAACTGATTTGATTTAATGACAATCTACATTCACACACACACACACACACACACACACGCACACGCACACGCACGCACACACACACACACACACACACACACACACACACACACACACACACACACACACACACACACACACACACACACACACACACACACACACACACACACATGCTAGCGCGCACGTGTGCTCACTCCAATACACAAATTTCTTAATAATGCGATTTTAGACTGTTAAAAAAATGTTAATGTTGTTAATTCTTAATGTTGTTTATGTTTAAGTATAAAGTATATTAAATTTAAAACCATATGTTATGGAAGAGCGGGGTCTCCTGTCACAGGTATTCTTTTACTTACTAGGAGATTCCAACCTTTGCACAATTTTATGTACCTACATTTATACAAAAATAAACATTTTTCATTTTTCATTTTCATTTTCATTTTCATTTTCATTTTCAAAGCGGCAGTAGAAGAGTATTTTCAAGGCCAAAGCAAATAATATTTTTTTAACGGCATAAAAGTAGTATACAATAAATGTAAGAAATGCATCGAATTAGAGGGGGATGACATTGACAAATAAAAATAACTTAAATTTTCTAAATTGTTTTTTTCCACCTTAGGCTTAGAACTTTTCAGCCGCCCCTCGTAGAAGTTGGAGAATTTTTTAGGTTTGATTTGATTTGATTTTGATGGCGAAGAATATCTACAAATTACGACGTATCGATAAAAACAGGAAGTTGGCACACCAATTATTAATATCATTCAATAATTAGTATGCCATCTTAATGTATTTTATTAACAAATACTTGATAACAAGTTTTGTTTACCTCATGAGAGAACAA
This sequence comes from Acleris holmiana, assembly GCA_949316455.1. Classification (NCBI taxonomy): domain Eukaryota; kingdom Metazoa; phylum Arthropoda; class Insecta; order Lepidoptera; family Tortricidae; genus Acleris; species Acleris holmiana. Next base: position 16,576,847 of record OX438762.1, on the reverse strand, counting down.
TGGCCAACAATGACACCTGATGGTAGCACCAATTGCAAATCTTCTCCATCCAGGGTTGTGGGGCCTTCCACCTCCTCGTCCACGTCCATGTCCTCATCCTGATCAGGGTAAGATGAACTGTAATAAATTAAAAATGTCAGTATATACCTTGTTCAAAACTTTTACACCTCAACCAGTTTCATAGCTACTTTTTTCAATAATATTTATTTATGAAAGTGCCTGTATTTATCTAAAACTACATAAAGGTACTTTAACTTTGTTTGAACAATGGTTTAATATACCTATAGTCATAATATTCTGCATACTCTGCCAGAGCCAAACCAGCATGTAGCATCTTGCAGTGACCCTTATCAACCATGTGCCCGCGAGCAGCTTCCATAGAGTAGAATGTTCGGCCAGTCTCGTTGCACCAAAGGCACATGAAACCCTGTGATATCTAAAACAATGATTTCAATAACAGTTACCTTTAAAAATACGAGGGTCAAACTCTGGGTACCTGGGTCAAACCTTCGTATCGGTGCCGCTGATTCGGCGGCGACACGAGCATGCCCGATTAAAAATTCTAAGCGGTTAAAGGGTTAAAGAACTTATTGCACGCTGAATTTAGGTGTCGAAAAAATAGCTACTCCGGCTAACTGCTTTCAATAAGATTCGACGAAATTATGTTTTGGGTGATAGTGTATTTGACAATAAGAGGGCTCTTTAAATTTCTGTCTAGTATCATCTTGAAATATTTGAATTTAGCATTCGAAAACAAAAGAATGTCTCGAGATCGGCGGAACCATTTTAGTACAGAGTCAGCTCAAAGTTGACAAGTCAGTAGTGAAAATGGAAATTTCGAAAGAAAATATATGTGCGATAATTTCTTACAACTTCAAAAGGGGTTTAACGCGTTTTCAATGCTTTAAAGAGCTAAGATTTTTAATAATAAAGCACCATGCACCCGGACATTGTTATTTGGAATTTTAACGTGGTTGCTCTATTCTTAGTGATAGGCATCGTGAAGGCCGACCAAAAACAGCTGTAACCCAGGAAAACATTGATGCTGTGCGGCAACTGATCGTCGAAGATCGCCATGCGACATACCGTGAGATAGAAGCTTCAGTAAGCCTTTCAGGGACCAGTGTTCAAATTATTTTACGCACACTTAGGCGTAAAAAATTGATCTCACGCTGAATACCACATTTACTTAGTAAAGATTAAAAAAACGGCTCGCGTTAGATGGTGTCGCAAAACTCTGCGGCAATTCAACCGAGGAGACTCAACAAGTTTATGAAATACTATCCTACGATCCGAATTCTAAACAGCAGTCGACTGTTTGCGTGTTCCAAGATGAGCCAAAACCGACCAAAGGAAAGCTGGGTACGAATCTGAGCGGCTCAGCCTGAAGCATGCTCGCCCCGCGCGGCGGCTGCTCGCGAGCCATTTCGTTGCACATAACCATGCGCGGGTGAGGCAGCGTACTCGCCGCGAGCCGATATTTCAAAATACTAGCAACGTTTATCATAATTCACCGTATTATTAACAAAAAGAACTAGAAATCGCCTCGGTGGTGGAATGACTCAGCAACTTTATCAAAAATGTTCGCGCCTCGCCCACAGACAAGTTAGAACCTGTCGTTGTACCAGCACTACCAGTGGCACGCTCGGATACACGTCTAAATTACTTGAGGCACGCACACTGAAGCGCCTTTGAGCACGGTCAAAAGACCGACTCTCGGCGGCTCGCCGCGCGCCGCTCACCCGCTGCTCGCGCACAGCACGTGAGCGGGTACGAATTTGAGCAAAATAGGTGAGCCGTGCGTGCTTCAACCCGAGGCTGCTCTAATTCGTACCCACCTTAATACCACGCCACGTTTGTAACGAAAAGTGGCCACGTTGCGACCATCGTGCCCGAAGATCGTAAAACAGTTCATGCTGACTGATATACAACTTGTTTACCATAAGTTATTGGCGAGATCCGAAAAAATAACCCAAGACGTCGTATAGTACTACGATAATGCTAGCTCGCACACCGCCCGGCAGACAATTGCGTTATTAAAAGGGCGAAACTTCGAAAATCTGGAACACCCGCCATATAGCCCAGACATCAAAAAAAAAACCCCCTAATGATTTCTTCACTTTTCCAAAATCATGCAACGACTTCGTGTTCAACGGTACCGGACGCCTGAAGAAGCGATTGAGGCACACAAAACGGCCATTTTGGAGACCCCGACAAAAAATAGTTTTTAGTAGTTTTTCCGGAGTAGGTGAGAGGATAGTTTGACTCGGTTCCAAAATATTGCCTGTTCATTTCCAACCCAAGTTTTCTGGGTTTAGTTGATTGCCTAGCCATGTCTTAACTTCTCGGTAAACACGGCGCATAGTAACCACAATTAGGTAAAATAATGGGAATAATTGAAAATGCCATTTCTCTGACCTCCTTAAGTTTTTTATTTTTTTAATAAGATATTCGGATTCAGCATTAATTGTTCTATCTCTCCTGTTTTGGAAGTTGTCGAACAAAAAAAACACCCTGTATGTATGCAGTCGTCCCCATTTTTTTTTTTTACCTTCTGTCGCTGAAACGGCTTAGATTTTATGGGCGAGATGTCGGTAAATTCGTCTCTGATTTCTTTCTGATTTGAAGTGATATGCAAAGATTGTATTGTACAAAAAGTTGAAATAAAGATTTATTGAAAGGGTTATTTTCTGGAAGATGATATTTAACACTTTCATTATTGTTTGTTTTGTTTGTTTTTAATTTCTCAAGATTGTTTTACTTTAAAGGGACAATATTATATAACGTTATAACTGGCACCACTGTTACTTAAAAATCAATAACGAGTCCCTACACAAAACATTTAAAATACAGTTGATCCGTTTAAAAATGACACCTTTTAATTTTAAAATTATAGTTGGAAGAAAATATAATTTCAGGCAGTTACTAAACAAATACAACAACAGGGGATATCCAATACTTTGTATAATGACGAGTTATTGCGTTTTTAATTAATAGTGGTGCGAGTTTGCTAGATTGCAATGAAAGATACACACGCGTGGAGTATTGTCCCAAGAGAATAAGTCTAGATGCCAACCAAATCATGGAAAAAGATATTGAAGACTTTGTGACAAGTAACTCTTTAAGGTTCTTCCAAATACTTGGCATTTCGCCGAACGAGGAGTGGCATTGATGGCGGGGTACAATAAGCTATTAACAACTAATGAAGACCAAAAACATTTGCTTTTAATAGTAAAACAATTCCGAAAAAAGTACCCCAACACCCAGAAATCAAAGTTGTTGTTGTGTATGGATACCTGATTGTGTAGTTGACAAAGATATCTGTTTAAGAGATTGTAACTGCAATGTTTAACACTTGAAAGAGTTTTTTTCCAATAAATCTGATTTTGCATGTAAGACGTTTGTTTAATTTTATTTCACAAAGTTCAAGCTGCGGTAGCGACCTGTACTTATTGTCCAACAATTATGAAAAAAATAATGTTACCTATTTTCATGTTAAATAATCAAAAGAAATGGTGCACCGTTAAAAAATCGAAAAAAAAAATATTTTTGCCATCATCATCATCACCATCTACCACATTGGCCGCATGTGGCCTATTCTGTGAGAATAGGCCACAAGCTGCTTGCTGTGGCAAGATATATCAAAGCTTAAGTGCTACAAAAAGATTCTTACTAATGACATTAAAGTGTTTATAAGCAAACAATACCTTTTCTCCTAAATACAAGAGCAATCCCTTGACATCAACACAGTACTCTACATCTGGGATGAAGAATGTATGCTCTTGGGACATGTGCTTCAGATTTTTTATCATGTTCTTACTGTGGTGTGTACAGAATAGGCAGTCCTGTGGTTTGATGAGTGAGTCGCTGCCTTTAATGCGGCACTCATCCCAATCATCTGAATCAAGCTGTAATAGAAAAATAAAAATTGCTACAAAATCTCTAAGAACCTAGGCTCTGGAAAAAAACTTTGATCCTGTGACATCTACTGTGCAAAAAACTTTACTCACTGAGGCTCTTGATGTAGAATGTTTTTATTACACAGATAAACAGAGAATTTAATGACCCAGCAGACATACTTATCAAACATTTCAATTTACTCCTATCAAAGGTGGACCAGGTTGTTCCTCAGATTTGTATGAGAATAGTGGTTTGTCTTTCTGCAAAAATGATATTCTGATTTGGATATCTTATTTACACTTGTACACCTTGCTTCAGTTAATTCAATCACCATAAATGTAAGTTGATTCAATCACCAACGTCCCCTGGCCCCCCTTCTAAAGCTGCCACTATAGTAACTATAATAATAACCATATCTACAATTTATTTTGATTCCACACAATTTATTTATTTTTTGAATCAGGTGGATAAGTAAATTACAATGGTATCAATCCAACATGATATCAAAATCTATTAGTAAATTTATAAAAAACTTAAATACAAGAATTCAACCTTAGATATGTTAAAGATTTTTAAAAGTAACATTAGCATGAAACTGTATCATTACGCAATCACGCATAAATAGATCTAAGTCACCTCTTCAATATCTGAAACTGTCTCGGCATCTTCCTCTCCAGAGCCACGGGTATTCACCAGCGTATACTTGACTCTAGCGTCAGCAGCTGCAGCCGCGTCCAGTTTCACAAAACTATCAGTGTCAGACGGGTTACTATGCTCCTCTTCCTCAACCTGCGCGCTTTTTTCTAGCGCCATTTTGTGCTTTTTACTGTTCAGGTGGTTGTTGTAAGCGTTCGTGGTATTGAACAACTTTGAGCAACACTTGCAGTAATGTGAATCATCGCGGTTTCCACCCTGCACTTGGTCCCTGTGCTCCTTCACACGAGCATCAAACTCTTCGAGCGTCACGGAGGGAATAGCAGCAACCTTCCTCTTCAAGTTATACCTGTGCCAATCTGATTTGTAGTGATCCCTCTGCATTTCAGGGTTTTTAAATAACACCTGACATGTGTTACAAGAGAATGAATCAGGCATGGTTATAACGAATTAACAACGATTACAGTTTTAATGAACACGTCAGGAATAACAAATGCGTTAATATAGGTCAGGATTTAGGATCAAAACTATTTTCGTATGAATCAGAATTAAATGAGTAGATGTTGTAAAAATGGAGTGAGATGAGCACTCGATATTGTAGGTACTAGTGATCACGTGGTGATATGATATGATAAGGTCAACGTGTTCTTTAGCACCACAGATTGTAAGATTCTTTCTTTGCCCCCGTCGTTTATAAGGGCATATCCACAGAAATATATCGATATAGTCCTGTGGGTATATCTGTCTTTATGGTCTTTACACATACGCTTGGAATCTGTGGTGGTATTTATGTTCAATGATAAAGAAAGAGAATGGATCTGACATACCTACAGAAAAAACGTGCCTACCTAAACTACCATAGCAAACATAAAATGGCGGGCTATCACATGTTTAAGTGCTGCCCCGATTCGATAGTAATAATGAAGTTATCGATAAACAAACCATATAGGTGGGAGGTTCCCAACTCGTCTGTTCTGTACGTTGAGTACTTCGCATGTCCTGTATAAAGATGCAGTAGCAGTGGGATACCTGAAGGGCTTGCAAAACGTCGTCTTGAGCACAACCAGCACGGTGGGCCCTTTCCACCGTATAGGAAAGGAAAGGTCGGAAATGGTCCCATAGAAAAGTTGGAGTGATCTGATGATTAAATCTATGAGTAAACGACGGAACTTCTCAAAAATTGCGGTCATATTTTGCTATTTTCAGCATTTGCATTCCAAAAGCTTTAGGCTAGGTTCACATGAACGCGTGGTTGACGCGGCGCGCGGTACAAGATTATAACAAAGTAGTGCTATCGTATACATGACCGCGCGTGCCACCATGCATCGCAGGCAAGATCTTGACACGAGCCGCCTGTCATATCAACGCTTCGACCGCACGTTGAAGCGCGTTCGTGTCAACCTAGCTTCTTTATTTCGTAAAGTGGAACCGATGATGAAGACTAGTGATGAAGTATTTCACGGGTTCAGTAGGTAAATATAGTTCGAGTGAGTTAATACAATTAAAAGTACAAAGCAACCAAATTATAATTTCTTTCTTAGTTATTCCTTTCATAAAAAGACTCATTAAGTTCTTTTAATGATAAAATACAAGAATCATAAAAAGCAACAAAAATATTAACAATAATTATTAACTTTTGTTTTTATTCAAAACAGTGCCACAGCGTGAGTGAGCCAATAATCTTAACCAGTCAGTATTACCAGCCTTTAACTCCTATTTTTTTTTACAAATATGACTTGTTATATTATCAGACCGTAACAAATATCCGCTCTTACCGGGATTTGAACCCAGAACCGTTGGTTTCATGGGCAGGGTTACTATCAACTAGGTTAACGTGTCGTCAAGTAAACAAATAAAAATATTTGCTGCCGTCTTATATGATTTTTAGTAGTATAAAACTTTAGTCATTACTCATTTCGGAATGAAACTTTCTTAGTATACTTTTTCCCAAAATCCTTAAAAATAGTAGTCCATGATGAAATATGGTTATCTGCTTTCTTTGGCATATTCAATATACGTTCTATATGATACAAATACAAAAAAAAACATGTTATTTTAACATTAATTGTCATAATGAGAAATTCCCAAGATATTTTCGATATTTTAAGAACCACCCTAGCTGTCAAATTCTCCTGCTTGTTTACTTTCAAAATATTGTAAATAAAAGGTAAATCGTATTATAATCTTGAAGTTATCTTGATTTCTGGATTAATAATAATGTACTACATATTTTAGTCCCCCAATAATGACAAAACTGACCAATATTTTAACAAAAACTTAAACTTACCGATTAAATGTTCAATATTTCTGATTTTTGGTGTTTCTTGCACCACATCCTTACAAACTACACTTAAGAGACATTACGTTGAAGTTTCTCTTTCAATCTATGTGTAACTTTTGGCAATATATAATACGGAAAACAAGATATTAATATTTTTTTAAGTGATTTCGGCAAGGTTGACACATCAGATACTTATGACAAGCTAATTCAACATGGCTGACTTTAGGCACGTTAGGTATTTGTATGAACGTCAAATTATAAATGTTGCCATTATTACACTGGCTGACGTACGGTCATCTCTTTTTACTTAGAAACATAGAACTAAGTTAAAAAGAGATAACATTATTTTTGAGTGTTCGATGTCGGAATGCATAGTATTTACATAACTGATTATTTGTATATGTCAACGTGTCATATCCATTCTCTCCTTTATCTGTACCTACCTAGGTAGGGTCATGTAGGGCTATGTTGGGGCACTAGGACTACTTTGAACTTCAAAATTAGAACGTCGTCTATTGTTATCCGTTTTAATTTCAGCGCGTAACCAGTTCGCAAGAAAGTGACGGTGCATCACTAACATGGATTTTTGAAGTTCAAAGTAGGGCAAATTTTGAATCTAACTGACGAAAAATTACTAACTTTAAAATCAATTTGTGAAGCGGGCGGGCCCACCTTATGGATTTGATATGATACACGCATTATGAAATGAAATCCAAAAGGTGAGCCCGCTCGAAAATTAAATCGCTGCACAAATTGATTAAAATAACCAACAATTTTTGTCGGTGAGCTTCAAAAATGGCCCCCTAGGCGCGGTGTACTCCGCTATTACGTCTTGTACTATTAGTATTACTTATTCTATGATTACGTTCTCCGCTACACTTTTTAAATAAATATAGTTAAAAAGAGTTTTCCGCTTGTAATACCAGTACGGGCCCCAGTTCTTACTTTTTTCTAGGTGTATAAATTAGCAGTTTAAATGAAACTTGTGATCGGATTATGTAATAAGTTTAAATGTATCTCTAGCAATATTTGGTTCTTGCATTGAATTTTGTAAAAAATATAAGAATGATAATATTTTCATGCATTGTATAATGACATTCTATACACAAGGGGCTCTACTTTGAAATCCGTAATCGAACTTCGTCTATTGCTATCCCTTATGCTCTCGATGCGTAACTAATTTGCAAAAAGTGACAGGGCGGTCCGAAGTTCAAATTACGGATTTCAAAGTAGAGCCGCTGGACTTCTAATCAGCGCTCAAAACACGCGGAGTCAAAATTGGCGGTTTAGCACAATCTTATATTAGTCGTCTGTTGATCGTAAAGTCGTAAGCATGCCGAAGTGTGCCATCAACAAAAAGTGACAACATAATACCGTACAGGCAAAAAAAGATGGTGTTAGTTACCTCCGTTAAGTTAATTTTATTTATGAAAAATAATACACTTAAAAGTGTAAATAGTTAATTAAAACCATTTAATAAAAGAGCGGTCCCACCTTTTAGATTTGATATCATTACTCCTTTATCATATCAAATCCAAAAGATGGGCGTTAAGTTAATTTAATTCATAAGAATATATTCATATTGTAATAATGTAGTTTTTGTTTTGTATGTATACTTAAAGTGTCATTCTATGGAACTTGCTAACTATGTAAACAAGCCGCCATACTAAAATTGACATTAGATGTCAATTTCAATATATTGTTTGTTTACATAGTTAGCAAGTTCCATAGAATTACAGTATACGTAATCTAAACATGCTTTATTTTTATTCTCTCTTCAAAACTTAACTTTCTCTGTAAACTTGTGTCTTCCTTAGGCACCCCACAGATGATCAATTTATTTGTGCAATAAAAATCACACTGATTGCCCAAAGTTTTTGATCGTTTATGGCTATGATTGAAGTTTGCGCAATCATTTTATAAAAGTTTGACAGAGTTGAATTTTGTTTGTGCCGTCACGTGTGATTGTCTGTAGTAGTAATTGCCCAATTTACCGTTTCATTCTTTATTATTTAATTCAATTATCAGCGCAATTGCAGCAGCCAAATCGTTGGTTGTCCGACATCTTTTATAATATCTCAATGTACCTATCTGTTTTTTACGTGACGTTGAGCCTAATAACTCAGTTTTTGTTTTTCATAGATCATTAACCATAGATCATAATGATTGAAGATTGACTCAATCAATTGACACGTGTAGTGCTCCTACACCACCTTTTGTCACCTGTTTCATTGATTGTACAAAAATACGATTGCGCAAACATTTTGTAGGTCTGTGGGGGGCCTTAATCCTTGGCGAAATCATAGTGGTGGCCACAGATTAGAAGGGTATGTCTAAAGACCTCACAGACTAACTACTAAGGGATACTACGTATGGTATGGTGGCCCACGGGTTGGAATCAGCCTCATTCATTCTCCGACGCTACTGATACGTGACGTCATTGGTACGCTTTGGGAATCACGAGTAAACGTTAATAAAGTATCCTATACAGTTCACTTAATCGAATGATGATACGAAGCGTGAACAGTTTACTTGTTATTGTTGCTTTATCTGTAGATCATTTTTACATTCATTCAACCGTTGCGTTTGACGTTGTCGGGTTATACGATATAAAATTGGTATTAATTCAGTAATATCATAACTTGCTTTGTTACATTTGCTCTCTTCCAGTTCTCACTTCCCATTATCCATATTTCACGTCCACCAATACTCCACCCAACTCTTCTCTTAAACTCTGTTTGCAACATGCCTTACACGAAATGTGTCGTAAATGTGTGCAAATCAACTGTGGAGCACCAAACATTATTTCGGTTCCCCAGAAACCCAGATTTGCAACGCATCTGGTGTGAACTGCTGGCGCCGCACGCTAGCAATTTAAAATCAAAAAGTGCAGCGTCCCTGCAAAACCTAAAAGTTTGTTTTTTACATTTCGAAAAGCGTTATTTAGTGTGTGGAGGGGCAAAGCCCCGAAGGAGCCCTTTGGCGTGTCCGACCCTTTTTTCTACAGAAGAGATTTTGTCGGGACAACCGGCCGTGGCTGTAGTACTCCGTAAGGTTTTTCTTCTGTGTATCAACTGTTTAATTCTAATGCCAGTCACACACTCTCGCCGAAGAGCAGTTATGCCATCTCGGGCGAGGCAGATGATTATATGCATTCCCTTTCTATTTTTTTTGAAAAGGAGGACTACTAGGACAAGCCTACCTCACCCAAAATCGGCAAGAGTGTAGCGCTGGTTTAATAGTGTTTGTACACGGTGCAAGTAGCTTGCAAATTTGGAGGCACTTGCGCAGGTTATATGCATTGTCTAAAACGTTTTAAAACTAAAAATTAAGTCGTTCAGGTAAGTGTAAGATTATCAAGCTACGTTCACAAATCATAATGCATGTGGTATAGTAAACTGATGGTGAAGTGCCAAGAGAACTACTCATCAAGATCCTGCATCTTGGACAGTGACATTGTAGTGTATAAGTATGTACTGTAGAGTAAGACAAAATAATATTTCAATTTCTAAAACGCAATATAATATTTTAATTAAACTGTATTTAAAACCCACTTAAACACTGCGTGTCAGGAACACAAAACACAATCTTAAGGTGGAGCCATACTATAGGGTCCATTAGTTCGGACTGTGTGGCCAAGTACAGTTGTTATGCTAAATGTGGACTGTAAATCATGCTCTCAACATGGGTTAAATCGCGACAGTACGTCGTAGCATGACAAACACCGTCCTCATATTTTATTTCTGATCAGGAGTTAGTGGGTTTTTGAAAACGGTTTTATTATTTTATAAAATATATACTATTCATTTTTAGATCACAAAGAAAGCGAAACAGGACGCAAAAGAAAATTATTACCCAGTGAAGGTATGTTATAATAACACAGTGTGATATGAATAAGTGTGCATGGCCCCTGATGGCTAATATCGCTGCATTGATAGGGACCTAAGCAGACCCCTCTTTCCCAGTGGGCACTTTGGGCAAGTGCCCAGGGCCCCGCGATCGATAGGGGCCCCCCTCGAATCAAATACTAAGTTCCTAGTTCCTGTCAGATCATCAAACGATAACCAATATTTATTACAAAAAAAACTTATTTAATACGAAGAAATCGAACCTAACCCTGATAGCTACTCTAACGTACGCACCTCCACGTCGCTAAAAGAAGATTGTGAAGATAAGCAAGCCCAGCATTGAAATACCCTCGGTCTATAAATTAAATTAATGGTATGTATCTTTGTATCTGACTTTGTACTTTCTTTTATTACTTTTTCATAATCATACTTATGATACATAAACAAAGCCAGTCTATCTCTGAGGAGTATTTTATAGAAATTGCTTCAGAAATTTACTAACGTAGAAAAGAAGTTGCGTAGAAAGAGTAAAAGGTGGATAATTGTTCGTGGTTTATTTTTTAACAAAAATAGTATTTTTCTGTGCAACGTTAATTGGATTCTCAAATCCATTATACTTAGCTGTTAAGATGGTCAAAATGCGGTTGCTGTTAATTTTTATCAATAACTTAATAACTTTAAACAGTATAAAATCGTTGAACGTGCATGGGTAAAAAATTATAGGTCTGTATATCCTCCAGAGACCAGGTTTCGTTTAATCATCGATTAAAAGTGCATTTAGTTAGCGAGATATGTTTGAATACCTATGCGCTTTTATGTTTACGAATAAACATCTCCCTTTCTCATTTCTCATCGATTCAGTTAAACTTATGAATTGTTGCATACATTAAACTCAAGTTTTTTTACAATTTCAGAATCAACGGGCGTGGTTCTTGGTATCTACGAGTGGTCAGCGCAACACATTCATAGAATTACTTAGTTTTAAATCCCTCGTTAAAATTTGATGACCTTCACGAGTTTATCGAGGTTAATCTTTACGTAGGTATTTAGTTTATGGGGTAGGGTGATCGAACCAGTAATGGATAAGGTCCAGTGATGGACACTTGACTCTTATTTTACAGACAATAAAGGTTATTCATTTGTTTTGTAACAATCAATTTATAACCTTATGATCTTTGCATTAAGAGTAAAGTGTCCATTATTGGTGCCTATCAGCTTATAGTGTCCAACACTGGTGCGATCACCCTATTAAGCATTGCGCACTTTCTCCTCTGTAAATTTTAAGATCAATATATCTTGCGCGTTTGAAAAAACTACATCTTTAAATCCTTATAAGATCACTTTGTTGTCTGTCTACCTGTCCGTTTGTCTGTATGGCTGTCAACACCCTTTTTCTCTAAAATTATTAAAGTTGTCGGTCTGTAATTCGGATTTTTGGTAGTATCAATTGAATGGTTTAGTTATTTTCTGTATATACGTACAATTCTAGTGTTGTGTTATGTAAATAATTTGAAGTAGAATCAGACGTATTTTTTCCCAATTTGAGAAAAATAGGACATTATTAGGCTTATTGTAAAAAAATATTTTAAAGAGACTTTTAAAAATAATAATAAATCATTTATTTCGAGTAAGTATTACAACTCATATAGGTATTGTTAATATTTGCTTAAACCTACACCTTTAAATGAAGACTAATGTTTTGTGGAATGACATATATGCTAAAAGCAAGCTTACCAACATACATTAGAAGAAAACATGGATTGATTTGGAAAATACCTGTTTTTTTACATCTTCTGCGAGAAGGGGGTCTTCTTGGGGGATTTTCTTGAAGTTTCTTGATTGCCGCGAAACATGGTATACGAAAAATAAGAAAATAGGACGACTTAATACAATGAGATGAAGAAGAGTTGACGGAATGGAAGACCTACCCAGTATTATTGATCATCTTCCAAAAATCCTGCGAAGAATGCGGTAGGATGCTACAAAAGACACTTCATGAAGATACAGCATTGGCTCTTATTAGGTAAATATCTGGATTTGTCCAAATGGATGGCATTGATAACCATTTTTTTCTATTCCGGAAACTCTTTGATGATTTTCTTACCACAAGCTGCCACAAGACAGTACTATCCGAAGAATGATGATATTGAATTAACCGAAGAGGATGCCAGCGTAAACCTAATGAAATTTGACAGCTCAGAAATTGATTTGGAAAATAACTGTTTTTTTTACATCTTCTGCGAGAAGGGGGTCAAAAGGACTTCCAACCAACGGCTTTACAAAGCGGTTCTAGAAAATATCCTTTCTCAAACATTACCCGAAGATTACTTAAGAGGATTTTACTTAAGGGATTGTTTCCAATCATGGCCGGTGACTGCCCTTGGAAAGTGACCTAGTGGTTGTTTAAATGGATTTTCTTGAAGTTTCTTGATTGCCGCGAAACATAGTATACGAAAAATAAGAAAATAGGACGACTTAATACAATGAGATGAAGAAGAGTTGACGGAATGGATGACCTACCCAGTATTATTGATCATCTTCCAAAAATCCTGCGAAGAATGCGGTAGGATGCTACAAAAGACACTTCATGATGATACAGCATTGGCTCTCATTAGGTAAATTTCTGGATTTGTCCAAATGGATGGCATTGATAACCATTTTTTTCTATTCCGGAAACTCTTTGATGATTTTCTTACCACAAGCTGCCACAAGACAGTACTATCCGAAGAATGATGATATTGAATTAACCGAAGAGGATGCCAGCGAAAAGCTAATTCAATTTGACATCTCAGAAACTTCTACGTATTGTTGGTGTTATTGACTCAGTCAGATTCACTGAGTGAAAGCCTTAATCTAATCACCAAGTGGGGTTTTAACGGATATTAATGGCATGTGAGACTGTAAGTGTAGAATTAAATAATATTTTTGAGTGAAAAAACCTAAGGCCTTTTTCTTGGCCATGAATCGGTAGGTTTGTGTCTAAACAATAACGTATTTAAAACTTTTATACGCGTTAATAAGTTAATGCTATCCTTTATCCCTGATTTCTTGACAAGTTTTTCGAAGCACATACGATTACTTACTTAAATGAGTAAATTGAATACCAACGGATAAGAGTGATAATTGCTAAGGATGGAAATGGTCATCTTGCTATTGATAACCTATCGCTATAACCTAATATTTAAAGTAATAATAAAACACCATCTTATTGTGACACAGCATGAATATGTCCTATTTTTTTCAAATTTGGGTCCACAGTATAGCAGACTTGTACATACGCAATTAAATTCCGTTTCTAGGTTATAAAATAAATTGTATATCATTCTTTCTTATATGTTGTATCATTTAAATACGAGTTCTTCTTTAAAAGACTTACTATAAAATTACTTGCGGCGCTTGTTCTCACAATGGTCGACTTTTGAGAAGCGCTGGTAGACTTGTGACATAAAATTAGCTACAGGCTTACATAATTGCAAAATAAATATTTTAAATCTAATTTGGTCTATAATTTCTACGTTTTTATATTTTTAATCCATGAAGACGCGCACCCAGCTACTTAATTTGACGCCACACAGTAATACAATCTTTCAGCAGCAAATATTTATAGATATGGCACGAATCTTTGTGGATTGCAAACACTATTTTTGCGACAGTTAAGTGTACTTTCCTTTTAAAGAATTTGATTCAATGCATCAGCTTTGTGTCGAAAATGTACCTACTTAAAATATGTAACTCCATTAAAACAGTGCAAACAATTTCTTAACACAAAATGTTTAGCATACACCATTTGCTGAAGTTCATTCTTGAATTGAACGAGATTAACTAATTCGCTCTTTTATCAACAATGAGAGTGGAGAAGTTAATCTCGTTCAATTCAAGAATGAACTTCGGTCTGAATTCATTTGCCGCCATTTTCCAGTTTTTTTTTTTTTTTTTTGCATACTAGCGCCACTGCTCCCACCCTGCGGTGAGTTATTCAACTACTACTAACGTAATGTCAGTTCTAAGTTTGATTCCTATCTGTCTTTAGACATACCTTCTAATCTGTGTGGTGGCCTGGCCTGTGGTGGCAACACAAATGTTAAAAGTCACAAAACAAATCTCTATCTATTATTTAATGTTTACTTTATATTATTAAGTTACAAAAGTATTTATAGATAACAATGTTGGATCCTGAAGAAGTGGATGAAGGATTCTTTACTCCTGTTACAAGGTAAATAACAACGCCCTTATGCACTTTCCTTGTTATTATTTGCAGTGCAGTTATTTGATGGATTGTGAAACTCGGGTGTACCAGAAAGTTTATGCACAGATTTAAAATGCTGGTACTTTTTTGTACAATACTATTTTTCGAAAAAAATACATTGAAATTAAGAGTCTATACTTTTATTTCTAATAATTATACGTCATAAACATGTCACACTGTTTAAACGCAAAATGTGAGGAATTTCTGCTGAAAGGCGTAAACGGATCGTGCACAATTGGTGCTCGATTGTTAATATAACTCTCAAAGAGTTGGCAAAAATGGAAGATTATGAGAGAGAGCTTAACCTTTCACGACAAGCCTAAATGTGGACGGAAACTGGGTCCCGTTAACCCAAACTTGGACCAGAAGATATTACAGACATGTAACAGAAAAAAGGACCTATCTGTACGGGACGTGGCGAAAAAACTAGGGACATCAGCAAGCAACGTTCAACATGCCTAGGCTAGAAATGATCTTAAGACTTAAGAAGCAGAAAAAGCCTAAGCAAAGTGATTAACAAGGGGCATCCGTTAAACCGAGGGCATGCAACTACAGTTAGTTGCAAAACTGAGTCAATATTAGCACCTATATATATAGCACCTATTTATATTGACTCAGTTTTGCAACTAACTGTATATGATCATCTGTTGTGTCGAAATTCAGTGTGCATTATTATGGACTCTCACCAAGGCATACCTTAGAAAACATACTAAGGCAGCAAATTCACTCAATTCTTTGAGAAACTGGACTAAACCCTCCAAAGTGGTTGCAAATAAATCCGTGCTGAAGCTTATGGCAAGCATCAGGTCCAAGGTCAGGTCTTTGGCTTATGACCAAGGATAGGATAAACACCCGTCATTTTGAAAACTTAACCCTGTTCTGTACAGTAGAGACTTCCTAATAATATATTTTTTTTTAGAAGTTTACTCAAAATATTATAATTTAATGTACTTCAACACATTTATCAATAAATTACCTATTCTTCTATCATAGCATTAGACACTACTTGATTTCAATGACTTTGTTTACTACTGGCCATTTAGATAAAATAGGTAATATTCTAATCATCTTTGTCAAGCATTGACGTTGTCACTTTAGAAACGTGTACTTATTTATAAACCAATGCGATTTTCATTAATTAATTATAAATTATGGTTTCAAGACGTCCGGCAAGTGAAAAATGTATACGATTTTGGCTATCTTCTTACCCAGATTTATCTTTTGACAGATTTCAATTGCGTTGCCTTATTTGTGATAAACGTCTGAGAACCTACCGAAAATCCGATATTCAGTTGCATGTTAACTCAAAAGTTCATCAGCAAAAGAAAAATGGTTCAGAATCAAACACGGATTTTTATTTGGATTTGACAATAATGATGATATGTGCTAATATTCCTTGGTCAAAATGAAGTAACTATCATTTTCGTAACTTTTTACAAAAGTATTGTGGTGGCCGGGATATTCCAGATCAATCACATATACGTAAAATTTACTTGGATAAAGTCTACAAAATTACAATGCAAAATATGCGGAGAAAATTACGAGCAGCGGATAGCTTTTGGGTGTCTATTGACGAAACACGTGACTGTTTGGGTCGAAAAATTGTACATTTTCTATTAGTGCCTTTGAGTACTAACACTGTTAAATAATTCCATTTAGTGGCATCTAAGGTGTTGGATTGAGTAAACGGCGAAACTATTTATCAGTTTTACGAAAGTACACTGAACTGGCTATGGACTGACTCTGCTGAAACTTACAAACAAAAAGTGTTCCTCTTTTCATAAGATTCAGCCAGTTACATGTTAAAAGCTGGAAAATTGTTGAAACGTGCATATCCTCAAATATTGCATGTAACGTGTTTTGCACATGGGTGTTTAAGTGAAGATAATACGGAATAGATCTCCGAATGCGGATAAAGTTATTGCATGTATGAAACAAATATTTTTAAAATCCGACTCTAGAGTAAAATATTTCAGAGAACAATGTCTTGGTCTAGCTTTACCACCTAAACCAACAATTATTAGGTGGGGGACGTGGATCACAGCCGCTTGTTACTATGCAAAACACTTCGAACAATTGAAGAGGATGATAAATGGTTTAAAAAACGAATCATCCTTAATTTGGAAGATAAAGAATATAATTAAAATCCCAAATTTAAAAAACGATTTTCTGTACATAAAAACAAATTTTCAAGTTATCCCACAAAAAAATCTTGAACTACAAAGCACAAAGTTACAGATAAAAGAATCTTTTAAAATTGTAAAGGAAATACATACTGTTTTAAAAAAAATACCTGGGAGTCTTAGATCTACACTTACATCAAAGTTTCAAGCAATTTTAAATGGAAATCCTGATTATGTTACCGTAAACGAAATGCAGAAGAAAATAAACGCCGAGCCACAAGCATATTGGAAAAACAATATACCAATGTCAACAATTAGACATGCCCCAATGACGTCAGTAGACTGTGAACGCACTTTTTCGACTCATAAATGGGTCCTAAACTCACGTCGATATAGGCTCACAAGTGAAAATTTGGAAAAAAATATGGTCATTCTTTTCCATTGGCGAAAGTGATTTATCGCCTTAATCATCGTCATTTGAATAATTTGTCACTGGAAACATATAAATTATGGTACTTAAAATAAATTTATAAAACATTACTTTTGTCCTTTGTTTTGTATTGTCACGAATAAACTATTCTTATTCTTATTTAGTACCTATTTTTTTATTAATATAAGGAAGTCTCTACAGTACAGAACAGGGTTAAGTTTTTAAAACGACGGGCGTTTGTCCTATCCTTGCTTATGACTGAATGTTATGGTGTATAACCTATATGGTGTGTAAACTTGTAGAAATAATTAATTTTATAGATGGTTTTAATTAAATATATTTAAACACCTATAATTATTATTTTTTTACATTTTAACTGCTTATCCTTTTTGTACACCCCATAATCGCCTTTGTTCCATAATCACAACCTTAGCATGTCTACAGTTATAATAACTGCTGATTCAAAGTTGATTCTTATAAATTCCAGTTTCACAATGTTCTCAAGATATTTAGTTAACTTTTGTCCCACAAGGAAGATTATCTTCCGCAAATGTGGGCTGGATCCTGGATCAGGTTCATTGTTAAACTCAAGTGCACAAGTGTTTAAATTAGAAGGGGCCACACATGACATTAGAAACATGACCTTTTTTTATAAAGAAAAGAAAATTCTGCATGTAATATAGAAAGAAAATTGTATGTATAGTAATGCTATTTTGATTTGTCAAAGAAGTAACAAAACTCAATCCAGATCAGACATGCTGTAAAGTTGGAGTAGGCTTATATCGGACTTCTTGGAATAATACACAGGGAAATCATAGTAACGGGTGCTATCATTCCTCAAGAACAGCAGACAAAGGTGTTAACATGGAAGAAGAGGATATAGATTACCGTGACATCTCATCACACAGTGAGATGTCGGATAAAAGCCAGAAAGGTAAAAGCTTTACAAGAAAAAAGACAAGATTAGGGACAGATGCTTTACCCACTCAGAGGAGAACTAGTCAATCCAGCAACCGCAGCAATAGTGTAAAATATACGGCTGAAAATAAAAAGGAGAAACCGGAAACAATTGGTAATTTTACTTTTAAACAGCTTCAGAAGTTGGAGAAGTTGACTCTATTTGTATTTAAAATGCTTATATATGGCAAGGTACTAAACCAAATTTTATTGGGATTATTTTAGAATGGAGTCCCAAGCGTACAGAATTTAAGTGCCCCCCGATACAAGAACTAATTAATTTGGTTTTTATTGGAGTGAAACATGATTTTAAGAAAACACTTTGAAGCCATAAGGAAGCTTTCGACATTGGTCATAGCTTAAACTTGGGTATTTTTCTTATCTTTCTATCTTTGCATATCTTTTTTCAACTACTGCTAGAGTGCTGTTTACTTTATGTAAATTAGTATGTTAGTTGGTTAAGTAGATTAGGGAAATAAAGGGGTGACATGGCTCCTGTAATACCAAAGCTCCTATAGATAAAGATTAAAAAATAAGTTACTAAGTTCAACCAGTTTTTAGTAACACAATATCTCGAACATTATTTTATATAACTCGCACCCCTCTTAACTCGCATTAAGGTTCTCTATTACAATGAGAAGTAAATCACAGGAAGCTTATATACTACACTGGAGATTGCACCTAGAACATTTTTGTGAAGACAAGTTTAATGACCGCTGAATATGTTTTTTATCACTCTCACTTGCCTCTCACACTAACATAAATTGCAAAGTTAATAACAAAAAGTCCCAATCTGAAGTGCCCAAGCTTTTTGGATGACGATAGCATGATTTCACAAGGTTCTTCTACATTCTTCTCAATTTCTATTCTTCATCAAGAGTTTTGACAAAGTATATCATCCTAAGGCCCAACGAAAAATTCAGCATGTAGTCACTACGGCCGTAGTCCTACCAGTAGTACACTCGAGAGCAAAACTTTCGGGTCACTAACATAAATTGCAATATCTCAAAAACCAATACAGCTAGCCTAATAAAATAAATTGCACTTTAAAGACATTTTAATGTCACTTAAATAAAATGCATTACAATTAATACTGAATGTTCGTTTAATTTTATAAAAAAATTAAAGTAAAAATGGCATCCACTTGCTTGAAAAAACTAAATTGAAAATATTATTTTTTTATATAACTATCCAAATTTGACACATTTTAATTCTTGGTATTGCTTCCACGTGCAGCCTGCACAGCTGCGATGCGATTCGGCATGCTGTACACCAAGTTTCTGAAGCACAGTTGAGGAATGTTCTCCCATTTCTCTACCAACGCGTTTTTGAGCTCGCGAAGCGATATTGAAGGAGGTACTCGTTGCCTTACTCGTCGTCCAAGCTCGTCCCAGGCATGCTCGATCAGGTTGACTGGCCGGCCATTCCATGCGGCGAATACCCACATCGTTCAGGTAGTCTTGTACTACACGAGCATTATGGGGACGGGCATTATCATGCATGAAAATAGCATTTTCACCGAGCCTTGCCATAAATGGACCGACGTGCTCATTTAGGATTTCTTCCACGTATCTTACGCCATTTAGAGTACCGCTTTCGATCAGTACTAGCTCTGTTCGGCTTTCTGCAGAAATCCCAGCCCACACGAGTACCGAAGCGCCACCGTACGCAACCTTTTCTGCAATGCAGGCTTGCATAAATCGTTCTCCTGGCCTTCTGTACACCTTCACCCTTCCGTCGTGTTGATACAGCATAAACTTTGATTCGTCTGAGAACACAACTCTTGACCAATCTTCAGGTGTCCAATCTGAGTGTTCGCGTGCATAAATTTGTCTTGCTGTGCGATGGTGCCTTTCCAGTTTAGGGCCATTTGCGGGCCTAAAGGGTTTCAAATTAGCTTCAACAAGTCGCCGTCTTACAGTCCAAGCACTAGGATTGCTCCCACCTAGCCGTAAAAATTGTTGTGTCAACGCAGTTCCCGTAAGGAATCGATTTCGAAGCATAGTATTGACTAGATATCGATCCTCCCGTACCGTTGTACACCTGGGTCTGCCTCCTCCTGGTCTGCGTAAGTTCGAACCAATTTCTAGAAACCGCTTAATGATAAAGTTATTGATAAGGTTAAAGAAATATTACAGAAAGAAAATGTTACTATACTTTGCTGTACTGTTCACTCCGGCTATTCTTGCAGTATCTGGCTGGCTTCGGCCGTTTTCCAGTATTGTAAGGATTCTCGTGCATTCTTCGGGTGTAGGTAATTGACATATTTATCACATTAATAATGACCACTGAACATTTGGGACCCTTTTTATATATGCATTTTATGACAGAACGAAAACAAAAGCAATAACAAATGGAAAATGAGAAAAGTTCTTTATTTCATAAACGATCATTTTGTTTAAATTTTTTTTTTAATGTCCTTATTTTATATTACCAATAAGTTTTAATACCTGTAATTAAGGAGGATTAAATTGTCTATAAGGTTCAATTCATTTTACGTAGCTAGGTTAGGTGTATTCGTTTTAGAAATATTATAATTTATTATAGTGACCCGAAAGTTTTGCTCTCGAGTGTACTATTGTTTTATACTCATTCAGACCCAATGAAATGAAATGAAATGAAATAGTTTATTTGCTATAGATTTGGTACATAATGAGATAACATTAAATATTGTAGGAATCACATGTTTCACCTGATCGGTATGCAAAATCTTAATCTTAATCTAAGAGTCACAATAAATTAAATGATAGTATAATAGAAATTAAATTGTCATTACTTAAAATTTACTTTCATAATTTTAAATATGTTGACTTATATCTACCGTACATCATCCCAAATCATTGAGAAATTCTTTAATAGAGTAATATGTTTTATTATTTAGCCACTGGAATAACTTTAGTTTAAATATTATCAATATTTCGGATGTCCGTTTGTCGCCTTACCACCAACGTGGTTCCGGGAATTGGTGACACAAATGTGGCTACGTTGTCTCTAAGCCATTCCACGTCCTTTATGTTCTCGCACTGTAGCTTGACCATTCCTTCGCTGAGATACGGTTTACCACGAAAGGAGGGCCAGTAGGGAAGTATGTTAGAGGCACTTGGAGCATTGGCGATGCTTTTGATGCTAGACTCGAGTGTGCTCTTGATGCCTTCCACTTGTTCAGGTGTAAGTTCGGTGAAGGGCTCTGCCATCACTGCAACAAAGAGGTCATTCAAGACCACAGTGTCAGCGTAAGTGACGGTGGAGTTCACCAGACGCGGAGGCATGGGTTCGCTTGGCGATTGTGTATCGTCGGGGCGAGGGCGCTTAGGTACTGTCTGGCCAGCTTGCCCCTTGGGCTCAGATTTCCCTTTTTTGCCTCTGCCACCGCGTTTGCGTTTTACCCTTGACACCTTGGCTGGGACAGACAGAGTAACTTTCACATTTATAATATAATATTAGTACTTAGGGCCTGTTGTTTAATCAGTAGTTAAACTAAATGGGGGTTGCAGTTGCCTTCGTACTTGATTAAGGAATTTAGGACATTGCAATATACAGGTTGGCCCATTTAGATCGGTTAGTATGGCCAAACTGGAACTATAAGACGTATAAAGATCTGTTCTTAGGAACCATGCCATCGATTACAGTGACTATAAAAACGGCATTCATAGATTAAAAATGAAACTAGTACTCAGTTCGGAATCAAACCTGAGAGTTTTAAAAAATAAAACGTACCTACATTATTTCTATTTAAATTTCGATTGTGTAGGTTAACCAGTAAATGCTAGGTACCATGAAACATGATATCTAACATGAAAATGCATAGGTTTTTCGTATCACTTCATTTATCCTTTATTTTATTCAGTAAGTGAAATAGCAATCATTTTCTCATCACAACATTGAACTCATTTGGGTAACGATTTTGCTATTGCATTTTGTATCTTCAGGTGGAGAATTTGTGTTAAAATGGCCTCTATGGCTGTTTTTAAGTTTTTGATGGTATCATAGCTTGTTTTATATACCAACTAAATTAAATGAAAATATATGAAAAGCAATGTATTTTATTTATTTTAGATATTATGTTTCATAGTAGGTAACATTTACTGCTTAAGACCTACACAATTGATATCTAAATAGAAATATTGCATGTTTTATTTTTCAAAACCTCCGGGTTCGATTCCCGAACTAGTTTTAATTAAATCTATGAATGCAGTTTTTCAAGCAAAACTGCATTCATAGATTTAAAAAAAAAACAGTACTAGAACATGGTTCCTACGAACAGATCTTTGTATGTCTTATAGTTGCAGACTTGCTCATACTGACCGATCTAAATAGGCCACCTTGTATAATTTGAACATAATGACTTGTAGGACCTTTATCCTTTCTATCTGGCTGGTTTTTGCTGCCAGTGGCTTCGAATCATGTTGACTTTAATTACTATTCTATTGCAGTGCAACTCTTGCCAATATATTCAAAGATGACTCAACCAATGATGAAATTGCGAACGCATCTCTTAAATACAAAGCACCTCAACCAAACAAGTCAGAAAAAAGTCCTCGAACCGATGATTCACGTGCTACACAATGTATTCTTTCTTGTTCGTTAACAGCTTATGAATGGTAAATAAAAAGTTTTTTTTTTATAGGTAGTTGATATGAGGTTTTTCACATGTATCCCTTATCATAATTTAAAATTTATATTACAGGATAAAAGGTGCCCATCAATGTAAAGGAAAAGTTGGTTTTGCTGTCATGCAAATCATTACCACGGGTCAATGTAAAATTATACTTTATAGTCCAGACAAGTCTACTTTATCCTGCACTTCAATTTCACCACAACTTAAAGTTACTGTAAAAGGGGCTATGATTTCTCTTTTTGATGACCACAAAAAATATTGGGGGCTTTGCTTTAATGATAAAGTTATTGATAAGGTTAAAGAAATATTACAGAAAGAAAATGTTACTATAAATGATTTTAAAAGTTCTAAGCAGAATGATGAACCAATAAAACCTTATATTGAAAAGGTAGACAGTGGTACTATGGATGAAACTTACATTGGGGCTGTAACAGATGTTAATGTTCCTATATTTAGCAATGAGAAAGCTTCTATTTTGAGCCGTATTGCAAATGTTGGGCATGCAATCCTACCAACTCCATCAAGTCCTACAAAACTAACTCGAGTAGAGAGGTCGAGTCCTATAGTGACGGTTAATTCCACTGAAAAATTGCATGTGTTGATAGATGAAAGCAGCACCAGCAGCTCCCACACATCAGCACAAGATTTAACTAGGAGTATTGCAGTGCAAGCTGGTGAAAATATAGATATTGCACATGATAGTAAAACACTATCTACTAATACCAATCAACTAAATGTTCAACAATCCATAAGTAGTGTGCCTTTTGTCAACCACCAGGTATTTACTTATATAAATGGGTGTATGGTGCCAGTGCATGCTCATGTGCCTGTAATCAGTTACCCTGAATGTGGTATCAGTTCAGCTGACATAGAAGAAATTATTCACAAGCTGACTCACCTCCAGGGCCTAGTAAAGTCAATGGAAAATTCAAAAAGTGATACTGAAAGCTCAAAACAAACGCAAAGTCAGCAAATCTTAACTAAAATATCAGACCTGGAAGAGTTGATTACTAAAAAAGACGATATGATACTGAGATACCAAAGCGATTTAAGAAATGAAAAAGTCAAGTATAGTGAGATGCTAAAGAAACAACATCTTTTTACTAATAGTTTAGAAAACCAATTACTAGATATAAAAGAAGATTTAATTGCTAAAGATGAACAAATCAGTAATATGATTCTTAGGAATGAAGCAAATAACCTTCTTGCTAGTATGTTAAAAAAAATTATGAAT
The DNA here is from genome assembly GCA_949316455.1 of Acleris holmiana. Classification (NCBI taxonomy): domain Eukaryota; kingdom Metazoa; phylum Arthropoda; class Insecta; order Lepidoptera; family Tortricidae; genus Acleris; species Acleris holmiana. The sequence goes on along the minus strand of OX438762.1, from coordinate 16,552,556 downwards.
GATACATTTCGTTCACTAGCAAGTAATTTCGAGAATGAAGTAAGCTATTCTGCAAATGATATAAAGACTATATTGGCAACAGTAATTAAAAAGTGCACAGTAGAGTCATTTAAGGACCTTACTGAACAAGAGTGAAGCTCATAATAATTAAAAACTACTTACATAGATAAGTGCAAGAAATATCACATACTCTTGCACGCAAAAACAATACTTTATGAACTGATTGAGCTAATTCAGAACTGATAAGTCTGGATTGTTTTAACCGACTTTAATGAATGGACTCGAACAGACATACATGCACCACATCTCTCTTTTTTGTGTGGGGGTAAAACCATAATGTGCTGGTACAGACATATTGTTTAAATTTTATCTTGGTTTCTCAGTCATCTTAATGTTGGGTAGGTACTATGGTTATTTGAGTAACAAGAGAGCAAAGTTGTTTTTTGATGCGAGGGTAGATTTTAAATACCTAGTAAGCCAAGGATTCTAGAATTAATAATTCTAGGTTAGAATCCTTAGTGCAGCGAGGGATTCAAAGACACGAGATGCAAATAACTTTGGTCTTGTGTTGCACGTACAATTTTTCACCTTAGCAGAGAGAAAATATAACCTTTATCTAGACACATATCATAAACCTTCTATGATGCGTTCAAAAACCGCAAATTACGACTAGCATAAATAAAAATAATAATGTTAGAACAAATCTCTTATTTGTGAAAGTGTTATTATTTCTTAATAATAACATCAAATTCGATATCAATATCACATTCAAATTTCGAACATCTTTGAAAAACAGCAATTTTATTTGACCTCGATTGTAATATCACACTAGATGACATTTTATTCAATGAATATTTTTTTTGTCTTTAATGGCTACTGTCCATAGGGACAATTCCTCAGCGTCAAGGTTGGAAGGACATTTTATTCGAAATGAACTGTCAATTGCATAAAACTTTGACAAATCTCGCTTGTTACTTGATATCGAACGATATGATAGTAGAGGCGGACTCTAGTTTGTCTCTGAATTTATAAAAAACACTAAGTGTGCCGCCATTTTTGACGTTCTATTTGTCTTGTCGTAAAAATAGTTTAGTTTGTTTTGTTTTTTATAATAATATATGTACATAATAAAGCAGAGACTGTACATAATAAGATTAATAAGGCACTATAACACTCGTGTGATGTTATTATATAACAGTCACAAACTACTATAAGGTAAAAAAAAACAACATGGTAGAAAATAAAACGACTATTTATACATAACTTGGTTTGTGTTATATTATATATAACTAGGTATACAAGAATGTTTGTTCAAAAAATTAATATCTTTTAGTGATCATAATAATAATACTATTATGTTGTACGTACCTATACAGGGTATTTTTTTTTTTATCAGTGCACAAATTATCTGATGAGGGGATCCGTGAGGAATTGAGATAACTCCTTTACAGGAATAAATACAAGGTATTTTTTTAATAGCAGCACAAAATTTTAATATTTGCTTTGCTATTGTTAATCAATAATACATGTTGTGTTATTTTTACTCTAAAAAATATTAGATATATTGCCGATTCAATGATTCCACTAACTTAACGATATTCATGGACTCTCTAATGCAGGGGTGCGAGGAGAGGGGAGTGTTGTTAAGTAAGTTAATAAATGAAATTTCAAATTTAGAATATCAGTAGGATACTCAGATACAGATACTCAGATACTCAGATACTCAGATACTTCTTTATTGATAATGTCAAATTACAAGTCAAAATAAATTTACATTTAGTAATTTACGTTTAGTTAGGAGAGGGGTTTGTTGTCTTGTCTGATAAGCTGTACATGAAATTACAAATTTCGAATATCAATACAGTGTATCGCATACCTACAGCTTAACAACCCATGTTATCATTTCTAGTGACTTTGTGTCCACACGAGTAGGTAAAAGAGAGATAATTTGCAACAAAAATAATGTTTATTTTGATCTTGTTTTATTGTCGTAATATATTATATTAACGATACAAAACCACATGTTAAAATTTGTGCACTGATAAAAATATTACCCTGTATACACTGTCAAAGGCATGAAGCATTTTGTGGAATAAAATAATTTTATATTGGTTTCTGTCTTAAAAGCGCCTGCAATGCAGAAATCTAATGAGCAATAATAAGTACCGACTAATGTATATTACTGAGTGATTTAATATTATATTGTATTATGCAAGGTAAAATAACTATTTGTATGTATAAAGAAGCAATAAATGAATATTAATCTTAGATGTAATTTTTTTGAATCTTCAGTTTTTTGACTGCCACGGTTTTAGTACCCATCAATAAGCTTATTGAGTATCATCATGACGAATACCTACGGATTTTTACGACAAAATACGATTTCGTAAGATTTTGCACTACATGGGCCCGTATTACAGTCGCGTTTATCGCGGTGGATAAAGCATCCGTCACTATTGCACTGTACTTGGTTTTATCCACGTCTAGTCAAGCCACATAAGCAAGTGCAGATTATATAATAGTTCGACAGATACTCAAGTCTGAATAAAAAAGCGCATACCTACCGCTTTGCATGCCTACTAAACTGAACAATGGAGCGAACTTGAACGCTATTTTTGGCCATTTTCTGTAAAATTTTACCAAGTTAATTATTTCTTTACTTACACAAAAAAATATATAAAAGTGGTAAAAAGTACTTCATACATTTTTTAGAAGACTTTTACAGCAATCAATTGTATTTTTTTCATACCTTTAAGACGTCAAAACGATTCGTGAATACTTATGAGATATTCTGAACCTCTTAGAGCAAAATTCACAAAACAGTCGCCGGTTTCAGGTCGATTAATCAAAATCAAATCATAAAAACAAAAAAATATTTCATACATTCGTTGAAAAACGAAATTATCTTTCGTTTCGCGCATTAAAATTTGTAGAAGTAAAGTATTTCAACAGTAAAATCACGTCTGTAAAATCACGAAAATCAGCGAAATCGGCAAAATTTCGAATACGGTGACGCTATGCTTGTAATTTCGCTACAATGGAAAAAACGAGTATTGCGAGTTGAAAAAACGTTTTTAATGTTAAAGTCATAGGGACTACTGGGTTAGGTAGAAAAGGGCGTGCCACTGCCGGCAGGCAGAATAAAATGAGATTCTCAGGGAGTAATACTAAATGGATCTATTAGTAAACCGGGTTATGAATTACAAGAAGGGAAAACAATACAAATAGGCACTTAGTTATAGGAAAATAGATTTAACAGAGAGTCGCGTTGCGGCGCGAGTGTGGTATGCTTGCGTAGAGCGTCACGTGTGTACGTCCAGGACCCGTGGCTCGACTGGAGGGCCGGCGCAAGAGCCGGCCGGCCGTTAAAAGCGGGGCGCGGTACACGTGGGGAAATACGGCGTTAGCGAACAGCGTAGGTATTCCTAAAAACATCACGCCACACTCACACCAGCTACCTTGCTGGTGTGCGTCCGCGGGAAACCCGATTCGGTAAGGCACGTGTAGGTTTAGGTGGTGGAATACGGTTTGCTATATACTCCCCCTCTAGTTCAGGTATACGCCCTCGTTCCTGGACTAGCTCCTCTTTAACCTTCTATGGACGTCCGCGCTTCTTGACGGGGTGGATTACCAATGAAACGAGTCAAATCTTGGACGTGGTACTTACCTATAATCTCATTAGGCAACTCATTGATATTAGGTAAGGGCCATCGCGTCTCGGCATGAACTTTGAGGTACCTTTGAAGCTTGGCTCAACAGGCGCGATTTGAGAAACACCTTATCACCCACCTGAAAGTCAACCTGACGAGGATCTGCCAGCTGTTCTTGCAATAGATCCGGTTTCTTCACAGGTACCTACGTCTATTATTACAGAGCAAACGCCGCATAGGTCACGGGTTTCTCCCGTGCAGATTAGCCTACTTAAAGTGTAGTGTCGGCTACAACGTTTGTCTTACCTGTGGTAAACTGGAACAGTATGTCAAACGACTGGAGTTTCAGCGCCCATCGCACTAGCCGACCGGTTGGAGACTTTAAAGTCAGCAACCAGCGCAGCGGTTGATGGTCACTTCCTATGATGACGGGTTGTCCGTCGAGGTAGGTTCGGAAACACTCGACTGCCCAGACCACCGCAAGAGCCTCTCTTTCGGTGGTTGAGTAATTGCGCTCCGCTGAGGTAAGCAGTCGACTCGCGTACCCAATGGGTATTTCCTCTTTTTCCTCCCCCTTGAGTAATGCTGCCCCTAAAGCGTAGTTAGAAGCATCTGTTCGTAAGATAAAAGGGAGGCTTAAATCAGCTTGGATCAAGATGGGGGCTAAGCTCAACAACCGCTTCAGTTTGTTGAAAGCTTGTGACTGATCTAAGCCCCAAGTCCAAGTCTGATTCTTTCGCGTCAAACGTGTTAGTGGTTCTGTCACTTGGGAAAAATTCGGAATGAATTGAAGGAAAGTTCTCATATGCTTGAGATTACCAGGTTCCTTCAACTCGAGCACCGCACTAACTTTATCATGGTCGATGGAGACACCTTCCTGCGTGACCACGTGTCCAAGGTACTTAACTCTTTCCCTTGCGAAGACACACTTCTCCCTGTTAACGTGGAGTTTGTACTCGGTAAGGCGCTCGAAAACTGCCTCGAGGTCTTTGAGGTGCTGTTGAAACCCATCTGATATTATGAGGAGGTCATCTAAATAGGCTAGTATGGTAACCTCCTTTAAAGATGCGCCGGAGCGCGATCTATGAGCCGCTGGAATGTAGCCGGCGCGTTCTTAAGGCCAAACGGCATGCGTATGAAGCGATATGTGCCGAGAGGGGATATGAAGGCTGTCTTGTCCCTATCTTCCTCTCGAACGCTTACCTGCCAATATCCAGATCGAAGGTCCAGGGTGCTCATGTAGCAATCCCTCTTTGTTGACTGCAGAAGCTCATCAATTAGCGGCATGGGGTAGGTGTCCGATTGGGTGACTGAATTAAGGCGCCTATAATCTACGCAGAACCTGGTGCCGCCACGAGCCTTCGGGATCATCAGCGCCGGAGCACACCATGCCGACTCTTTTTTTAGGAAAACGAATACAATTGTGGCGGGAACTTTCCCCGCTTTTTTTAATACGTAAGAAGGCATGGGTATTAGGTGCATTCAGCCGAGATAGACTATTATTTTTTACTAGCGACCCGCCCTCGCTTCGCTCCGGATTAAAGTATTATACATATAAACCTTCCTCTTCAATCACTCTATCTATTAAAAGAAACCGCATCAAAATCCGTTGCGTAGTTTTAAAGATTTAAGCATACATAGGGACAGACAGCGGGAAGCGACTTTAGTCTACCAGTATTAGTTACCAGACTAATAATTATTTTTGAGAAACAGAAAATATTAGAACTCGTAAAATTTACACTAATATCTAATAACTAATATACAAGTAAACTCATACTTTCGAGAAATAGGGCCCAGTAGGTACAGTAGGGTCGCGCGGGGGTCGTCAGCGGTGCATACGAGGGAGCGTCGCGAGGCGGCGCCGGCAAAGGCGCAGAGCGCGAGGCGGCGGCGCGGCGGCGTGCGCGCACCGGGGCCGCGCCACGCGCGTGATGGCCGCCCGCAGCGGAGGGGGCCGGCGCGGCGCGGTATTTACTTGTACTCGCGCCGGCGGCTGGCGATGGTTTCGCTGTTGATACTCGTCGTTCCTCTTCACCCATTGAATCCTCTATGTTTCTAGCATGACGCAATAACTCGGCGAATGTAGCGAATTCCTCTCTACGGAGTCGTTTTCTTATACGAACATTTAAATGGCCGTAAATCATGTCTAATTTTACTTTTTCATTCAAGTTCAAGTTGCTATGTAGTCTGGAAAACAGGGCGCGCGCTTTGGCAACGAACACGTCTGTGTTTTCGTGTTGCTATACCTACGGTTTGCTATAATGGGAAAAAATACCGTTGAAGCTCATCAATGGCTCATAAATGTTATGCGCGATCAGCTCCCTCTAAAGCAACCATTTTGTCGGTGGTATGCCGACTTCAAACGCGGTCGCATGGACACGATGGGGAACGCTCAGGTCGTCCAAATGAAGCAGTGACTCAACAAAATATTAACCAAATCTTGAAAATCGTTATGGAAGGTCAGAAGGAAAAAGTGCGCGAGATAGCCGAGATAGTGAAGACAGCTGGTAGTGTTTTCAAGGATTTTTTATGTCGGTATGTGACAATGGATGAAACATGGATACACCATTTCACTCCGGAATCCAATCGGCAGTCAGCGGAGTGAAGAGCGGCTGGTGAAAGCCGCCCGAAGCGGCCAAAGAGTCAGAAATCGGCCGGTAAGGTTATGGCGTCTATATTTTGGGATGCGCATGTGATATTAATGAAAAAGGTATACATTTTGTTAATAATCAACATGTTGAGATTTTAAAAATCGTGTTTTGAAATATTTTATAGGTTCAAAAATATTCGAAGCACTCGATGAACATTCAAAATAACTGGCCCCTGCATTCAATCATCGGCATCATCGCATACAATTCGTAAAAAGTAGACCTTAATAAATATATACCTTTACTATTCTAAAATCTGATTTCTTTCTATTTGGTACCTATACTTCGCAACGTCCGATCTGTTCTTTCATAATCTCTATCCTCCCTGTGACACGAAGCGCAAATTTATTGTTTACAGATAGTTATCTCTCTTACTCTCTTGTTTTCCGTATCTATCTATCGTCATTAGCGAAAAAAGTGAACATATTGTAGTTTGTATCTATATGCACCTGCGACTATTTTCAAACGCAATTTATTAGGAACGTAACATAATTATTATCTATACTCTTTAATATCATTGGAATCTAAACCATATAGTTACGTACGTGGGAGTAGGTAACTGATAGAAATGCACGAACACACCGATAATTAAGAGCAGAGTTTAATTAACACACTCTATTAATCGTTACAAACAATTATCGCACAATAAACTTAGATGATCGCTCGTTTCACTCGTAGGTACGCACTGTTCGCTCTCCAAGTAAGGAATGAATCGCCGCACGCGCGCCTCACCTTTTTAGACACTCAATAGCCGAACGTTCCAGATTGCCTTCTCGAATGACCGATGCGCCTTGACCCGCCGGGGACGTTCGATAATGGAAGGTTACAAAAAAGGTTAGGTAAGGCGGCCTTGTATTACAATAGCGACGACCTTGGCCTTGAACTCGATGGAACTCGGTACAATAGACATGCCCTTGAGCCGGCGCGTCGATTCTAACCTACCTACCTACCTAACCATACCTACTCGTAACAATATCTTCACACATAAACGTTGTTTATATAATAATATAAACTTTATATATGCAATAGTGTGCAACAGTGTACGACCATGACATTTAAGCGTAGCTGTAGCTATAGAGCTGTCTCATTTTAGCACAGTGAATCCCAACGAATGTGCATAATTATCAGCTAGAGCTAGCAAACGAAAGCTGTCCCAGAGAAAGAGCGGCAATTTCAAGAAACCTGCAGCTTTTAACACTGACTGTACACTGAATAAACGGAGTTGATACTCCAACACTGACGTGAAAAGATCAGGAAATCAAATAGTATCAACTCCGTTTATTCAGTGTAGGTACAGTCAGTCAGCTGCAGGTATTTTGAAATAGTCGCTGTTTCTATGGGACAGCTTTCGTTTGCCAGATTCTATTAATTCCATGGGTAATGTACATCTGGAATGCTTACTTATAAAACGTGACAAATCAAATTAAACTCAATGTTCTAAGCCTGTATTTGCGGTAATAAAGTATAATTTTTTTTTTCTTGTTTTATCCCAGAGGGAAAGGCAAAGGACATAAATCCATACAGCCTACATAAAGTATAAAAGCCGGATGAGACTTACTTTGTCTTAGTTTGTCCCTCTTACACAATTGCCATGTTAAATAGTTACGATGTCCTTAGTACGAAATGAAAACTATATAAAAATGTAAAAGTGCTATTTATATTTTATTTTATTTCAGTATAAATATTAAAATTAAACACAGCGAATGTATGCATTACATAAAAAATCATGATTTAAGTTAACCCGCTTAAATAATTGATTATCCATGGTAATAGAAGAGATTATAAAACAAAACTATAAACACTGATAAATCAAAATGGCAGTAACTTTCAAATTATTTCACTTTTGAAACAAAATAACGCTTATTTCGGATTTTGTGAGTTTTCGTGTAATTTAGTTTAGAACTATGGTTAAAACTTATTGTGCTTTGAGTGGCTGCAACAAACAATCTTATCCACGTTGTGGGATACATGGAAATAGTAAGTATTACATACAACTGGAATATTTACTTGAAAAAACGTGACAATTCAAATTAAACTCAATGTCATTAGACAGAAGGCTGTATAAGTATAAAAGCCGGATGAGACTTACTTTGTCTTAGTTTGTCCCTCTTACACAATTGCCATGTTAAAAAGTTACGATGTCCTTAGTACGAAATGAAAAGTATAAAAAATTGTAAAAGTGTTATATTTATATATAATTTTTTATTCTAGTATATATATTAAAATTAGGCACAGCGAATGCATGTATTACATATTAAATTATTATTTAAGTTAACCCGCTTTATTCATGGTAATAGAGAAGATTATAAAACAAAACGAGCAACACTGATATATCAAAATGGCAGCAACTTTCAAATTACTTTGCTTTGGAAAGGAATTATAAGTAATAACACTTATTTCGGATTTTGTGAGTTTTCGTGTAATTTAGTTTACAACTATGGTTAAAACGAATTGTGCTGTAAGTGGCTGCAACAAACAATCTTATCCAGGTTGTGGGATATCCTTTCACAGACAAGTATTTTTTTTTTTTTTCTCCCGGGCTTGTCCGGGTATATACACACAGGCAAGTTTATGCGGTTTCTGTTTGTAGGGTGACCACGAGCAAGCAGTAATATCATTATTGTTTACGAATTTCAGACTGCCCGCTAATGTCGTAATAATAAAAAATGGATTGAGGCGATTTCCGGAATAGTAACTAACAACTCCATTGTATGTAGTTATTCAAACCTGAAGATTATCTAACGGAAGCTGGAAAAAATGGAAACCTGATATTTTACGATGAGGACGACAACTCATGCAACTACAGAAACTACATAAACCCATTTTATTTAGCTATGCTTAGCTTTTTATTAAATAAGTGATATGTTTATGTTTATAATATGTCTTGTATTTTGTTTTACGCAATAAAATTAATGAATAACCAGCAGGGCTAGCACGATAACGTTTATCGCCTACATATTGTTGTACATCGGTGACAAAACGCTATCGTGCTACTAGTGCTGGGAGACAGAGTTTTACTTTACATGCTTCCATCGGATTGTTACGTGCGCGCTTAGAAAAAAAACAAAAAATTGCTCGTTTTAGTGCCCCACCGGCTTGTAAAAACTAATTTGTCCGCAAATTGCAATTAAAATTATGGTCACCTTTCCTAGAAAGGGACGCACTAAGTTTTAAAGGTTTAGTACATCTCTTTCAGCGCGCGTTATCGGTACAGTACACCTTCCAGATGTATGTAATACCTACTTACTATTTCCATTACATTACCTACACTGTACTCATGCGCAGTTTGGACATAAAAATGTTTTGGTTAATGGCTTTTACATTGCACATTGGGCATTTATTTTATCTCGCGTTTTTTTTTTGGGGGCACGAGGTTATTAGTTAGAGCGTGACGCGAATGGGGTAGTTGTATTTCATGTCATGGTATCATTAATCTGTCAAGACAAGACAGACTGGACTGATGCTGATCTGATATTGTGGTCGAAATTGTTAAGATTTGTTCTAAATCAGGCCTATTTCTGTCGCTAATATAACTGTGCGTATTGATTAAAGCTATAAGGTCGTGACAGAAATTCATAACAGTTAATAATTCGGTACCAGTATTTACTAATATTCTGACTTGATACGATTTGTAATCTTTATTCCTTGCTAAGTATAAAAAATGAATTATTAACATTGTTTACTTTCTGCACTACACGTTTAGTTAAAAGTATTAAATGTAATTATACAATAATTTATAGCTGTATGCTTAATCTAAACTGTGAGATTGGCTAGCAGATACCATGGAGGACCTAAAGGCGTCTTTAACGCAATATAATGAGCAAGTTAGTAAATTATTTTATATGTATGCTTTGACACTTATTTCTTCGAGATCTTAAGCATAACTTGCTTCAGCACTTAACACGATGAAAGAGGGGAGAAAATGACTTAAGAGCGCAAATGTACTTAAGTTAGTAGTGTTCAGCGATCTGGATCTCAAAAACTAGCTTCTGTGTCTGTTGTTTGGATATATTAAACTTGATAAATTATATTTTAATTATTTCCTTGAAATTGTTTAACACTAAAACACATTTAAAAAGGCAACCTATGTACCTATTTTAACTTTTTTTAATCATGACGCCTTTTAGACATGTTTTTGGTTGAATCTTCTAATTTTTCAACAATGATTTTTTATTTGATAGTTACGAGTAGTACAATAGTTGATAGTTATTTTCTCAACAATGGTGAACAATTCTTTGAATTATGATTATGACATTGCAATCAAGGCTGATGGAAATTATCTCCATCTCACATTCTGCCATTGGCTTGGCCACATATTTGGCCTTTTAAGGCATGGAGTTAACATGCTAACCGGCCTGGTGAAAGCAACCCAGCTTTAGCAAATCTGCCTTTAAATAAAAATTTTGTTCTATACTAGATAAGTCTTAAAATGATTGAAATGCATTTTAATTATCTTATATTATGATTTGTTAAATTGCAGTTGTCACTTGTGAATACTGCTCTACTGGAAGCCAAAGATGAGGAAAAAGAGTCACTTATGGCTTTACAATCGGATCTCCACCATCTTATTCAGCTCACCAATGAAAGTCGGGAGGCCCTGATCTTACAGGAGACACCTAGCACTTCTGCTGGGCCTAATGTGCAAAACAAGGAGCAGTGCGATCTGGATTATGAATATGCCTTATTCTTGGTAAAGTCAATTTAGCATCGTAAGATTAAGGGATTAAAGGCTTTAGTACTGTTAGGCGATGGGCTTGCAACCTCTCACTAATACACTGGTAAATATCTTAGCCTTCTTGTGTAAAATGTGGTTACAGAACAGAATTATCAACAAGTCTTTTTAGAATTTTTGGTATTTCTGTAGCTCTGCTTACCCAATTCTGGGAATGAAGGCATGATGTTATGTATGTATGTAAGTTGATTTATATCCCACCAGGTGTCCCAGATCTGTGTAAAAAATTCAGGGACGAGTAAGCACCTTCTACATGTACTCGTCCATAATATGTTAGTTAGTAGGAGTTTATTGATAGTATTGATACTGGTAAAGAATGCTACCTTGCGGTACACCTCTAATAGAAATAGCTATAATTTGTAGTTCCAAAACTTGATTTATAATTCTCAATAATGTAGCAATGCATTGAATTACACCATAATTTTAAAATAGCAATTTATTTTTAGTAAATCAACTGACTGTGTTTACTGAGCCAATCATTTTCCTCCAACAACTTTAACTCGTCATAATAGATGAATTCTAGATAGTAGCTTGTCTCAAAAGATGGCACAGAAAATCAATATTAAAAACTGTATAACAAGTACTACTTAATGTGGGCAAAAAATATAGTTACAGTGGCGTTTCTTTTATAGCAATCAAATTCCCAAAATGATCATAGCTTGAATTAAACAATCTGATTTGATGTAAAAGACATTTGATGGAATCTGCCCAATACAGGTAAAACATTGCAATAAATGGTCCATACTAGGTTTTCTTGGATACTTCAGGAATATTAAGGTTAGGATAGACAAAAACGCACAATATGTAATAATTGGCTAGAAAATTAATTAATTGTTAGTCACTTTGATTTAAGTGTTTTGATCAAATTGCATCAACTTTGAGCTTTTTAGGTCAGGTGCGAAATTTAAACGAAATTATCTCACTTTTGGAGGAAAACCAGCTGTAACTTTATTATTGCCCACATTAGGTTGCACTTCGAGATGAGGACACCTTAGTCTAATCTAGAGCAAACTTTTATGAGTATGAAAAGTTGAAGTTGTTGAATGTAAAAACAAGAAATGCTTTGGTGGCTTAGAAAGTATGAATTTATTTTAAATTCATGTAATTGTCGCAGTGAATGAAAGTGACAAGGTACTAAAGGGTAAACATATTTATGACTTCAACTGTAGGTACATACAATACATATTAAGTTGTGTACAATCATGTTTAAGTGTGTGCCAGGATTGGGTACTGCCAGGTCTAAGATTGCATTTTGGGCATTTATATTTTATTTTATAATCACTAATCTACATTGTAAACCACCCTTAATTTAGTCCACAAATTGGTTGATTTGTGTGGGATGGTCCCCTGATATATGTATGACAGTAATTACTCTTGTTTTTGGGGTTGATTCCAATTTCCAAGGTGTACATACATTTTAAACTATTTTTTTCCTTTGATAATAAAAAAAAACATTTGCAGCAAGAAATGGAGGACAATGGGGCATATGAAGAAGATTTCTCTAAAGACAAGCCGCAATTCAGAGGATCCCCAGGGTTGAAAGAAAATAGTGATGAAAGTGACATAGAGGTAAGGTGCATTTAGCACATTTTGAATGTATGTTTATTTTAGGAAAAATACAAGATTCTAGTATTTAAAAATGGCAAAGCTTGCAAAGAGTTTTAATAATAAAAATAAACTTATAAGTACGACATTTCAATTTAATTAATCTGTACAGATGTAGTGCAAAATGATTTTCCTTTTGGAAAACTCAGATCTCATTCAGAATATGATGGCACCCGAACTGTCAATCAATGATTGTATTAAAAGAGTGACTTTTCATATCCATTAATATGGTACTGTTGTTTAGTGTCAAAGTCCGGATGGTATGGCGGTAACCTTAACACCTAACCTAACCTTAACACGTCCTGTACATGTTGATGTAAAATTTTGTCAATGGTATATTCTACAAAGTCTTCTTTATATCGACGAATAATTTCGTATAGTTGTATTTTAGTTAATGATGAATCATGGGGAATATTGTATTTTTATAACCAGTTAAGCGGCTTTGCGGTATTAGAGTTGGGCGGGCGTTGCACATATTTACTGTGATAAGCAGCATTGTCTACTACTAATACAGAATGTGGAGACAAGATGGGAATAACTTGATTCTGTAACAATTTTTCATAATTGACATGATACATGGCATCGTGATAATTACCGGTCTTATCAGTAGACATTTACATAAGTAGAGCATCTGGTACAAATCCTTTGGCACTACCAGCATGTACTGTAATAAGACGTTGACCTTTTGAGATTAACTGTTTCACTCCTTTAACCGTAGAATCGATCCAGCGCTTCCCTGTTAAATGAGATGTATGAACATAAGTTTCGTCCGTATACACAATATCTCTGCCTTCAGATCTAGTTCCTTATTAAGTCTAGGTACTTTACTCTTTTAAGTCTAACATCATCTTTTTCCATCACCAATTTTCTATTGTTAGTAATTTTCTTGATTTGGAAACCCATTTGGCGTAGTATCTTTCTTAGTGTAAAATCACAGCCTTTGAAATTCGTCGTTTCTATTAATTTGGACTTTAGAGCTCTTATAGTAGAAACTGTTTTATAAATCAGATGAAAGTTATAATATGAACCATTTGTCGTACTCATCAAAATCAAAAATCAAAATCAAAATGTTTATTCAGTAAATAGGCCCCCATGGGGCTCTTTTACACGTCGGTAATATGAAGTGAATTTACTAGCGCTTCAGATAAGACCATCATTGCGGAGAAGATCACTGCGTAATCAAAATCATCAAGATCTAGATAGAATAGAATTTCTGGCGTGGTCTACTTTATTTGACAAAAAAATATAATGTGAATTCAAGCCTCTTTAGATTTTAAAGCAGAATAAAAAAAAAAAAGTTTATGTTATGGTATGTATAGTGTGATATTGGTAAATAAAGGGTTAATATTGTTTGTGTTGGTTTTCTCTATATTATTCCTGTTTCAAAACTTTTCTTATTGTAGGTATGCCCGCTGCGTCTGACATTCGCTGTTGAACTTTGCCAAAATACTCTGAATTATTGCTATTTTTGAATTTGCAATTTTCAGATATGAAGTAGGGGAGAGTGGGTAACAATGGATCACTTTTTTTTCAAGCTCCACAAATCCCAAGTTTATGCGTAAATAATTAATCTATGATAATTAACCACAAGATATGTCCCTAATCTACAAAACCAGGTGCAATTATTGGTAAAAACGGCATAAATTTACAAGTTATAACAAGTTTTTAAAAAAATGGGAAATGATCCACTGTGACCCGTGGATGGGTACACTGGATCTTTTAAAAAAAGTTCATTAAAATACCAATTTTCTTCATAATTATTTATTTATTTATATTCTAAGACAGCCTTCTATCACAGTCTTATCAAAAATTAACAAGTCTTTCAAATTATGCTGGTATAAAGAGACCTAAACTAATCAACATTTTGTTTAAATAAACAACAGTTCTTCGCCTTTCATTTCCTCAAAGTTCTCTTCTCTATTCAAATAAACATATTGGTGCATAATTAGGTGGTTAGCCTCACTGGTTTTGCAGGATCAGGGTTTTTTGTACTCTTGACATAGTATCGATATAACGTTGTGTATGGAATAGCAGTTGATTTAGCCGCAGATCTTATTGTTCGGCCATCAGATATACGTTTTAAGGCGTTACTCATCTGTTCTTCAGTATGAAGACCGATATTGGTTTTTCGTGCCCTATTGCGAGGCATTGTTACCTACGAAGAAGAACAAATCCATTTTAATTTTACGCTATTTATGTAATTTCCACTTGGGTCACACTGGATCACAGTCCGCTGTGACCCAAATGAAAATTATTCACTGTGACCCATAGGCCGGTACGACACAAAAAAAATATTCAAAAAGTAACTACTTATACCCAAGCCAAAATTACATTACCCACAACGGATTTATCAAATAACAAGTTCAAAACATACGACTATCATTTATATTTATTAAAGGGTTGGGAATACGACAAATTTCTAAATTACGTAAAAAAGTACTTTCGTACTTACCTACTGGTCTGCGTGTGACAGCACGTGATTCCGCTCGACGAGCGCGGCGGCGACTGGCGTGTGAGAGGGGGGTATCGACGAGCAGTAGCCACGCGTTTGCTTGTGTGCGTAAAGCATCAGACGTAAGAATTATAGCAAATAATCCGCTGTGACCCGTGATCCACTGTTACCCACTCTCCCCTACAGGTATACAGGGTGACTTCAAATTGGTAATACAAAACACTTGATTGTGGCTTAGTTTATGCACACACAGTATTATAATACATTAACTCCTTTGTTAAAATTAACTGTATTTAATTAATGCTAATTTTCGAACAAAACAAATAATTAAAGTCCCAAAGTGTGGTTACACTACATTTACAATACAATCTTATTTTCTTTGATAAGTGACAATTACTAATCATAACACGTTTTCTTCATAAATTGCGACAGATGACGGATAACCAAAGAGGAAAGTGTTCATTTGAAATTCTTTAAACTTCTTTGTTAATTATTATGGTAGGATAACCATGTTAAGCCAACAAAAATAGAATAATTTAAAAATTAAAAAAAAACTTCTGAATATTTTAAAAGTATGAGACTTAATTGAGGGGCTAAGTTTAGGGGAAATGTGTGTAAAACATTGATTTTGTATTACCAATTTGAAGTCACCCTGTATATTAAATATAATTCCTTGGACTGGAAATTTTAACGGTTTTCGAGATTTCGGTATGGTAATACAACTTTTTATAAGTAAACTGTAAATATAATCAAACTATAGCGAATATTTGAATTGCGTGTTAGCCACTCTATATATATCCGACTCAAGGTTCGAGCCAAGGCCGTCGCTATTGTAATACAAGGCAACAATGAGTAGAACCTTCTACTATCGATCTATCGAGAACGTCCCCGGCGGGTCAAGGTTCATCGGTCATTCGAGAAGGCATTCTGGAACGTTCGGCGATTGGGTGTATAAAAAGGTGATGAGCGCGTGCGGCGATACATTCCTTACTTGGAGAGCGAACAGTACGTACCTACGAGTGAACCGAGCGATCATATAAGTTCATTGTGCGATAAATTGTTTGTAACGATTAAGTGAGTATGCTAATTAAAGTCTGCTCTTAATTATCGGTGTGGTGCATTTCTGTCAGTTACCTACCCCCACGTACGTAACAATATACAAAGTAATTTTTTGATCAGTGCACAAATTTTAACATATGATTTTGTATCGTTAATATAATATATTACGACAATAAAAAGAGTCCAAAATAGTTTTCTTTTACCTTCTCGTGTGGACACAAAGTTACACTAGAAAATCACTTTTTACAAACCTCAACAACAAAAACCTTTTTACAATTAGTTTTTTTCGAATAGCGAAACTTCAGCGGACAGGCAGCGTCATGTCAGTACAATTTTTGCAGTAAAGACAATTTTCAGATTGCCGGTAACCTTCGGGGAGGGAAGAAGGCCGATTGAAAAATGCCCGGCTTTTACTTTTGATTTATTCTGTTTACTGAATTACTCTTCACTTGACATTGGCGAAATCACTGTGTGGACCGCCATTAATTAAAAAAGAAGAAGAAGACAATTTTCAACTGGGATAAAATCTCTCGCGATGTCTTACTCATATTCTAATGTTGAGTATTACGAAATGGTCCGTATGTACATTCTGAGCGGTCAAAGTTTAAGAGAGGCTCAGAGGATGTACCGAGACGAAAGTTTACCTTGACTTCATAGCCAAGGATACGTAAATCCACCAGTACCCAACATGCGAAAAATTTTGGCCGCCAATAGCAGACTATTGGCATACGGCCAATTTACTACCTCCCGGCACGCTGATGGACGTGGCAAACCTCATTTGGCGTTATAAGCTGAAGAATAAATCTTCGAATATTTCGAACATGGCCCGAGAGCCAGTACTTATGACGCGGCACGTCGTTTCGGTGTCAGCCAGTACGCTGTGTGGAAGTTGCTGCATTCTGCCGGTCTCCACCCTTAGGTGGAGTCCGCCGTCATTTTCAACCGGTACAACAACTTCATGAACCGGACCCAGCCGCTCGTCGAGGGTTTAGTGAGTGGCTTCTTAGTCATACCGATGCCAACATTTTATGGACTGATGAAGCACTGTTCACCCGTGTTGGGATTTACAATGTACGTAACGAATGCTGGTGGTCATACAGTAATCCACATAAAGTTAAAGAAAATCACCACCAAGTAAGGTTTAGTGCCAACGTTATTGGGAATAAAATATTAGGACCCTATTTTATCGAAGGCCGTTTGACCGGAGGAACCTACCTGGATATGTTACAAGACGTAGTGAGCGAGTTAATGGAAGATGTTCCGATAGCCTATCTACGACATTTTTACCACCAGCATGACAGTGCTCCACCCCACTACGCAACAACAGTGCGAAACTATCTAAATAACGAATACGGAGACAACTGGATAGGGCGTGGAGCAACTTACTAAAACGTGCACGGCTTTGTATAGAAAATAACGGAGGTCATTATAAGTACGCTGAAAGAATGCACAGCCTAGAAGAGTTACAGAATCGTGTATGTAAGTCGTGCATTTGCTTTAATTACTCCGCAAATGTTAAGGAAAGTTCATTTAGAAACTGTAAATAGAGCTCGTCATTGTATCGCACAACAAGGACGTCACTTCGAACATCTGCTTTGAATACCAAATGTTGTACTTACTAAGAAATAAATATTATTCAATTAAAAGATAGTATTTTTACTCTGTTGGGTTAATAAAGGTTTCCTTTAATATCAGTTCGAAGCTAAAATAATCTTTTAAAATAAGGAAACTAAAACCTTTCTACTAATCTCATACTAAATGTATGGAAGTGTTTATTGTCAACATTTTGGATATTTCTCGTTTGATTTTTAAAGTTATTGATGTCATTTTACTGATTAGGTAACGTACTTTCGATATCAGTTTAAAGTTTTTTGATATCTGTAATAGTTACGGAATAATCGCCTGGACACACTTAACGGGCTCTAGTTTTATACATGTAAAACTAAATATCAATTTACTTGATTTGTTTGCTTTGCGTGTGTTTGTAATTAATTTTAACGAATTAGTTAGTAGGTAACTGTAAGTTTAGCCACATCTAATTAGTATGTGCTACTTTTATTTTAACAATAATTGGCTCAGGCATCGAGACAAACCTCTTTAAGGTTTTACGGTGCTATTTAATGTAAATCTAATTGTGATTATGTATGATAAATAAAAAAAAAACGATTACATCCTGTATATTGGTCTACTGTTACTGAACATAGAATAAGAACTACCTAAAGGCATAGAAGGAGCCTTAAAACGAAAGCACCAGATCTATTATACCTGTCTCGAAATTATCAATATAAATTTTGAATAAGTTAAAAAAGGAAAGATTATAGTGTCCAGTTCTTGCTAAAACAACCCGTACACACCTAGTCACCAACTGGTCAACCAACATATATTATTGGTCTGCTGATGCGACTTACCCCTACGGCTGTAAGATGGGTACTGGCTTATTGAGAGAGCACGAGTATTTAATACGAACTTTTCCGATAAAGTACGAAGGAAAATCATTTTTCACTACATCTGTAGGTATATTAACTACACTCGGCGTCTAAAAACTGGCACATTTTGAAATTTTCAATAGAGGCCTCACAGTCATACATTAGGTCCTTCGCCCACGGCGACTTTTTGTAGCGATGCAGACGCGCGTTCGGTATCTCTGTCACTTTCACACATTAGAGAGCAAAAGTGACAGCGATACGAAACGTGCGACACCATCGCTACAAAAAGTCGCCGTGGGCGAAGGCCCTTAGCTCAGATGAAATATGGTTTATATCTGCTTTACCTATGTCAAAATTTCAATAGGTGCGATTTTTTGACGCTGAGGGTATTTATGTAGCATGTTTTCAAACCACTGGTGTGTCTGCCAATCAAATCGACTTTGCATGGTTGTGACAATTTATACGACAATGTATACAACTGGCTGCCCCTCCCGACTTCACTCTTACAATTATCTATTCATAATAAACATAATATAGCACATGTCCGGCTGGAATAATGTATCTTTTAAATGGTAAAATGTATTGTTCATGTAAGATAGAATAACTTTAAACAATAGAATAGGCTCGCTCAGCACGGCTAGCACATGACGGCGCGCGAGATAGACTACCCGTAATTGTCTAATTAGAACTGTCAGAAAAAAACGGGTACTCTATCTCGCGGGCTTAGATCATAGAAACAAGGGAGATTTGTCATGAGTGCAAATACATTCGTTATCAGGTGTCGCCACTTTTATAAATGTGTGCGCCTTATGCTTACGCTCTATGAACTACTACAAAAACAACCTTCCCATAATTGGTTAAAGTTTACTAACTTAAAACGTCGTAACATAATTTTGATAGTAAGACAAAATTAAGCTTTATGTTATTTTAGCAAGGTCGAAAAATGCTGAAATGTCGCGTTTTTTCCATCGTAGTTCAGCTACTCAATGTAAAGTGGCGCTTACTAGTTTACTTAGCTGCCATCTAGCGACCAGTAATAGCCTTACTATTCTGCGCTAGATGGCACTAAGACAGTAATCCTTATGCGTAGCATCTTAAGACTTCTGTTACAGTGACATCGAGTGATTGTTTTTACAGTTTGTGTACGCCATTTTTCTGCTACTCAGGTAAGAATGTGAACATATCTGTTTTAAAATATATCGATAACCATATAAAACTTGTTGTAAATTTTAATATATTTGACAGATTATATATTTTTTTACTATTAGGTGAATAAAAAAACATCATTTAAACTTTTACATTTACTTATTAATGTTAGAATAGAATAATATTATTATAGAATGTTAACAAGTTTAGGAAATTGGCTCAAGACATGTATCTTTATTGAAAACAAAAAATATCTGTGTACAATTCATTGCGATACGTTTAACAGTTTCCGAGATATTGATTTTTTTACTTCGAAGCGGCGTAAGACTTTGGGCGCCCAGCGCTCACGGATTAAGTATGACGTCATTTACCAGTAAGCTCAATAAGTTTACATCATGGCTGTTTCCTTTAATCGAAATAGGTAGCCAGTTAAGATTTTCCTCAGAATACTTCTTCTATAAACTCTATCGAGCAATACAATAAAATGAATAATAAATCTAATTCCAAATACAAGAAACTTGAAAACCCAGGATTAAACTAATTTTTCAATGATTGTACTTCTAAAACGGCTCCTTATTTCAGGTGTTAAATGAAAATTTGATGATATTAATTGCTCATGGTTTACTACCGAATCGGAAAGAAAAAAAATGATTTGTGAAAAAAATTACTTCGATGTGATATGCAGACGGATAGATAGACAACATAATGTATAATCGAATCAATGGATAAACCTGCGATACATTTGAACTGAATCCAGATTGGAATAAGTATTTACAACCGAAATTCAGGAAATTCACTTACAGTGTAAACTTTATTTAGTCGTACGTGAAAATTTGACAAAACGTGCGTGTATGCGTGTTATGACGATAAATAACTTAAACTATTAAAACTTTTTATTCTGTTGATTGCTGTAGAATAAGCCATTTATCGTTAGTCGATAGAAATCACGTCCACATATTATGCGCGGAAATCCATACAAACATTAATATTCATTTAAAAATAAAATAATGCTTGAAAATTAACTTTATCGGTGGTGTGTTATGCTCCTAGATTTTCAATGTACGTTAGTATTTTGATTTTTGCACACTTTTACTCTAAAAACAGTAATTTTACAATTTAAACGGAGCTCGTATATTGACAGCGATCGGTGGGCGACGGAGGCGACGTTTGACGTGCCTTGAGCTGATATGTCCATTTTGACCATATCGAGGCGTCACGAACCACGCCCCCATACCATATCTCCCTTGATTCTATGATCTGAGCTCGCGGGCGACATAACTCGCGCGCCGTCATGTGCTAGCCGTGCTGGAGAACCCTAACCGTGCATCGCGACACCTCGGGGCGCTGTATTAAAAAGATTAGAATACCCTGGCCTAGATTAAATTATGGCTGTTCAAAATACAGCGACCTTGTGTAAAATTAGCACGAACACCACAAGAGGCGACACGCTAGCTAGCCAGTAATTTAATTTTGGAGTATAGATTTAAGGCATTTAACCAGTCAAGGCATCATTCTATTATCATAGTACAACAATTGTACTAGGATCCGTGTCCCAAAGTTAATTTTCATGTTAAATTATGTATACAGGATGAATTCGCAAATATGCTCGGCCTGAAGTGTGCAGTTTACCACACGCACAAGTGGGGAGGACAGCCTAGCCTTCACAACGCCATGGTCAGTGCTGTCGTGCCTCGTCAGGATACTGATCAATTCTATGATCTGCAGGTTTGTTCCTTAAATTTTTAGATTGTTTTACTAGAGCCAGCATTATTTATAATACATTATGTTAAAGTGAGGGCAGCATATTGGATTGGATAATTGTACAACTAAAAATATGTAAAAAAATAATGCTTAAAGTATCATTCTGAGCTTAGTAAGCAATTCTGGAGACCGCCCAAAGTGTATATTTTGCTCTACCGATGTCAAATCAAATTATGTTACTATTTAATTCGTCACAACGGATCTATATCTGAATCCCTAAAGTTTTTTAACCTATTTTTATATTCCCTAACGTTGTATGTCATAATGATCACTTGTCCTAACGCTCACACGGCCTATCTTTAGGATTCCTAACATCGTATGGATGATTTTTTTTTCCATAATGTTTTATTTCCTAACATCACTTGCCATATTGATTCTTCATCCTAACGTTATGTGCCATAATAGTCATGTGTCATCCGTGTCGTCTAAGTCTGGCACGACCGGATTCAAGTCATTAATGTAAAATTTCAAACAGAGGTAAATTCAAGTTGTTTTGTTGGGCACTATAGGTACTCCCTGCCTTATTTTAAGCCCCAAAAACGGAGAATATTAGCATAGTTTTTTCAAGGGATGTCAAAAAAAATAACCTCGAAGGCTAAGGCAGGAGCTCGCTGCGCTTCGCTCCCGCCATAGCCTTCTAACCTAACCTTGCCGAGTCGGTTTTGCCCAGGAAGGTCTTGCTCGCTCATGCACACATATATATTATACATCGATTATACATACAATAGGGATTTTGAGGAATATGCCAAATAACATTAGGAATATTAATACTTATGGTAAAAAATACTCGGGCAACAATTGATCATTAGGGCCCATTAATGCCCATTAGAGCAAAACAGTTCGGGCAAGTGATTTTAGGACAAACGATGTTAGGGATCGCGAGGGAGACCCGTCACAACATTCGTCATTAATATGGTATTAATTTATGAAATAACATTTAGGTACTAACTTACAACTTTTGGATTTTTTATTACTTTTGAGTAAAATATCCCGACTAAAATATTTTGTGATCATTAGGGAGTAGTCAACATGCTTTGCTGTTAAAAGTTTCGAGTTCTTATGTGGAGTAAAGTCTGGGTCTTAACTACTATATTTTTGTAATAATCGAATATGACAAAGCTTAACTAATTGAAAAAGCTTTTAAAATATATTAAAAATAAACTTGGAAGTCTAGAATAAAAAATCTATTGACTTATCTTGTCTAGGGATTGTAATCCGGAAAACCGGATCCAGAATTCCGGCGAATCCTGCATCACTCAACGTTTACCGAATCCGGTACTGATATACTGGATCCGGTCATGCCATTTTTTCGCAAAACAATCGCGCTGATGCATGAGTAGGCACATTAGTTAAACGCGCGTTGGGTTTGTTGTTGTAATATGTTAGTGAAAGTAAGACTGAGCTACCCGTTAGGTTAAAATTTTAATAATTACCTTAACCTATCTCTACGAGTTTATACTGAACTAATTTTTATTTGTTTGCTCGCTGTCTAATTGAACGTACAAAAAAAAAAAAACCTACTTATACACCGTCCCCGGGAAGTACCCGAAGGATTTTAAGATTTGTCGTATAAACTGGGCTCGATGCGGTCTAGTTTTTGAGATACGGCCATTATTGTTCAAATTATATTACGCCTTTTTACGACTTATGTTATGACGTTCAGTCATAAAATCACTATTGTCTTACAAAGTGCTGTCATTTAGCGTTCAGTAGCTGAACAACAACGCATCAACGACCAACTATCAAGAATGTAGATTGGCTATACGACAACAGATGGCTTTTAGTGATGTACCAACTCATTGTACTTCTTGTCGATAAAATATAGTAATCACGAATGCGAGCGGGCTACACTGACCTAACCAGAATGACCTAGAATATTTAGAAAAGGTGATATTTTTCTTATTTCTCGGAGTCGGATCATTGATTTTTGAGTACATTAATAAGCTTTGCTTTGCTGCGTAGCTAACAAGGCACTCGTGCATTGATTGTCATACAACGATAACGCTTAGTAGGGAAATAATTTTACGAGGCTTCACTGTTGATCACAATATTTGTATATGTATCGTTATTACATTAGCTTTGTTCAATATTCGATAACTACAACATGTAAAAAATATGAACCATCCAAAAAAACGTCATTGTATTCGGTCTTTACTTTATTAATTACAGCAACTTACAAACGCTTACATTAATGAAAAGATAGACAGTCATAAACCCATAAACATGAAACTAATGGCGGTCCAGTTAAAATAGTACTATAAAAATGTCAAAAGCAATATTGATCTACCTACACTACCTACCGCGCCAGAATAGAGGCGCTGAATATTGTACAAATCAAATATCGACAACCCCCTCTCTCTAAACGAGTAGCGCGTTCGTTCCGACTAGCTTGGAGAATTCGAGATTATTGTGAAATTCTATCAAGGATATAAATCAACCTTACTCCTTAAGTTCATTTTTGAATTGTACAATATCTAATAAATAATTAGGCAATGCAAATAACCGGTTAAAACCGGTTATTAACCGTCTTTTGCATACTAAATTCGGTTATTAACCGGTTATTTGCATTCCCTATAAATAATGTCTTGAGGAAAACATAAAAAGAGAAATACATTGAAATAAATAAAATAAGACTTATTGATGATATGACATGCCGCTATGGGAGATGTTTTTGATGCGGCTATCATAATATGTATTGTTACTGCATAGGGTCCTAACAAAAATATGTCTAAATTGGCTCATATTGAAATAATTCCTTGACAATTGACTTTACGACAAAAATTCTCGACATTCCTCATTTTCGGGCGCTACGAGGAAAGGAAACAAGGGGCTTTTCAACGCATTGTTAGGTCTCTTATGGTTACACTAAGCTCTGCTAAAGTTAACATGTTCTTAGTGAGTGGGGTCCAGAAGATGTAAGGCCAGATCATTCTCGCCGCTACTGCATTAGAGGTTAAGTAAATCACCACAGTTACCGACATCTTTCATCAGTCATCAGTGTCAGCACTGTTCGTTTGGCGCCATCGACGCGTACAACGATATCTGTATTACTTTTATCATGCGGATAAATAAGCGGACTATTACCTAACGAATTTGATGCTCGCAACGATTAAAGTGCGCCATCACTTTTTAAGAGAGCTATTATTTTTATGTATCTATTGCATAAACTCAATTGGAGCGTATGATATGCGCCGATTTGTGTAACGACACGTATCTGAAATACGGTGATTGTGAGCGAAGCCTTTAAGTTATTCAGCATTTGAAAAGGATTTATGATTGACTCTTCTCGCCACAGAATAAGAACTAAAGGCATAGAAGGAGCGATATAATAAAAGGCAACATACAGATAGCTGATATGCACAGTCTTATTGGGATTCAGTGTGTCAAAATGAGTCAGTTCTATAGCTACAGCTACGCTAAAATGTCATGGTCGTACATTGTTGCATAAATAAACAAGGTTTATGTGTGAAGATATGTTATCACAGAGTAAGTTAATATACACCAGAAACGGACAAAACAATAATATCGATATAGACATATTTTGAAGATCTATAAAAATATAACATATTCTTTATCACCTCGAATCATCCAAACGGGTGGACGGATTTCTAATGGCGATTTCACTAGCTAGAAGTATAATGTGCACGTGTTTAGTTTCTGCGAGTTTTGTTCTTTATGTATTACTTGGGGTTTGTTGCAGGTACGCGTATTATTTACGCACCCCACACATGCTGAAATGCTGCCTTGCCCCTTCTTCTTGAATGGCGATTGCCGCTTTGATGATGAACAATGTAGGTGAGTCGCGACTCCTGTGACTTTGATAACAATCGTACAAGTTTATGCATATTATTATAATTATTTATTTATATTTTTTTATCGTCATTTTCAGATACTCTCACGGTTCAATAGTACAATTATCTAACTTGAAAGACGCGTTGAAGCCGGATTTCTGTGGGATAAAAGAAGGCAGTAGGATTTTGCTGAAATTAAAACCGCCGAAGGACGAGGTTCGTATTTTTCTACGCCGTATGTCAGGAAAATTATTAAGAGAAGAATGTTTAGTATCAAACCAAGCAAAAGATACAGAATAATATTATTAGTAATGTTAGTAGTTCATTAATGTACGTCACGAATGCTGTCGGTGTTCAGCCTTTTCCAATCGGCCAGGGGGGCGATTTTTTAAATCTCACCAACGGTAACTTACTAACTTTAAAATCAATTTGTGTAGCGATTTTATCTACGAGCGGGGCAAATCCAAAGGGTGGGCCCAATCGTAGATAAAATCACTGCACAAATTGATTTTATGATAGTCATTTTTCGTCGGTGAGATTCAAAAATAGCACCCCAGTCCACGCTTCATACTGTTACGAGTAGGTATGGTTAGGTACGTAGGTAGAATATAATCGAAGCGCCGAGTCAAGGATATCTCTATTGTTAACGGGTTCAATCGAGTTCAAGGCCAAGGCCGTAGCTATTGTAATACAAGGCCGCAATGAGTAGAACATACCGATAATCAAAAGCTAGACTTTATTAACACACTCACTTAATCGTTACAAACAATTATCGCACAATAAACTTCGATGATCGCTCGTTTCACTCGTTCGCACTGTTCGCTCTCCAAGTAAGGAATGAATCGCCGAATGTTTCCGGAATGCCTTCTCGAATGACCGATAGACCTTGAGCCGCCGAGGACGTTTGATAATGGAAGGTTCTATTCATTGCGGCCTCGTATTACAATAGCGACGGCCTTGGCCTTGAACTCGATTGATCCCGTTAACAAAAGAGGTGTCCTTGAGTCGGCGCGTCGATTCTAATCTACCTACCTACCCACCTAACCTTACCAACTCGTAACATTACTTTTTTGCGAATGAAAATGGGTTGGCAAATACATTGATGTTGTTTAGGGTTCCATACATCAAAAACAAAAAACGGAACCATTAATATATGATCACTTAGTTGTCCGTCCGTCCGTCCGTCCGTCCGACTGCCTGTCAAGACCTTTTATCAAGACAACGCTTAGAGGTATCGAGTTGAAATTAAAACTATATAGTCAGTTATTATTGTTGTATGAATAAACGATTTTCATTTCATTTTCATTTTCATTTCATTTCAGTCAGATCCACAGTCTCTAGCTGCTGTGAAAAAAACAAACTTTTAAGTAAATCTAAAAAAAACATACGGCCGTTTATGCCGCAAAAAACTAATATTTCAACACTCTCAAGGGAATCAATAGTTACCTAGAAACCTGAAATTGTTAATTTGTAGCTCAATCACAAAAAAAACCGGGCAAGAGCATGTCGGACCATGCTCAGTGTAGGGTCCCGAAGCCGTTTAGTACTACAAACATAAAATTCAACAAGTAATAACTAATTTTCTATTTAAAGTCAATTGGAGCCGTCTTTGATGATTTTAGTATTTATAAACAATTTAATCGCCTTTATCTCAAGAACCAATGATTTCTACTTAGTCGTGATAGTTTTCCTTTAAAATTCGTTATATGCTCTTTCATTAAGGTTTTTTTTTCTGATTATTTGTATTTGTAGTTTTGGCTGTAGGGTTGAGTCTAACAAAAATTAGCGCTTTAAAGCTTAATATTTCATAAACGGATTACTTACTCGAAAAACTGTTTTCATAAACTCTTTTTGAAAGACCTATCCAACGACACCCCACACTTATAGGGTAGATGAGAAAAAAAAATACACCTCCAAGTTAGGAAAGTTAGGGACGTACCCAAAAAAAATTTTTTTTTTTGTTAATGTACCACTTTGTTTTTGTGACTAATACTCGTATGCATATTCATGCCAAATTACAGCTTTCTAGTACTAAGAGTCTTTGCGCTAAGCTACGGACGGACGGACGGACGGACATGGCGAAACTACAAGGTATCATAGTTTGACTACGGAACCCTAAAAATGATTTTTGCGATTGTGAACTTATTTGCAGCAGTGGCGAAGCGTGGCTAAAACCAGTTGGAAAAGACTTCGCACTTCGCATTAGGGTTTCGTTTTAGATTTTTTTTTTATTACCAACTAAGTAACTTTTATCCGCGACTCCGTTGACGCCGAAGTATATATTTTCTTCCTTTTTTATATTTTTTAAGAAAAAAAAGGTACTCAGAAAAAACCAGCAAACTTAGACCCCAAATTTTAGATTTTAAGAAATTTAAGTCCAATATAATGTTGGTTTTGTTATCTAAAACTTATGTTTAGTTACCTCGTTCAAATTATGGTTTATTAAACTATTACTTAGCGAGATTTTTCAAGTTTCTCCTTGAAAGATAGATGGGAATATAATTTTAACGACTTTCAGAGCTCATAGGTATCTATTTGCCTAATAATAATATGAAAATCTAACCTCGATGTTATTTTTGTGATATATTTACCAACTTGTATTTTAATACTCGAAAATTATTGATATCTAACAAGCCGGTTTGATTTCGAATACTGCTAGAAAAAAGTGTATACTACCTTCCGTAGGTAAGTTCAAAGAATAGGTGCCCATGATAGTCATGTTTCGTTATTTTTAAAAGATGGTATTAATCTTAATAATCTTTAAACATTTCCCAACAATGAAAGATGACTGAAAGCCTTTGTAGTTCATAACTCAGGTAAGTAATTTCTAAGATCAAGAAGCGGGTAGAAAATGAGTCAGAAGGTACTATAGTGAACTCTGACCTTAATGTAGCAAATGACTTTGAGCTGTTCTTCACAAATATACCTTAAGATACCACTAAATCATTACAATCACCTTCTGATAAGGCTGAAACATTATTAAGATTGAATGTAATGAATGTACAGATGTGTTTAACTTTTATCATGTAACTCCAAACATTGTTACTATAACTTTTAGATCACTTAATCTAAAAAAGACTGAAGATCTCTGGGGAATCTCAGTAACAGTACCTACTTACTACAGTTCATCTTAGAGTTAACCGCACTTTATCTAGCTAGCTGCTTCCTTCCTCTAACTCATATCTGCATATATTTTTTAGCTGTTGGTAAACTTATTGCATCTAAGTATTACTGAATGAAAATGAAACAACCAACAGAAAAATATATATGCAAATACGAGTTTGAGTACCTAAGTAAGACGACGAAACGCTTCGTCACTGATTTGCAGTTAGTTAACTAATCTCGACCTATGTCGGTGTATTAATCAATCAATCAATCAATAATTTTATTTCAATCAACTTAGGGTCATTGTGTTAGTTATACAATACAATATAAAGACACCAATTGAATATAGTATGAAACAACAATTTTTTAACGGCAAAATTAAAGGTTGTCCTTGAATACAATTTGAACCCTCGGTGCGCGAGTCCGACGCGCACTTGACAGGCTTTTTTTCTTTAATTTAAACATTACATCGGTATCGGTTTTGCATCGGTCTTTTAAATATTTTTTTAAAGTCTGCTTTCACACCAGTGCAAATCACAAAAATCTTGGCGCCCCAACTGGTTTACGATCCCAGGCATTGCAGTGCAGAGCATTTAACCGATATAGATTTAACGAGTGTGTCTGTGTTTCTGTGTGCCAGTCTGTGGCGTCGTAGATACCAAACGGAAGGACCGATGCAGACCGATGTTTATATAAAATACTAGCGACCCGCCAGCGGCTTCGCCCGTTGCATTTTTTTTTACATCACTTAGGGGTATGAAAAATAAATGTTGGCCGATTCTCAGACCTACCCGATATACACACAAAATTTTATTAAAATCGGTCCAGCCGTTTCGGAGGAGTTCAATAACGTACACCGTGACACGAGAATTTGATATATTAGAAGAAGATAAAGCTAGTTCGATGGTGTTGAAACTAAGTTTGATAAAATCAGTTAGATGGCTTAAGAGTTGTCTGATCTAAAAGTGGGGTTATAATGATAACGGGGACTTTTATCTACTTTATAGTTGCTTTTACATACTTTCCGTGCGGAGTTCCATGATGAACGGTTTCAGGATATAAGTTTAACTAGGAAGAACAGCGAGAAGTACCACTTATGGCACAGAGCGGTGGTGACGAGCGTTGACTCGGAGCAAAGAACGTGCGCGGTAAAGGTAGAAAGCGGCGCCAAAACTGGAGATAAACGGAAGACTTGTGACGAGTTCTCGGTCAGTTTCGAGGAGATCTTCCCGTTAAATGGTCAGTCAGCATCGTAACTCATTACAGTCATTACTTAACGCATTTGCGTCTTGTTCACACTCCTGGGACTAAAAAATCCCTGTAGTTACTAATAACATAATAATTATAATAGATAATTCTTATCTCAGGGTAGTGAAATGTCAAAATAGGGGAAAATATGACCAACTGGAACAGTTTTATATATATTTTAAGTTAATTAGCAGTCTGAGCGGTATAAATGGCACATTTGAAAAACAATAAAATTTACTTACCCTTTTCAAAACGCGTCATAACATTGCTGCAATTGCGGGAATCTGAGAACAAACATTGACGATGATATCATAAATTTTGTTAGGTCCAAATTGAACTGCTCTCGATATGATTTTCCGCTTGCAAACTCATTGTCATTTTGAATTAAGATGGTTGTGTTAAAAAAAGGTAAAAGTTGTTTATTCAGTAAGTAGGCCGCACGTTAAGATTCTACCAGCGCTTCCCAAGAGGAGACCTCTGCTGAGAAGAAGCTACTCAATAAACTTAACTGTTAGTCATGTTGTTATGTACCTGACTTTTTTTTTGGAATCAATCGTAAATGTAACCATTTACAAAACAGCTCACTCTCAATTATTATCAAAAAATCAACATGGGCAAGGTAGTCTTTCATTTTTTCATTGTAATATTCGAACCGTAAATTCACATTCTGAGATTCGATGTACTTTGACATTATGAATTTCCATAGCAAATAAATAAGTTTAATCATCGGGTCACACTTGACCAAGGAGGTCTACAACTATAAAGATTAGATTAAAGTAAAGAAATAACAAGAAAATAATATCGAAATATTATAGATCTATCTATAACTTTATGCGTGAATGTTGAAGTGGAATGATTGAAATCAAAGTTTAAAAACTTAAATAGTTCTTGTAATTTGTGCTTGACATTTTATAATTTACAATTAACAATGACTTTACTTAGAATAAATATCAAACTGTGCTAATTACCTCCATGTTTCTCTATTTTGAAGTCACTGCTCTGAGATAACGAGGTCTTTAGGTAATAACCATCTACTGGGAATTATAATTCGTAGTTACCACTGGCAACAAACTGGTCAAGCGAAGTCCACTTGTACTTCAATTGGATTCGTACCATAAGAATAAGTACTATTAGAAGGGCATCTTCGGCGTCGTTGTATGGATTTGACAGCTAAGCCGCCAAATAATTACCTACAACGCCCCACGCCCCGCTTTACATCTCTCTCGCCTGTCGCAAAATTAGGGTTGTCACAAGTATATAATACTAACTGCGCCCGCAACTTAGTTCGTGTAGAATTAGTTTAAAACTGAAGCTGTGTAGTGTAAAACTGTACAATATACCGTAACCTTTTTTTACACCAGCGGAGTCGGATAAAGAGTACCCTAAATATTTTGCGTCTCAGTGGTGTGTCCTTGACAAATCTATTATCAATTATCAGTTAAAAGGTGCAAATAAGACGCTTTTACTATACTCGTATCAGTGACGTTTAGTAAAGACCAAGAGCAAGTTCCTGAAGGCGAATCGCAATTTAGTGTAGTGTTTTAAAACAAGTATTGTTGAATCTAAACAAAAAGTGCATAGGTAAATAATGTATTCATTTAACCCTTAACTTGGCAGTGTGCACTACAGGATACATACCATAATGTTCACTTTTTGTTTCTTTTTGGATTAATATTTTTTTATGCTGGTTCGAAATCAAATAGGGTTTGAATTCACGACTTTTTTAATTTTTGCCAATTTAAGGGATAATTCTTTAATTTTTTACGCTCTTTACACTTACAGCTTCACAGTTATCGTAGACAGTGGCGCATTTGAGAGCTTCATTTGAAATATTGTTGCACGTTTACTTCAAGCGCCGATTCTGGGTAGCAACCCGCTAGTGTTTGCTGCGATAAGTAGAGGACTACTTATCGCAGCAAACACTAGCGGGGTGCAGGAGCACTGATGACAGGCCACGCGGGGCCCGAGTGGTGGGGATGAAGTTACCCTTCTAATAGTACTTATTCTTATGTTCGAACCATTATTGGGGCCGATTCAATTCTTAATCTTTTGAGTAATATATATGAGTATTATACAGGGTGGAACAAAACGAGGGACTTTTAAGAAAACGGGGATTTTTTAGGTCTTGTACTTTATTTTTCACCAATTAACTATATTAAAATTTCTAACCGTTTTAGAGATAGGTACAGCTTGTTAAACATTAGTAAAAAATGCACATTAGCAACCCTAGCAAGTAGATCCGATGACATCATCAAGATAAGGTATCTAGACAACTTAGACCTTTTTCACAGACTTCATTTGTAAACAAAGTTAATGAATGACGAGCGGCAGCATGCATAATACGACACGGTAGTACTTTTGAGCATCGCATGTTAAGTGAAGTTGATGACATTTATCAATTTAAAATGTAAAGAAGTAACATTCGTGTCTCACAAGAAAGTCGCAGGGGTAATATCCACATGGTACCATTCTGTAAGTCGGCTTTTGGACGGCGCTTACAAATTGCCCCGTTTATTTACAAAAAAGTGGCCCAGGCCTGTAACTTATATAATTGTACATCATGGCAGGCGAAACAAAAAGTTTTCGAATGGTTGATCAACAAAAATTATAGTGAGACAGAGTCACTTCCTTCTCGGCTAATCTAAGTAAAACACACACACAGGCACGCACGCAAGCACGCACGCTCACACACACACACACACACACACACACACACACACACACACACACACACACACACACACACACATCCATACACACACACACCCACATACATACATATTTTCTTACAATGATTAGTAACCCAGGTATTATTCTTAATTGAATTTAAATTTAAATTGGGATTCACCATTTTTATGTTAAAGCTAACGATTTTAGTGTACACCACAGGAAAAAGTAAAATTAAGATAGTAGGTCTACTATTTTAATTTTACTTTTTCTTGTGGTATCTAAATTTATTACTTTATTACTTTATCACATTCAATAAAACATATAGATAAAAGAAAGGAGTCTGCCTCCAGGTGATACCACATCTACTCATAGATATGATAATGGTGAGCATAGTAAACATGTCGTCCACTCTGTGTTTATTAATCTTTGTTTTGTGGCGCTTGACGCATTGCTGCGCGTTCTGCGCCTACCCCCATGTTGTTATTATGATAAGCAAACAAGTAAAAATGTTTAATGAGAAATGAATCTCACGACACAGGCTAGGCCTAGTGTGAGGTTTATTGTTAACTTATTAACTGTTTAATTGTTAAACTAAGGCATATGTAACTATTGTAGAAAAAACTAATGTAAATCCATCATTATAAATAAAGTTATTTCAATTTCAATTTCAATTTCAAATAACTTTGATCTCCAGCTATACACCGTGTTTTTTTTTATTTACGATAACTTCGGCATATTGTTAGGTACACGTATAGAAACTACGTGGTACATTAGATTTTAAAATATTGCAAAAAAAAAATAATTGTTTAGAACAAAGTAATTAAATGTTGTGTCTTCAATCATTCTAAAAGGGTCTTTAGAGTTAACTCATAGTTAGGGCTTGCAAATATTCGATAGATTCAGATATTCGAATATTCGACTTTTAATTTGGACATATTCGAATAATTCGAATACTATTCGAATAATCCTAAAAAATCAAGAAAAACGGGTTTGGATGCTCATTTTTATTTATTACCAGTCTGAAAGCTCAAAAATTCAACATAAACATCTTAAATAAATAATACGTCCTTGGCTTTATAGAATGAATAAAAAAAAACTTGAATTTAAATATTATTGCGTTAAAAACAACTGAATGTACGAACAGCAACGATTTGGTATCAATTGCACAAAGATTATGTACTTCAATTAAAAAAAGTCAGAATCAACAACATAACTAAAAGAAAATAATTAAAATGGTAAAATATATATGTATGTGTTAAATTATTAATGTAATCAACACGAAACAATAATGATATATGTGAAATTTGTTATACAGTATAATGTAAGAGTACAGAGTAGGTGGGAGGTGGGTGAATGGGATCGGGGAGTGAGACAGAGACAGCCGACCATCCCCGGGCGATGTTACATCCGTCTGTCCAAATAACCATAAATATTCGAATATTCGAATACTATTCGCCGCATTATTCGAATATTAGAAAGAGCCGAATATTCGAATTATTCGAATATTCGAATTGCAAGCCCTACTCATAGTTAGTGTCAAATACGTCAAGTCAGCGTGACATACACACACACAAGTAAAGATAACACTTGACAGGTGCACGATCGCTTGACTTGGCGGGAAGTATCTTGCTTACTGTGTAAGAGGTCACCGGTTCGATTCCCAGGTGGGTCTCTTTTATTTATTAGAGTTTTTTTATAAATTGATATTTTAATCACCCAGTATTTAACAATAACGTGCGTATCATAATTACATTTTAGGATAGTTACATTTTTATCGTCGGTTGAGTGCAAACAAGCACCCTAAAATAATAAAACAAAGTGAAAATTTCTTTATTTCATAAATGGATTTAGCAGATTGCTCTAATTTTTAATATTCTCATTCATCATAACCAATTACTTAATGGTTTATAAAATGAAAAAAATTCGTTGCGTTGTTTAAAATAATTTTATTTAAAATTTAGAGTAAATGGCCGCACAAACATCAACAGTCATTTTATTTATTAGGCACCTTATGATTTATTACAATGAAAAACCTAGCATTACTTAAATCTGTAAAAAAACAAATCAACGGTATCAAACAATGAGTATAAAAACAAATATCGTGCGTATTTACAACAGATTTCACAAAACTGTTTAGAAATCCTTCAAGCGGCATGGTCTGCAGATCATAAGTTATCACAAAGAACGAAATCACCTTCTGTTGAGTAACAACTTTTCAAGTATTTAATTCTAGGTGTACAAATAAACATACGGACACTTTTAACACAGGATTAGCCAAGCAAAGAACGATACTGTGGGTGACCGAGGCAGAAAAAACAAGAGCTTTGAATAGTCAATTATGTACGTGTCTCGAACAATTTTTTTTCTAAAAGAGCACGAAATTTGGTCAGAACATCTTCGTCCGTGTGGAGCTCGTTTAAACTGTTTCCGAGGGATCAGTGTAGCCTTTATTCATCCTGAAAGTCCGTTCTAACTATTGGTGACACAATGTTTGAAATCGGCACAGTAGTTTTTGAGTTTATTCATTACAAACATACACACATACAAAAATACAAACCTCTCCTCTTTATAATAATATGTTTATCCTGAAAGTCCCTTCTAACTATTGGTGAAAGAATTTTTTAAAATTGGCACAGTAGTTTTTGAATTTATTCATTACAAACGTACACGCACATTGGATAGCTACATTATTAATACGTTAACCAAAGAACCTTTTATGATAGCTAAGTACCTAATGTGAATGTTTGAACCATCAAGAAGCCTAAGCTATTCAACCTAAACAACCAAATTTCAAAATGACCACCATCATGCTCTAAACAAAGGTGTAATCGTGTGCG
Source organism: Acleris holmiana (assembly GCA_949316455.1). Taxonomy (NCBI): domain Eukaryota; kingdom Metazoa; phylum Arthropoda; class Insecta; order Lepidoptera; family Tortricidae; genus Acleris; species Acleris holmiana. Next base: position 16,517,426 of record OX438762.1, on the reverse strand, counting down.
TATCTGACGATTTAAATTAACTTCAGTAGCACGCATCTCATCAGCTACTTCCCGAATCCTTATGAGTAAATCTTCTCGTGTTGAAATTGGTTTTGAATATACACGCTCTTTAAGAGTTCCCGAGACGTAAAAGTCCAGGGGCGTTAGATCGGGAGACCGAGGACACCAAGCAAGGGTTGGACTACCGCGTCCAATCCACCGGCCGGCGAAATTTGTATTTAAATATTCGCGTACGCGAAGAGCAAAATGTGCAGGTGCCCCATCATGCTGTATCCAATGTGTACGTAGCGTTTGTAATGGTAATTCTTCAAAGTAATCCATAGAATGGAGAGATTGTAAAAATTACAAGTAATTTTCACCGTTCAGTCTGCTTGGAATTTCTACGGGACCTATCAGTTGGTTATTTAAAATTCCTGCCCACATATTGACCGAGAACTCATGCTGAAAAGAAGACTCTCTGGCTAGTTTAGGGTTGTGCTCTGACCAATGATGGAAGTTTTTTGTATTCATAATACCTGCTCTTGTAAATTGTGCCTCGTCCATCCACAATATTTTCCCGACGAGTTGTGGATCTTCTGTCAAAAGTGCGTTCATTCGTTGGCAGAATGCAATTCGTTAAAGTTATCGTGCGGCAAAAGGCCTTGCACTTTGCGATAATGATACGGATGTAGACCATACCGCTTCCAAACTCTACAAACCTTATCGTGATTTACATTGTAAATTTGCCCCACACGTCATGTTGACAAGGTCGGATCTTCAATTATTGCGTTCATGATCCCGTCTTCGTCCTGTACTGTCAAATTAATATCCCTTTCGTGAGGAGTCTTTTTTAAACCCTGTTCTCTAAACCGTCGGTTTAACTGTAACAATAATAATTACGGTTTGTTTAACATAAAATAATCTTAACATAGTATAAATTAAAGTCGCTTCCGGTGTCTGTCTGTCTGTCCCAATGTATGCTTATATCTTGCAAACTACGCAACAGATTTTGATGCGGTTTTTTTTAATAGATACTTAGAGTGATTCAAGAGGAAGGTAAAAAAATAATAAAGGAAGGTAATATTCCCTCGGGAACCGCGTAAACGAGCTCCACGCGGACGAAGTCGCGGGCAACAGCTAGTTACTAATAAATGAAGGAATAAAGTACACATTAGAAATACTTAAATTTATGAACGTATGAGGGTTAGGCGTCCGTCGGTCGGGATAACGCCGCCTATATTCTCGTGCCGCTTCAGAAGCATTGCCGTCACATAAGCCGTAAATGAAGTGCATTTCAGCTTTATCCTCAGGACGATAATTAAAACGAGGCATTTTTTATTTATATGATTTACATTTCCTTGACATTGTCAGTTTACATTGGCACGTAGGTATTCAATATCATAGACATAATCATTAGTGTGTTTATGATTATTCGTAAATAGGTTTTACTAGCCCTCCTAAGACTTCGCGAATTAACGTAAAGCAAGATAGAAGATAGGGCGTCGTTATAGGCGGTTTAACCCTCTTTGATGAAAAGAGACAGCTTTCAAAATACAGCAGTTACTGAGGACTAGGAAAACCAACTTGAATTTCATTCAATTTAATGTCATGTGAATACTCGTATACGTAGCATAAGATACCTATTTTCTTTAACCTTCGTGTTGTACCTATAAACCTAACAATTGAAAACTCTTTACTCATAATAGGTAATTAAAAGAAAATTGTTAGGTATCAATTAAGAGCCTTTTACATTAGTTTAACGTGATTAACTGATTAATTTTAATAATTGAATATCTTTATAACCGTACGAGTTATCATATGTCTGTCTTCGGGAAATTAGCTTAATTTGACTTGAAGAACGTGCCCTTAAAGTTATCGTAAATCAAAAAAAACACGGTGTACAATTACATGTATAATAAATCGATTGTAGATCACTTAGATAACACTATCCTTTCAGCTCAGTCCCTCGTTTTGTTCCACCCGGTATGTTAACTCGATATCAATTTAATTTGTCTCATTTTTTAATCCAGCTTAATCCCAAAATCATAGAAACTGTATTTTGTTTTAATATTTGCATATTATATTGAACATGATTGCTGGCGATTCTTCGGCGCTTGAACCTTCGTCATCACATGCACATTTTGCGACATGCACATTTTACGTAGTATGCACGTTTTACGACTTGCACATCCTGCTATGCGTCCAACGCCCGTATCTTTAATCTCCCACGTACCAATTATTTTCCATAATTTGTAGATGACGGTGATAATTCGGATTCCGAGGGCAGCTTGAGCGACACGGAGTACCCGGAGAGCAAGGTGCCGCGCCCCGACGACAGCGCCCGCGCACTGCTGGCGGAGAAGAGTCCGACCAATAACGCCCCTGCGATGGGCGAGTGGGAGCGACACACGAGGGTTAGTTATATTATTGAAATACCATGTGCGAATTTAAGGTGGGTATCTAAACCGGATGCATTTGGTACGAGTTATAGTACATTTTGCCGTATTGTGGCCATTTGATCATAATTTTTTTTTTATTGTATGTATTCCATAGTGAGACGTACAACATTGGGGTTGCGTGTTCGCGATGCGTTGTTGCCTCTCTTTGATTTGCTGTAGGAAGGAAAAAGATGAAACACGAATATTTGGGCAAATACCGCCAAATGATTTTTTGATTTTGATTTTGATTTTTTTGATTCAAATGGAGTGCCAGCATTACGTAAACAAATTGCGCAGAGTCAAACCTGGTGCAGGGCCCTCCCTAAGCTAATCTCCCCACTCAAACGCTTTCGTGAGGTTTAGTCATGGTTTATAATAAAAATGAGAAAACACTCACTAGCCAATTCAGCGTACCTACAGTACCGGCAAATAATATATTTGTACTTACATCTCATACGATTACCTAAAAATGCGACTCACCAAAATTGACAACCAATCAAGAACTAGTTGACCAATTGTATTGTTATTATTCAATTCGTTAGCTGAATAAATTACGTTCAAAATGCTATATAACAAATGTTTGTACATATCGTAGTTTAAAAAGATTCGTTTTTAAAAAACAAGTCTCGTAAATTTTGTACGAACGCGTCGGCAATGGTGTTTTCAATACTAAACCTTATTTTGAACCTTATTTAATCAGATGACACATTTTTTATAACCCTCGTATAATGGTACCTAAAATCTGCCATTGGAAATCCGTCCACCAGTTTTGGATGATACGAGGTAATAACGAATATGTTTTTTTTTATGATAAGGAGTGGGCACACGAACTAATTAACTGGTTTTAAATATTTTAAGGCATGTTCACTAGAAACTCCATTCTGATTACTTCATGTTAGTAAGTACTGGCCACCAAACTTTTAAATCCAGATTGAATTCATGAGACAAATTCATCGTTAGTTTTCTATTTAAAAGAAATATTGTACGGCAAACTTATTTCCTCATTGGAAGAGCTGCGTAGTTGCGTCGCAAAAACTAGTCGATGAATTGGTGAGCGACGGTATTCGTCCATACTCATGAGGTCGTTTATGGGTGTGTAATGTTTAGTATAAAAACAAATGATCATTTTACATAACACTAATTACATAATTCTAATTTGTATAATGATCAAAGTGTATAATATTAAAATGCATACAAATAAAATGAATAATCTCGAATCATAATTATGAGTGTGTATAATAACGAAGTGCATAACGCATTAATAGCATAATAGTCATTTTGTATAATATTTAAATACATAACGTATGTTTTCTTTTTTTTTCTTTTTCCCGTTATACACCTACTTACTGACTCAATACATACATACATGTATAATAATAACTTAAAAATATTTTTACGAACAAGTTGTAAGTAGTTATGGCGCTTCGCGCCTTGACACAATTCTAACCTAACCTAACCTATAGGTAAAAGTGAGATGGACCTAATTTTGCAGATTGGTTTACATGACCTTGATTTAAACATGTTATAATTTATAAATAGTTATATCACCTAATAATTCCGTGCATGGCGTGAATAAGTTGATAAGTCAAGATGAAAAGTTAGTGAAATTTGTAATTAGAACAAATTGCATATAGTTCAAATTACTTCATTCTTTATCAACGAGTTATCAACATATTCACACCAGCCACGGAATTATTGCCAATGATTTAATAACTTTGAATAATTATACTTAATGTAAGTAAGTATACATATAAATGGCATTGTCTCATATAAATATTGTTACGTACGTGGGGGTAGGTAACTGATAGAAATGCACGAACACACCGATAATTAAGAGCAGACTTTAATTTACACACTCACTTAATCGTTACAAACAATTATCGCACAATAAACTTAGATGATCGTTCGGTTCACTCGTAGGTACGCACTCTTCGCTCTCCAAGTAAGGAATGTCTCGCCGCACGCGCGCCCACCTTTTTATACATCCAATAGCCGAACGTTCCAGATTGCCTTCTCGAATGACCGATGGGCCTTGACCCGCCGGGCATTTTCGATAATGGAAGGTTCTACTCATTGCGGCCTTGTATTACAATAGCGACGGCCTTGGCCTTGAACTCGATTGTACCCGTTAACAATAGGCATGTCCTTGAGCCGGCGCGTCGATTCTAATCTACCTACCTACCTAACCATACCTACTCGTAACAATAAAAACAATAGAATTAAAAATGTTTAAAACCATTTAACGTGATGTAAACGGAAGCAAAAGTAGTTTTTTTTCATTCAGTCTTTGTTGAACAAACTTAATAATAACTTCGCTGCTTTAATCAATAAACTCAATTGTTATATCGCTTTAGAATCTACATTAAGCAGGCAATTTTTAAGAAAGCAGCACTACAGGTCTTCACATATTTTTTTTACACCGTGCGATGTCAAATTGGCCGGAAGGCGAACTTATTCCTAAACTTTAAAGGGTGATGGGCAATTTTGTATGGACCCCGTCCCCCCCCTCCAACAGTAACGGGCTGCAGGTCTATATGTTCATTAGGACCCAATAAAAGACAAAATATGGTGATCGTCGCCATAGAAAAAATACATCATATTGCCAAGATCTATAAACTGGCACATGTTTCATCACTGTTGGTGGGTGGGGACATTTTTACCCATCGTCCTTTGACTTTAAATAATAAAAAAACTGCTATTTATTTATTGATTTCGTTAGAAGGCTCTTAAAGCAAAATTTATCAGTTTTTTTTGACAACAAAAAAAACTAAAAAAAAAACTGTGGTCGTGGTATGGAAAACGGTGAACCAGGGTACAGAAATTCTATTTTTTTAAAGTTGAGATTTCTTGTTTTCGGTGCGACTTTTACTAAACAAAACTTATCATATTTTGGACACTCCTGACCTGAGCTATCCAGCCCTGTAAGGTTTGCCACTATCTCCCGGACACCCTGTATACTCGTACTACCTGCTATAATATATGAACAGACATAGAAGTTTTTGTGGCAAAAACGTCAATTGACTAGGGGTTTACTTCCGATGTTAAATTTAACTGTTTCAAATTATTTTTATAAAGTATCATAGTAGATAGTTAACGTTCAACGGACTAAATAGAAATTAACTAAAATGCTGATCACTAACCATATGGGTGCAATTCAATCGATTTCCATACAAAATAAACTTAAACCCAGAGTGCCTTGCAACAAAGGCATATTTAGGTAAATTGTATGACATTGTCTAGCATAATAGTATACTCTAATATAATACCTACTCAGTTTTCTAAAAATGCATGGAAAAGACTTATACTTAAAATTATTATAATTTAGATAATCATTTATTTTTATCGTTCGGAAGTCCCTAGGACAATTTTATTCGTGCCACAAAAGCTATCTCTGTATATGAACTATAGGTTCAACAATTTTGTAGATTTAAGTGAAACTACGTTTGTACTGGAGAACGATTAAAGGCCATTAAGATAGGAAAAGATTTGTAAGGTGTGGGTGCGTGGTTGTGCAGGGTATCGGGTCCAAGCTGATGCTGGCGATGGGCTACGTGCCGGGGACGGGGCTGGGCGCGGCGGGCGACGGGCGCCTGCGGCCCGTGGCTGCGCGTGCCGTGCCCCTCGGCCGGAGCCTCGACCACTGCATGGAGCTCTCCAACAAACACAATTACCAGGATCCTTTAAAGGTAACCACATTAGTCCATTATTTTAGGATTCCGTACCTTAAAAGCTCTCTTGATCGAGTTACCTTAAACGCAAGATGCCAATAAAGGCGTTATACCTAAACATGAGATTTGCCTAAAAAGCTGTTTGCCCTAAACGAGGGATGCCTATGAAGCAGCATGCCTGAAATATAAAATTGACTAAGAAGCAGATTGCCTAAAGTCGATGCCTACTAAGCAGGATGCCTAAATGGTAAAATGCGTACAAAGCAAAATGTCTAAGTGGTTAAACGCCTACACTTCAAAATGCCTAAGTGGTTAAATGCCTACATAGCAAATCGGGGTGCTGATTACGAAAACAACGATTTTAAAATCCAACATGGACCATCATCCCCTGTTGGGATGCGATGGGGTTGAAATGTCTAAATATCACTATGGGTGTCGTTTTTATGGTTTCGGAGCATATCGGCTGTAACAGGTGGACCGAAAGACAGCCACACAAGTGATCCTTTAAGGGTTCCATATTTTCCTTACAACAACAACAACAAGAACCAAGAACAAGAACCCGAGTTATCCTAATAGGATTTTAAATTTGTATTTGTGCAATCTCAATCGTCGCCAATCGGTACCTAGGCGAGCGTGGGTGGTACAGCGCGACGTGAGGAAATTCATCGCCTAAGGGGATTAAAATAGGGGGAGTAACGAAAACTAATTGTACGCGTACAAAGTCGCGGGCGTCCGCTAGTTGTAAATAAACGTTGACAACGTACCTACTGTACAATTCGAGAATGCTGCGACTTTAAAAAAAAAATCCAGTTTTAAGATGACGTAATCCGGTCAGGGACCGGACCCGCTTACCGTAACCCGGGGTTTTTAACGGGTTTTTATAGCGCTGATTCTTATAAACCCTCACGTTCCGGTAAGCGCTTAATCGAGTTGCACATTAAAAGGATAATCCATTCGATTGAGTTAATTTGACTTACCGCTTACCAGTATCAAAACCCAGGAATGGGTTACCGCTTAAAATGCCGACTGAATACCTTCAAGCAATTTTGGTTTTTAAACAAACGGTGTAAGGCTTGTTATATTGCTCCGCCTATAGCAACTTAAACTCGGGCGGGGCGCGCACGCTTCAAAGGATCAAAGGTCACAGTGGCACGAGCGGCGGCAAGGACAAAACCTTTTATGAATTGCCGCCGTCGTCGCCGCCGTCATACAAAACTGAACCTTAAGCCTACTTACCCTAAGCATATGTTGCAATAATGTTGGGGGTCATGATCACTTTCTGGCGTGAACTACCTATTTATTTGTTTATTGCATGCTTTACTTAGTTATTACTCGTCACTTTCTTCGTGTTTTGCAAACCTTGCGCATCTCCGTCCGTAGGTAAAATACTAATAAATGACTGTGAAATTGACGATTTGATAACTGAGATTCTAATTAATAGGTATTAAGTGTTGTTATTATAAACATATATATATACAGTGTGGAAATTAAACTCAGGCCCTGGAGGGAAACTACTTTAAATCCTTAAGCTAGCTCATTTTACTTAAAGGAGACATTCCTTTATTT